>JAANDG010000059.1:0-411435 GCA_036852015.1 Pelodera strongyloides | reverse complement strand
TACCAACTTTTACACCTTGGCTGTGGTGAGGAGATTCAGGGCCGAGATAGAAGCAGTGTAGCCAGTTATGTGGTAGTGGTATCAATCTTTATAGATGCGCGCTGCGCTTTCTCGCGTACTGCGTCATTGAATAAATGTCATTGTTGAGGTGACTTGGTCGGGTGCTCGTATCCGTAAGAAGGAGGAGGGAATGCCTTCTCTCACCGATAACAACCAGAAGGGAGTACTCTATGTTACATTTGACGTTGAGTTCCCCAAGGGAGAGCTGACCGAGGAGGAGAAGGTGTGTTGAATCTTATACACAATTTTACATTTTAAAAGAATGTAGAGTTGTTACATGTTTACGTGCAGTAACTTTTCACACTTACCCACTTACTTTTTTGTGGGAAAGGTTTACTTTCTTTTTGTCATTTTCTCATCAATTTGGGCAATCTAATGAATGGGTTTATGTGAACTTCATTTATTAAGTTTAAGACAAAATCGTTTAGGACTAGGACCTAGTAAAGTTAGTTTTATAGGTGTTTCCAGGCTATTATAGATTTTGTAAAGTTATTTAAAAAAAAGAACACGTGATTTGTGATTATGCTACCAGAAATATACTGTAATCATATTTGTAGAGAAAAAGTAGAAAACTGCATACTGTGCGAAGTTTTCTCGCAGATGTAACCTAAACCTCACGTTTTCAGTTATTTTGACAGATTTATAATATATTGACCTATTTTTGTTCTGTTTTCAGAATTTCAGAGATTCATTTATCTATTTTTGTTCTGTTTTCAGAAAGCACTTGCCTTGATACTCAAGCAAACGGCACCTCCGAAAGTTTACAATGGATTGCAGGGTTACTGAGACTTGTTACGGGATTTTAGGCGCCCTTACGCAATTTAAAGCTTTATCATTTCACTATTTTTGGTTCTTTTATGTCTCCTTAGTGCTCTTTGTACTGTGGGTGGTTCCTTCTTTTGAAGGAATATTTGGTAATTTTCCAGTATTTTTAGGGCCTATTATACCCCTTATTTTAGTGCTTTTGAGGGACCTTAGCGGTCAGGTCAGGTTATTTGTTTGTAGGTGGGCTGGTGTGAGTATTGTATGCTAATTGGCTAATTTATTTGCTCCTGAATGTTTTGGTTTAAAGGAGGAGGCTCACGAGAATGAAGTGCTCAAATAGTTTCCTTTTATCGAAGGATAATGGGTTTATCTTCCAAAAAACAAGTATTATAAGGTTCAGCGCTTTAGTTTGGAGGAATTAATTAATCAAAGAACTCGAAGTCAAATAAAATAACCTATCGTATGCAAGGTAGACTTCAAAGCTAAACATGCAAATTTACAAGTCATTTTGCAAGCCAGCACAAAATTTGCATGCCCACTATGGAAATCAACTATTTTTTACGATCCATTTTTTTGATAGAATTCATAGTTTTATATTGATTTACTCCTTCCAGTTAAAAGCTTTTGCATTGTAAAGCATGTCTTTCGGAACTTAATACCATCATCTTTCGATAAAAGGAAACCATTCGAGCACTTCATTCTCGTGAGCCTCCTCCTTTAAAGCATGAGAGCATTCCAACGGTCCTATATTGGGGCTGTTTTTTACACCTTGGGAACCTAGTTTTAGGTTTAGTGGGGTTTTCACTGGAGCTAAACGTGTCTCTTAATAATTGTACTTATGTTGGAAGCTCACTATTATGGGATCTAACTAACTCCTTCTATTCTGTGATTGAACTTTTGTGATGTTAACGGTTTTTGTTTTTGATTTGGAATGAGGTTTAGGGATGATGATTTCCGGCAATGCTAGCTTTTACTGTTAGAGGAGCCATAGCCTGCATGTATACATTGTATACAGAAGGGTGTGCTATCTGCTTTTTTTTTGAGCCTCCACTCAAATTCTAAGCCGTTTACCACATTAGTTTTTGTTTTTATACGGATCTTGCCTGTTCTTTCGCCCAGTTATTCAGTACCCTTTTTGTACGATTATTTGTAGCATAACTGTTTTGTTGTGTTTACAGAGATTAATAATATATAAGTAATTTTACTTCAATAAATGTATTATTGTTTCTGCGTGTGGGAATGTTATTTCTTTGGTTCTTGGACCATTCGGTTTCTAATTTATTGTTGTTATTTGATCCATACTTGAAGTTTATAGTATTGTGTGGTTCGATTGCTTTTGTAAATTACTAACCGTTGTTACTTCAACGGGCGTTATACCTAGAATGGTATCAGTAATCGAAATGTTTCTTGGTTACTGTAATTGCTAGACTTATCATGTACAACAGTGCGTGGCCCTTTCGTAATGTTTTTTTACACACAAACTGAATTTTAATAACATCTTTAGATACCAGTGGAAAGGAAGGATATATATTTGGTTTGGTTTGGTTTCTGCGTGTGCAAGTTACATAGAAGGTGAACAGGCCTCGTCATGGGAGAGTGCCCGCATCTTCTGCAAAAGAGGACACAAAAAGGTGAGTCAATTACATTTAGTGTCTTCTGTAATTACCGAATTACAATTAATAATAATATCTACTTGAGGCTTTTTAATTGAATATCTACTTCTCAAAAGTACCGTTGCCCACTTTATGCTTATTTCCTACATGGCATCAACATGTGGGGCGAGTAAAGTACAAAAAGTTAAGTTTGAGCGGGGGCCGTACTGTCTTTATGAAGCGCTGTCTATGTCTCTGTGTTCTTCTTATATGCGTGAATAAAGTAGTGATATATAAATAAGAAGGACATCAGATACAACATCAATCAAGTACATGGAACAAGTGCGGAAGGGTTTATAGCGTCGTGCTTCTTCAATCCGCGGGGAAATGCGTGGAGGGAGATTTTCTTCAGATAAATTCTACCCCTTTCAAGTTGCTTGTTGCAGGCGGTCTCACTCGAATATATAAGGGCCTTTTACCACGATTTATCTTCCCAATTCATGGCAAGAATGCTGGAATTAAGGTCTGTGAAAATTGTATTTGCATATTTTCGTGCTTCAGCGTCAGGGCGTACTATCTACACGTTTCCAAGCTGATGTCACTGCTGTATTCGGGCAGTTGACAGTTGTTGGTTTTTAGACGTTACTTGTAGAGCGTTTGTGTTATGTGCATGTAAGTATTCACTACGTGTGTGTGTGTGTGTGTAGTAACTTGCATCTTACCGTATTTTACTATTTAGAGGGTGGCGTAAATGCTTATGAAGAGCGGTACTAAGTAAAGAAATGTGTAGTGTGTAGTATGGTACTATGACCCCTTTACTATGTGGGACCAGGTTTTTACCTTGTTAAATTGTGCTTTTCTTGTCAATAAACCTTTATATTAGGCGCATCTTGCGAGATGTATGGAGGTGGGATGCTTCAAGGACGATCTAGTGGTTACATGTGCCGAATGTTGCTTTTTTGGATGTTTGGATCATTTTCGGAAACACGCTAAACACCGGCAACATTCGATTGGTAAGGTGGTTTTCTTACTAGCGCGCTATCACTGATTTAGTCGGTTTCAAAAAGCGTCGTTATCCCGACCGAGTGAAGGTTTTTAACTACAGAGGCCGTATTCACCAACACGCAGGGAGTCCTCCCTGGCCTCCCCAGGGAGCTAAGGAGTGCGTAGAGAGTGTAAGAGCAGGTGAGATTCAGAGCGCTCGTGACCCTAGGGAGGGCTCCCTGTGTATGTGTATGGTGAATACGGCCTCAAATTTGTGATGTTTCAAAGAGTTGCTTTAAGAGTTCTGTTTTTGGAGGTTTTGTTGTTTGTTCCCAGTAAGCTGATCCCGGTTTTTGAGCCTAGTTGATTTGCTTCTTTTCTAGGTATTTGCCTGCAGTATGGTGATATTTACTGTGGTTTATGCGGGGATTTTCGATACGATACAGTACTGGAAACGCATAGACTTGAAGCCGAAAATGAATACCTGTGGGTTTTTTAAACTGAAATGTGTTAGTTCAGTTACTGTAGGTCTGAGCCAGAATGTAGATGAATTTTGCTTGCGTTACGCTTTACGCTCCCTTTTCTTCCTCATATAGGCTTCGGCGTTTAGGAACCCGATTTTACGAACCGCTTTATGTACGTGCATAGGTATTTGTTTGTTGGCGAGCTTGTTCGTAAATCTGTCATGTAGGCTGGTTTATTTTAATAAGAATCGGGGTTGGGGTTGTTGTCTAATGCCGATTACGATAGTCATTGAATATTGAATATTTATTATACTCATTAAAAAGAGCGCAACGCCGTGAGAGACGATGAAAAAGAAATTCAAAGTAGATAATATAGATTGCTTTTCTTTCAGTACGAAAAAAGGCTTCCCGCGTCGGATCGACTGTGTTCCGAAAGAGACTGACATTCAATGTCTACCAGAGCGGGCAGAAACGAATGTTGGAACGCAAGGTAGGCATTTTTGTTTATTTGGGTTCTTTGGGTATTCAGCTTGGATGTTCGATGATCTCAGTATCAGACAAGGAGTAAAAATTGATGTGAAATGGAGTCGAAGTAAATACGACGATTTTGCGCACCTAGCTAATACTAATTGCCTACGGTCTCTTATAAATCAGAATCCGGTAGGCAGTTGATTGTTTAACTTTCGTTGTTTTTAGCCATCCGTGGATTGGTAAACCTGGGAAATACGTGCTATGTGAATAGTATAATGCAGGTTAGTTTTTGCAAGTTTGGTTTGTGGTCGGGTGTGTTGAACTTTGAATTCGCAGTTTTTAGTGGTTTTAGGGTTAATTAGCTAGCTTGCATGATTTACTGTTTTGAACATGGTAAAACTAGGGTAGGAGGATAGAGCTGTAAGAAACAAAACCTCGGAGGCAAATACAAGTTTGTGTGCTTTGTGAAACATATCGTTGACACAATTAAATACAAGATGTTGTAGCGTAGCCACTAAGCTGGCATATATTTAGACACGGAATTTATACCCTGATGTGGCCATATGCGTAATGTAAGTGACGACTGCTAACAAAATAGCCCGTATTCTCGGGTCGACGGGAATGTTCCGTTCTCTGGTCTCCAACCGCGCAGCGCACCCCCAGCCAGGGGCGCTCGCCCCTTCTTTTTGCCCCCCTACGCGGCTGGCCGGTGCCCCCCTACGCGGCTGGCTGGTGCCCCCCTGCGCGGTTGACCGGTGCCCCCCTGCGCGGTTAGCCCTCCAAGGCAAAAAATAAAAAGACAGACCACATCCGCAAAACAAGTGCACCGAGTAGGAATCGAACCTACGAAATTCACTAATTATGTTCTGGAGCCAGCGCCTTAGACCACTCGGCTATAAAGCGCATGTCTGATAATAGAAAACAAACATTGGGTGGTGACAGCGATATAGTCGAAATTGCGCGGCTGGGTGCGCGGTTGGCTGGGGGCCCCCTGCGCGGTTGTCTGGGGGTGCGCTGCGCGGTTGAGGACCAGAGCCCCCGAGGCACCGCGCACCCAGCCGCGTAGTTTGCAAACTACGCGGCTGGCCGGGGCCCCTCTGCGCGGTACGCGGCTGGCTACGCGTGCACTCGAATTTGCGCGGCTGGCTACGCGTGCACTCCAATTTGCGCGGCTGGCTACGCGTGCACTCCAATTTGCGCGGCTGGGTGCGCGGTGCGCTGCGCACTCAGGAACGTAGTTTGGGAGCTCATTCGTATGCAAATTTTTCCTCCAGCTAGTCTAGATAGTCGAGAAATTTGCATACGAAGGATTTCCCAAACGGAACGTTTCCGTCGACCCGAGAATACGGGCTATTAAGCTAATATCACTTACGAATAGTGATCGCAATTTGTATTCACTCATTCACTGGGATTGGGTGTATGTGTATGTTATTAAGGTCCATATTTCGTTTAGGCACTAGCGCACACTCCATGCCTCCGCGACCATTTTCTATCTGATCAGCATAACCGGTGTTTGAACGATACCGATTTGTGTCTGATGTGCGTGGTTACTGAGCTTTTCCAGGTGTGATTTGCTTATTTAGTAAGATATTCATGGTTGATATCTTGGTAGCTGTTGAATAGTTGAATCAATGGTAGGTCAATTCAGCCCAGGTTAATGAGTTAATGATAATATTTTTCTTTTGCCTTAGTGATTTGAAGTCTCTGCTGGTAATGAAACAAGGGCATATTCCTTGATGTAGCTGTAGCTTTGATGTATTGTTTGAAGAAAGATTGGCGAATATGTCGAACCACTGCAAGCGGTAGCGCATGTCTGTCATCTGTCATGTTCAGGCTATAAATCTATCTCATGTTTATACTTTTCGCCTTCTGTACTCAGGGGCCGCCAGGCAGGACTGCGGACAGGACCGCGCACTGTCCTGCGGCAGCAATTAAGCGGGCTGCCTCCATCGTGTCCGCAGCCCTGCCAAAATCCATCCAGGCAGCACTGCGGACAGTAGTGCATGCAAAGTGCGGGCAATTTGCGGAACTTTAGCACTTTTGCCAGGGGTTCCCCTTGCTTCCTTCCTTCCTAATAATGCATTACGCTGTTCTGTACCACCAATTAGATAAGAAAGACATGTAAATAAATGATTTATTCATACAATAACACATGCAAGTGGTTCAGCAGTTCCTAATACAAGAAAATATAGTGAAAAGGAAAGGTGTACTTAGTAATCATCATCAATGGTAGTAAAAGCGTAATAGTGCTACATCTAAGAAAAATAGTGTTAAATATAGTGTACTAAAGATGCAAATGCATGTGACAATGCTTCAGTAACTCCTACTAAGGCGTAAAAGCATGAATCAACTACGAACATGTAGATTTTGATGCACGAATCGAGCAAAGATTAGAGATAAGCGCTATACAGGAACAAAATTAAAAATAGAAGTGGTATAATAGACAACGGTAACTAAAAATAGAGGTGGTACATCAAAGAATATTGTCAACGTAGGTAGAGGGGTCATATAATTGAAAACGGTACATCATTCCTAAGGTCGCCTACGCTACATGAATGTAACATAGTTACAGAATCTCGCTCTAGAAAGTCTGGAAAGTTATAAAGTGCATCACGTTTACCGAGTCCTAACTAAATAAACTAAATGGGAGAGTGCAACAATTAACAAATGAACTCCGCTAAGAAGAAGGATGAAGTCGTTAAGTACGTATTAGTGAAATGTAAAAAATCATAACGGTGTTAACACATACATATAAGGAAAGGTAAAAATCAATAAAAAAAAAAAAAAAAAAAAAAAAAAAAAAAAAAAAAAAAAAAAAAAAAAAAAAAAACTTGGGGAAAACAAACCCTATCACTTATGGGTGAGAATACCATGCAAACTCCGTTGTTTTCTTCGGTCAAAAGTGACTTCTTGACTGCTTCATGCCGCGATGACAAACATCTCGTTGACTGTACCCTGAAATCGTCGCAGTTGGTATGACTAGCCAAAAAAGCAAACAAATCGAACCGTTGCACGTACGTACATCTGTCATTTGAATTCTTTCCCGTTTGCCGAACAAATTGTACATAATAAAGAATAAGCATACACGTGGCACGCAACGATGGAATCTTACATTATAGATATAGCCTACCAATTCTAAATGTCTTACCGATATCGCGCTGAGATTCATCAGGGCTCGGTTCGCAACGTAATCCAGTCCTTTTAGCATCCATTCAGATCCTGCAATGCATGCTTTATAAAAAAACATTGTTACACGCAAGCTCAGGGTTATAATTATAGGGACTTAGGAATTCAAGGAGTATACCTGGTATCCGCGTGCAGTCAAGAAGGCTTTGCATATGATACGGAAGAACTCCAACCACAGCAGGCTCCACGCTCCCTTGTTGACGTTACCAAGGTTGCTGTAACAATATGAAATAAAATGCGAACAAAACGCGAAACCAGTGGTGTATGGAATTAAAAGCAAGGGGAATATTTACTTACCTTTGTATTCTCCAAATAATGCGGCACGTAGTTCAGAAGCACAGCTCCTCTGTTCCTCACACCTAGAGCTTGAGGCAACGATTTCTGAAAGTTTCCTTCTGTTTAGTGCAATAATAAGCGCCATGAAGAAATGGAGGACTCAATGTAGCGGGAGAATATGTAATACGAACAACAGACCTTTCCGTAGTCCAGTAGTCCTATATTCGTCATTCTTCAACAGCACTTTGCCTTGCGCTAAGCACGCAATTCGCTTGTGAATTTCACCTAAAGCTAAATTAAATTGTATTGTGAAAGGTTAAGGCACCATCTTTTTAACCTCAACTTTTTACACATTCCTATGTCTCAATAAATTTGGCACAGGCGTCTTGCAAAAGGCCACAACTTACCTTTGAGGTATATTACGCGGTGAAACTCTTAACCGCCCTGCACACATCGATGTGCGTTGCATTTGACGCCTCCTGTTCAGTTCCTTCTGCTGATGTAGCACTGAAAAGAGTTGTTCTCTAAGACCCCTCTTGCTTCAAACGTCCTACACATATATGATAGATACAAACAGATGATAGATGAATGGCCTACTGTCAAACTCCGGCCCGTCTTCGTTGCGGTTAAACGGCGATACGGCAGCAAGCATCTGTAACTAAAACGGTATAAGCAAAAGTGATAACAATAACTCTCACACAACAAACAAATTGCGAAACAAAGTTTTATTCTCCGAAAAAAAAACTTTGTTGGAAATTTCCACCGGGTGCGCGCGCAGTGCATCTTGAAAATGCACGGTTAGTGCACTAATAGCGGCAGTGCTGCCGGAATTTTGCAGAAAATCGGTCGGAAATTTTAGGCGGGACTGCCGTTTCACTGTCCGCAGTGCTGCCTACGGTCTAGGTTTGTCCGCAGTCCTGCCTGGCGGCCCCTGAGTAGTTTGCGCTGGAAGAAATTTAAGGCAAATAAACGTAATGTTTAGGAGTTGCATCGCCCGGGCTGGTTGGAAGCATTTATCCCGGGAACTCTGCTGTTTCGGTTGTGGAAGGCTTCTATGAAATTGGCCGGATATCATCAGCAAGATGCGCACGAATTCTTGATTATTTTGATAGAATTGCTGCACAAAGACTCGCGACGTAAGTATTATTTTTAAACTTGGTTATGGTTTACTGTGGGATAGTGGGACATCCATAGTAGAGCTTACTTGGGATGAGTTCTAACTAGCGTTCTCACATGTTTAACCTTCATGTCGAAAGAAAAAGACATATAGGTAGGCTAGGGCTACGCGAAAGTCATAGTTAGGTTTTATTTAGGTATAGGTTCCATAGTAGACAGTGGCTCGCAGGAAGCAGAAGGGAGAGTGTATTTAACTCATTTCCCGTTTAGCCCCTGATTCTCCCGTGGCACAGTCAGTCGACTGTAAATGTTTCATCGATAAAGTCTTCTCGGGACAGATGCGATCGACGTTGTCGTGTATGAAGTGTCCGTGGGTTTTTTTTTGTTTATTTACTTATTTGGGGGTTTTGTGTGCCTTATGTTTGTAGGGCAAAACACAGTGTCTGATCTTGTACAGTATCAGTTATCAGTATGGTTATATTCATATTTCCACTTCTTTTCGTGTTATTTCACGCTTGTTCTTGGGCGAACATGAGCGTACTCTGATCACTGTCCGTGTCCGTGACCAGAGTACGCTCATGATTTAGCTGCCGAAGTCGTATTAACTTGTTTCGCTCGTAACCTTGCATTCGTCATTCATATTCACTTTTTGTTTGCAGTTATCGATCCGAGCAAATCCACCCGTGTGTGGATATAGCAGTGCCTGTGCCTCCCGACCATTCGAGTACTTTGGAAAATTGTTTGGACCAGTAAGTAATACTATGTTGATTTACTCTTTATTGGACATCTGTCATTGTTGACTTTTGTCCTTCGGTATTCATGGTTTTTTTCCTTCTACTTTGTCTTATTGCCTTTTTATGCTTTACGACCAAACGTTCGATGTATACTCTGCATTATCTGATAATGTATGGGGGTTTCCAAGCATCGTGAAAATTTATAGTATTTTGGAACTACACGAGAATATTTTTTTTGTTATTTTTCGGTCGTATTGACAGAATCACACCGAATTTTTGGGATACTTGGAAACCCTAGTACTGATTATTGGGTTCTACGAAAAAGATAGGACAACGGATAGGATAACGGATATGAAGGACTATTAATACTTCAGTGGCTTCTGTGAACTATAATTTAGTCGTAATAGCTCGTAATTGCATTCACATTGTTCTATTTTTAGTATTATTAATTTATTAAACACTTTAGGTATTGTCAGAAAGAGCTACTGGGATGTTCTCGATGTCAAACTTGTTTCAGTATGGGACTTGTGAAGCAACTCTCTTTCAAGTTGGCTTTTTGAAATAATTATTCGGCTGCTTTCAGTATGTTTCACGCCATGCATTTCATTCCGAAGTTGTATTGTTATGTTGTGAGTGGGCATGTCGCTCCTTTAAGTTGTTCCATTTTAAAACTTGTGTTCTATTAACTAGGTTATATACCAAGCAAACCCATGTGGCAATGGGTTCTAATATAGGTTTGATGCATATCTGAATCTGCATCTTTAAATTCTGGAACACATATCTAAAAATTGCTATTGCTGAGACGTGCTATTGATTAAGCAAGCAATTGTGATCTGTGGATTTTTAGTTATTTTATCTCTGGGTGTGGGTGATTTGTTGTTTTATTAATGAGGTTATTCTTTACAGAAGTGAATCTGTGAATCATTATTTCATGTTTCTAGGAAACTGCCCGTGATCATTGTTATCCAACTGAGCCGTTTTGATGATTCAATCCCGCCAACAGCACCTAATGTACTGCCTGAGCGGAAGAAGGTCACATCGCCGGTTGAGTAAGTTTTCATTGATTATGAATTGGAATATCTGAATGGTAGCGTAACTATGGAGTATGGGTATGTGGATGGCAGTTCACTTACAATGTTTGAATGAGCGACAGCATTCAGCAAGCCAGTCAGGAGTAATCTTGTGAGAAGGGGTTTAGTAATGGTAACCACTCGGATTAAGTAGTTTGCGGTTGGATTATGTAATGTTCAGAACTCACAACCTTGTGTGAGAGGACCGGGCAAAAAAAGTCAAACTATGAGTTACAAGTTACAAGTATCTTCCGCTGCTTGTCGCGTAGTCGTAGTTGTTCATAACTAATCAATACACGTTGTGGTTGGGGTATAGAGGACGAAGAAAGGCTTGGGTGAATACGTACAAGATTACTGGGTTTGCAGGAACTAGAATATATTGATAAAATATAGACAAGTGAATTGCAGCTATCCGATGCGTATTGACATGACCAAGTACTTGTCGGCTTACATGGACGATGAAAAGGCATTCAACTCGGCAAATGGATCCACACCATCGCTCAGTAACTATTATAATCTGTAAGTTATTAATACTTTGCATTATGTTTACCTTGTCGTTATCTTTATGATATTGCGCTCTTATTGTATATCTATAGTATTGTCACTGGCTCTGACCAAGTTCAAGCGTGCGTTCATGGGATTGGGAGAACCGGTGACACTAAATACTGAGTACTGCTTCTGTATACCGTAATTAAGGAAGTTGTGTTAATCATTATGATGTTGGTATTTTGCATAGGCATTTATAAATCGAAAAAAAAAGGATATCTCGTTTAGTACATTGCACTGATGAGTTCAGTGGGTTTTGGGTTGCCAGATTATATATTGAGAACGTTGTTACTTGTACTTTTCGTTTATGGCAGCTGTTTTTCTCTTTGGTTTACTTTGTAACTTTGTTTGTTTATACAAGGCTTGTCTTGTTTAGGTACGATCTGCACGCGGTAGTTCAACACGTTGGTTCATTGGACACGGGACATTACACTTGTTTTGTGAAAAGGAAAACGAGCTGGTACAAGTGTGACGATGATTTGGTGGGTTCTTTTTGACATTGTAGATTGTAGATTGTAATTATATTGGTTATTGAAGGCTTGAAGGTCCATAGTTCATAGTAAACTTACTGAACTAAAACCATGCATACACCTGCTGGTATTCTGAGAATCTTTTTTGTACGTGCTGAGTTTTGTATTATATCTGCATTATATATGTTTACATGTTTATTAGACTCTTAGAAAGAGCGCAACCCCATAAGAGACGATGAAAGAATTCAATAGTTTTAAAATTCAAAGTCGTAAATCAAAATCAAAGATAAAAAAATATCCACCAAAGATAAAAAGAAATTCTACAGAGAATAGTTGCAACTGACATATCATCAAAGAAACTGTATTCACACAAGCAGCTATATGTTACATGGTTATGTAACATTACATATGTTATGTAAATAGGTGCATTTGCTTTTTAGATTTATGCTGTGAACGAGAGCGAAGTTCTCCGCGCTGAAGCCTATTTATTATTTTATCAAATATCTACTTTCAAAGTCCCGTAATATTGTTAGCAGTTCGTGCGTTTTGTGTTCCTTTTGATAAGGGGAATTGTGTTGATATTGGAAGAAGTAGTTATCAGGACTAACAGTACGATGATTTATTGATTTATTGATTATTCATTCATGCGTACGTTCCTTATTGATCTAGGCGGGCAACACTGTCCTAATTTACAAACACTTTAGCCCGTCAACTTTTAGCATAGTTGAAAAATTTCGTTAGATTATGGTTAGCTTTTTAGCTGATGGTTATATGTATCGCATAATCCAGTTCTTATGTTTTACTTTGGGCAGTTCATAATCATGCTCACCTTTTTTTCTAACTTTGGCACTTTGAAATACGTATACGGGTTTCGGTTTACTTATGCTTTATTTATTATTTAATTTATTTCTCAAGATTCGTTATTATGACGTTGGACGTATTAAGTTAGTTTTCATTCCGTATTTTGTTCTTTCCCTAGCTTTGCTTTATTTACTTGCTGTTTGTTTTATATAGGTGGTTTGTCGTTTACAGTAATGCTGTGATTTGAATTGTATGGATATGCTACCGTAGTGGTAGACAGAATATACAGTAGTGTGTTTCGAATGTAGTTTGTGGTGTATAGTTTACGCGGTAAACAAAGCGGTGGGTGTTTTCCTCTTGTCACGTGATCTCTGACACTTGTTTATATTTTAAAGATTGTTGGGTTTGATATTGTTTGTCGATAATTCGTGTTTTCATAAACTTGTTAATAATGTATTACACTATGTTTCCTTTCCTGAAAAAGGAATCCTGTCGTTTATATTCAAAACCATTGGTTTACCTATTCTACGCATGTTTGTGTTGTTTGTTTCATTAATGTGACGTTTTTAAATTTACATTGACATGTGCTTTAATGTCAACTTCTACGTACAAATATGTTCTTGAACAAAGTTGAAACTTTTTTGGATGTTATTCTTAGAGAAGGTTTTTGTAGTACTTGTTCTTTTTTTGCGTGCCTTGCCTGTATCATGATGTTACTTGATAATTTTGTACTTGTCTTATCTTTATTTATTTAGGCTCGGTTTTGTTCTCCAATTTGTTGCCGTAACTCGATTAGCAAAACGTCAAACTGGGTAGCGCAGCCATCACCAAGAAATGGAAAAGCAAGAAGCTGGTCCAAGCAACGTATCTGCAGACGATGAAAAAGGTACGCTAGCAGCCAAGTATTCCAAATTACGATGTACTGTACATATACGAGAATAACTAAGTATATTAGTAACCGTTAATGAGGTCTGAGAGTTCCAGTGTAAGAAACCCAAGCTATTACAAATCTCTAGAGACTCTAAGTTTAACCTGCTTTAGTCTAGGCTAGGTAATAACTATGTAAAGGTTTATTGATAAAAATGACAAGTATAAAATAACAAGGTAAGCCTGGTAAGCGAGAAAACAAGAACCAGGTCCCACAGTGTAAAGGGTTCAAATTCGTAAGTCCGTTACTACTTACGGTACTTTACTACTTATACAGCTAGCGTAAGTTTGTTTTGCATATTTTGATCTGCCGATGATAAGTGCCATTTTAGACGGGAATCGTAAAGTGGCGAATGCCGATAAACGTGCGCGGGTGTTCGACCTCGAAGCCCTTGTGCAAGCAGCTAAAACGGTTGGTTCTTCATACTTACTGTTTTATTTTTCAAATACCCCTTTTCGTGGATTGTTTGTATTGATTGATTGATTGTATTTATGGATTGTTTGAACCTTTACGTTCATGCTAACCGTTAGCATGTTGATGTAAAAAATGTGAATACCACTTTATTCAGACATACAATCATCACACATAGAATTAAGCATGTAGAATCCAGGGTCCCGTTTGCTCTGTATGCACTGGGAACGGGACGTCTGATTGTGAACTTATAATTAAGCTTTTGGTTTCATGCTGAAGCCCGTAATATAGAGAAAGAGTAATTCCTGCTAAATTACTGCTTACTTTATGATGTGTTATTCTTGTATTGTGTATGTAATGTATTTTACTTGTTTATTATTAGTGCAAATTCTTAGTGTTATTAATATTATCTTCAATTTGGCGTACTTTGGTACTTTACAACTTTACAGTCCATCCAAGTGCGTCATAGTGAGCAAAGCGCCGAAAATGCGGCGGAAAGGCAGGAAAACGGTGAACTTGCTGAAGGTTCTGCGGATATTGCGCGACCGTCACCGAGCGAACATGCTAAGCAGGTCAGTATTTGTATATATATGTGTTTAGCGGGTTTCTTTGCCATCATGATGAAAAACACTGGTGATGCTAGCTAGATGCTACACACATTTGTTTACCTGATTGTTCTGACTGGGATCTGTAGCTTTTTGAATCGCAAAGTAAGATTATTCGAATTTTACAAGGCTATTTTGAAACGGAATCATTTTGATACAAAAAATACACTGTTCATTTATAGTTGCACATATTTTTCTTTTGGTCTAATACGGTCCCAAAAGAAGTTTGTAAAATGCAAATTCGTTTACTTGTTTGTTCTAAAAGAGAACATTTTACAGCTTGATCGAGGAGATGATGCTAGCGTTCTGAAAGAAAAAGGAGAAGAGAGTGATGGTATGTTTTATTAAAGCGAAATGCCGGCCGGTTTTTGAAACACATCGAGTAAGTACCCCTGCTTTCGTGTGCATCATATGCAAATGAGCATAAATTAGAATAAAAATGAGCAAATTAGCATGAATACATATGTATTCACTTGTCCACGATGCGTTTCAAAAACCGGCTGGTATTTCGCTTTAATGTTTTGACTGTTTGTTGTTTTTTTGGATGAACGACCCAGTGGAACATGTCGTGCTGGAAGATTGTGATATAACGAAAGTGAAACATTTTGTGTTGTAAATTTTGTAATTTAGTATATATTATATTAATAATTAACGGCCAATAAATAACCAACTATCCCAGTGTTTCTATATATAGAACTGATTATCTCTTTTTGAAGAGTAAATTGAATAAATCCATGTTTAGTCAAGATGGTTTTAGATTTTGTTTTATGTTTGATGTAATGAATTTGTAAATTGCGTGTTTTGTGCTTACAATTAGGCACACCGTTCTTTTTTAGATGGAGTACTCTGTTTATTGTTAATGATAGTATAATTTATTAACAACGGTGTACTCATATGCCGGGGGTGTGAATCCTGCTAAGATGATGAGGAAAAAATTAAACTTGATATTTTTTATGTGTTGTTTAGAAGACGACATGATGCCCGTCCTTCCTCCAGGTTTTGTGCCGTCGAGTTCAGAAGAACAGAAAAAGGCTGATAATGATAAGGATGTTGACTCGGATGACGATTTTGAAGGATACGCGGGAGAGGGAGTGAGTTATTGATTTGTGATTTGCCTAGTTTGGATTGTTTTGTAGTTTGTAGTCTAGTATCGGTTTTTCCTTTTTGCATTACCCTGTTGTTGTTAATAACGGTGTTGTATATGTTCTGCGTTGTCAAACCCTTCGGTATATTGAAAGGAATGTTTTCTGCTTTCTTCAAGAGAAGGTTATCTAGATAGCAATGAAGCTATGCGACATGTAACGTCTACCCTTTTGTATATTCAGATTATTCAGAAATAAGTTGTTTTAACAAGAATTTGGTTTACATAAATTTTCTATTTGCTTTCAGTTACCAGTTGTGAAGTTGATACCGGCGGCGTGCGAGGCAAAGATTGAGCATGGAGAGAAAGAGAAACCAGTGAGTTATTTTTTTAAATATTGAGCATGGAGAGAAACCGGGGAGTTATTTCTTTTTAATTATTAGTATTTTGAGGTGAGCTCTTTTTGGTATTTAAGTACGTACAAAGACGAAACACTCACAGGCTAGGTGTGTTCCGCGGCATTCGCAAGCAAGCAGTATCAGTTCTTCTTGACAAGCTTATAAACACATGCCATGAAACATATACGCTTTCTTTATTCGGAATCGGGTCGCAAAGAACACTCATATAGCTGTCAGATGAACTTATTTGTTCGAATTCTTCTTGTTATTTTTGTGTATGTGTTTTCTGCTGTTTAGTTACTTGCAGAATTTTATTATTACTATTATTATTTTAGGTGACCGCGCTTGCCGTTGATCATGCCGGTGTACGGTTTCTAACCGGTGGACTTGACTATACAGTATCCATGTTCGATTTCCAACGAATGGATAAAGCCCTAAAACCGGACCGACAAATCACACCGGCTGATAAGTGAGTGTTTATTAGTCATTGATATTTTTGGATTGTAGTTTTTTCAATTGTATATTTGTTTTCTTGCAGTTTTGAACGAGTCTGTACACGGTAAGTTCGGCTTTTGTACAGTTTGCATAAGCAAAGAACTTTGATGCGATTTTCATTTATTTATTGGCTTGTTCTTCATGGATGCTTATATGATGAATAGAATGATCGAAGCTTATATGCTGACTAGGATGATGGAATTTTGATAGTATATGATGAAAAGAAAAAGATTTGCCTGGGTGGGAGATTTGAGAGAAAGAAGAAGAAGATTGATGCTGAACTTTTTGTAATTATTGTTCCGAGTACGTCCATGCATGTGAGGAGTGCGGTTATGGTATGTAGTAGCAGTTGCGCTTACGCTCTCTGCATCACAATGTACTTATTTTCTATTACAGTAACGTCATTCAACATTTGTCCTTTGCGCCCAACGGTGAAACAATAATTGTGTGCAGTGGAGCGTCTCAGATCAAGTTGTTGGATCGGAGGGGAACCCAGTTTGGTGAAACTGTGCGAGGTGGGCGGAGATTTTTGAATTCAAATAAAAGTTTTTTTAAGTTGCATTTTGCTAATGGTGTTTCCAAGTATGGCGAAAATTTACAGTATTTTGGAACTCCATGAGAATAATTTTGCAAGAATCACCGAATTTTTTGGGATACTTTTTTGGGAAACCCTATAAGCTATATAGCCAAGTAACATGTCTAAGGTGATTTGTAGGACTGTAAATGTGGATATTTATTGTGCGTGAAGAAAAAAAAAAGGTATTTTCAAGGGGGTTATTGAAACGTATCCTTGCTGTTTTTTACTCATAGTTGGTTTTTTTATTTTTTATTTGTACGTTTATTGTATTCCTTTACATATTTTATGTCTTTTATAGGTGACCAGTATCTGGTCGATTTATCGAACACAAAAGGCCACACGGCATGTGTGAACTGCAGTGTTTGGAATCCAACTGTGAAGGGCGAATTTATTACGTGTAGTGATGATGGGTAGGCTTTTTTGTTCTTTGTATTATTACTGGGATCGATAGATGATATATTATGTAGATTTGTATTACTTAGGCTTGCATTTGAATTTTAATTTTTTTTGGCGTGCTTCTCTGTTATAAATGTAAGTGTTGAAACATTTTGCATTAAGTTGTATTTGAAAGAACATAAGACGTAGTAATCAATTGCTCCATCTTTGCCCATTTATTGAAGGACAATAGCACGTAAGGCGGACTTAATCTTGTTTAATTAGGCGCACGCGGACGCGTTAGTTGTCAGTTGTCATTCTTGTTGAAGCGAAATACCGGCCGGGTTTTGAAACGCATCGTGGACAGCCGAATTCTTGCGTACTTATGCTAATTTGCTCGAATTTAGCTCGTTTAATATATGTTCATTGCATAAGCTGCAAAAAATGCTGGTCCACTGGTTGTGTTGCAAAAACCGGCCGGTATTTCGCTTTAATTTCACGCTGCTCTACTTATTTCAGAACCCTTCGTATATGGCACCTTGATGATTTCAAAGATCTCACACGGCAGATTAATAAGCAGAGAAAGGTGGGTTATGTTTTTGTTGTTGTTTCGAAAGTTTCTGTATTCATATTAGCATAAATAAGGTACTGTAAATAAACTGTCCTAAGAATAATTGAACACACTATCATAGAGAAATGTTTCTTCACTTTTTAAATAATCTTTGTAACTTGAGGAGGGACTCGGACTGCTTTTGTCGAATCGTCTTTTTTTTGTTTGGTTGTATTTAAAACTTCCTTTATCGTTAGGTCGTTTGCTACAAATATTAAATGCGCTTGTTTCGCGTGGACTCTGATTTGTTTACAGAAATTCATCTACATTTTTTGTCGTGTCCTCCACCATTTCATTTATATGGTTATCAGGGCATAAATCTCGTCAGAAATGATTACTGATTACTGATGTCATGGCTAGTTAGGCTACCATAGTTATGCATATGCATAGCCCATTTAAATACATTGTTTTGTGAAGCGCGTTGACTATCAAGAGAAATAACTGTTGTATATTTATCTGTATACATATTAACATTATATAATACCGTTCAGGTGATCAAGACGAAGAACGCGAATGGCGAACGTGCAATGCCACAAAGTTGTGCCTTTTCCTCGGATGGAAAACATATTGCAGCTGGTTGTGATGATGGGTCTATACAGATGTGGGTCTACGGGAAGATGTATGTGAGTAATTTTGGAAAGTATGTTTGGGTAGAGGACTCTTACGGGTACTGTACTTTTGTAGAATACTGTACTCTGTCAGTGCTTCTATTTCTATGATTATGATGAAATTCGTCCGATTACCGCGTTAGGACGGTGTGATTGTCCATAGTATTGTCTCAAGTTAGTTGTAAGTGAAACTGGATAAGGTCCTGCGTGTCAAAATGATTTATACTCATTTACCTTATATCTCTACTTTTCGCAGGTGAATACCAAGTTTTTGGTCCGAAAGGCGCACAGTGCGCCTATCACCTCTATTGCATTTAGTCCAGATGGAAACAGGTGAGTGTTCGGGATAATAATATTATTATTATTGCGTCAATCTGTATTTTTTTTTCTGTATGGTTGGGGATATTACAGTAAGAAACGGTTATTTTCATTTGGTTTATAGCACATGCTAGAGTGTGTGGTTTGAAGGAAATTGTTTCTTTTTTTTGCGATGTGGTTATAGCCATAAGCTCAATGAAAAACAAAGAAAACTTATTTCAGAATCCTGTCTCGTGGCCTCGACGGTGCGTTGAAAATGTGGAGTTTGAAGGATAACAAGGCCCCATTGCATATGATTGGCGGCTTGGAGACGGACTATAAAATGTGAGTGATTTTAGTTTGACGCTGGTGAAGGTAGATAAGACATATAGCGAACGAAGACGAAAAGCGAACCGTGCCTTTAGTAAGTGGTCCGCCGGATGTTAGTTGTGTTTGGTGAAAAAAGAGCCTTTTTTGTAATGGTAGTGTGTTTTTTTTTTTAGATATAATTGTTTCTCAGCCTACAGACTAGAAAACCTGCAGACGAGCAGACGCATGTTTTACAGTTTTATTTGTAAATTTTGTGAAGGCTTGTTCGGGAGTGGCTTGTTTTCCTCAATTTTTATTTTATTTGCCCACTATTTCAGGTCGGATTGTGGTTGGTCGCCTCGTGGTGAACTGGTATTCACGTGCACTTCGTGCCCGGCAAAGAATGAAGCCGGTTCTCTGATATTCTTGAACCCGGAGACGTTCGAGATTGTCTACAAGATTGAGTATCCGAATGTGGTTAGTTTATTTTTTTGTAGTTTGTAGTCTTTTTTTTATTTTCAACTAATTTTTGTTTACTTTGGATTCGGTGTAAAACGTTTATCCTCGCTTAGCAGTTCCCAGTGTGATATCTTATTCAACTGATTTGATTTTGTGACTGTGTGTCTTTTGCATAATACGCTGTGGTGTGAGCTGAGTACACTCGATGCATATCCATAGAAGATACAAGGGTACAGGGTATCCAGTTCCCACCAAGAATCCGAAAGTCAATTTGTATGTATTTTTTTACAAGTGAACAAACATGACATTTGCTTAAATCCAAAACATTCAGAGTTGTATCCGCGCCCAGTGGCACCCGCGTCTCAACCAGATTCTTGTCGGGCTGTCTGATGGAACGTTGCGCATCTACTACGATCCGGAGACTTCGCACGCAGGCGCTCTGTCTTGTGTGACACGCCCGATCCGTAGAGCAAGGCAACAGGAAGTGATGAGAGAGCAGATGATTTTGTCGCGTGAGTTGGTTTGGATATTGTAAAATGTTATAACACCCGGTTTTTGAAACGTATGCTGGGCGCTGGATTCTTCTTTCGATTTCTTGCTAGCTCTTGGAATTTATGGGTATTGTAATAATATTGTATAATTTCAGCTCTTTCGATTGAAATGTTCCAAGCACGAGGAGAGGAAGGAGTCGATAAGGTTTGTTAATTTTCATTTATTACTATTTTACTATTTTCGGCTCCAGCTACAGCAGGAATGTGCTTGGTGGTGTTTGACTGCCATCTGAATGGAGTTTTAGACCACGAAGCTCCTTTTAGTGATGTAAAGAAATCAAAAGTGAATCTCCAAAAATCTTTCCTAATTTAGATCCTAATTTAGTTCGACTTTCCTTTTTTGTTTTAATTCGGAATTCATTTTTGAACGGTGAAAATACGGTTTTAGTGTTGGTTTATGACTTCAATGACTTGTTCCGCAGAGGTCCTGGGCATTAGATCATTAGATGACGAGTTCCAGATGGCAAATTTTGATAAGCTAATTGTTTAATACAATTTTGCATTAAACTTTTTTTTTTGCTCAGGAGGTGACGTCGTGGCGTCTGAAGAAGTATCTCCGACAGAAGGACAACGAGTTGCGACCAGAGTTCCGCAAACCGGCCGATATGCCGATGAGCGGACCGAGTGCGGGAGGAAGAGGTAACTTGCCATTGGCGTATTATTTCTTTTGCTTTGGTTTGCTTATATGCCTCCTGTAACTTTCAGTATGATTAATGGTGTTTATTGTTCTGCTGTTTATACGCTCGGCTGAGTTTGCAGTGTAATGTTAAAGAAAGTTGTCTGATATTTTTTGGCTGAAACATTCATTGTTTGAGAAATGTACCATCGTTTGTGAGTCAGACATAAACATTTCAATTCCGTGTAGTGCATGCGTTTTGCATTACTTTATTTATGTCCCACTGGTTTCATCATGTGTATACTTTTTCCAGTTGCATCATCTGGTGGCACACTCCATTCGTATGTGGCTCAGCAACTCGGAAGAGAGAGGAATAATGCCTTCTTGGCCGATGTGGATGTCAGAGCCAGTATCCTCAGACATGCAGAGGCGGTGAGTTGTTTGTTTGATTATGTTTGATAGTAACTTTGTCATTGGAAAGGACCACCCACGGTAGGCGGACACTAGGAAAACCCATGAAGTATAAGGTAGAATATTAAATAGGACCACCCACGAAGTATGCATCAGACATCATATAGGATCACCCACGAAGTATACGTTAGTCACCAACTAGAACCACCTACGAAGTGTTCGATAGGCACCAATAGGACCCACACGAAGTATATGTTAGTCGCCAAATAGGACCACCAACGAAGTATACCACAGGCAAATAAGACCACCCACGAAGTATGCGCTAGGCATCAAATAGGGCCACGCACGAAGCTTGGCACCAAATAAGACCACCCATGAAGTTTAGACATTATACATTAAATAGGACCACCCAGAAGTATGCATGTTGCAAAAAAATAGGAACACCCTCTAAGTATGTTCATTTCAGGCCGAGAAAGATCCTCTGTACATCAACAAAGCGTACAGGAAGACGCAGCCGGTGACCATCTTTGCTGAAGAACCGGATGAAGCAGACGAACCTGAGAAGAAAAGGCCGAGACCGCTTGCTTAAGTTGTTTAATTGGCTAATTAGCTGGTTGATAATTGATGTGGTTTATTGCTTTCCTTCCGTGAAGTTACATTATTCGCTCATTTTTTATGTTGTTTACTAGCTAAAATAAAATAAGAAGAGTTTGACTGGTGGCTTTATGCTGTAGCTATACTCTTCGTTAACATGAATTAGTTGGTTGCGCGTAGTATGATTTTTCATTGTTTGTTGTTATTGAACGTATTGTAATTTTTGGAAACTGTATGTGAAACCCATTTCTTGAGTGAGAATTAAAATTAAAGGACCAGTAGAGTGATTTTCATGAGCTTTCAGTGTTTAGCAATGCAACATCTTGCATGATGTATTATGTTTAGTATATGCCTATTATCGTTTCCTAATTATTATTTTTTAACCGTTGAATTTGTTTAGCTATTTTACTTGCTTGGAATTCCGTTCCAACTCGTGTTACAATTGCTGTCTTGTCTCAAAATTAAAAATAAATTACTGTTTGTTGAAGATTTTTTTCTCCGAATTATAGGCGTTGCTCTCGCCATTGCGTACTTTCAAGTATTTTATAGTTAATGATGGACTAATATTGGCCTATTTTTTCTGCTTTGTTAGTTGGTTCTTCCTTGACTGGTTCTTAATTATCATTGTAAATTGTAATTTTACCGGACGTTTGTTAGTGTGTAAATTGTTTGTTAAATGACAGTTATTTATTTTTTAGGCGACCGATTGTAATATAGAAGAATATGACGAATTTTAATTGTAACTTGTAGTTTCGTAATGTAGATTGCAAATTATTTTATAAATTGACAATTAATAATCATTTCAGTGAATGATTACGATGATGTGCCCAAAAGATGATGAGATGGATCTGTTCGGTTTACGAACAGTGAAAGAAGAGAAAGCGGAAAAGTTGAAAGGTATGTATATATATATTTATATATATTTTTTTTCGTTATCTGTGACCATAGAATAATTTTTTCATGATAGTGGAAAAGTGCTCTGTTTTAAGTGAGTGCTTTTGGCACTTTTGATTTGGGGTTTGTATCTTGATCGTATGTATGTATTTCTAAGTAAGGTATGCAGTATAGAGTAGTAATAAGTTGTCGCCAAATAAGACCACCCACGAAGTATAAGGGAGTAACCAGACCACCCACGAAGTTTAGACGTTATACGTCAAATAGGACCACCCACAAAGTATGCACAAGGCACAAAATAGGACCACCTATGAAGTGTAAGACTGACGCCTTCAGGGACCACCCGTGAAGCTTTAGGATTTAGAGAAGTGTTCACTAGCCATAAGACAGCAAGATGTGCAGTATAGAGTGAGTAATAAGTTGTCAGGAGTTGCTTAGTGGCCGACGGGGTGGTTACAGTTTACAGTGATGTAGTTGGGAGATTTGTAATTTATTTTCCTTACATTGGCTGTTTTTTGTAATTCCTTGTTTCCAGAAATCATCGGCGAGTGTGTCATATGTGGAGAACCGTCAACGGGAAAGCATTACGGAGTGATGTCGTGCTTGGGTTGTAAGACGTTTTTTCGGAGGTTGGTGTTTTTTAATTTGTTTTAAATTTTGGTGGGCGTGCAGATGTAGTTTGGTGGCAATTTGTGGTTCTAGCCTTTTTTTGTTGATGTTTATTGGTGGATTTCGGCCCATGTAATATGTGTGCTGTGCTGATGCTCCAAGAATACGAGAGTTTGAACAGGTCGGACCGTGTGTTTCTGTCCAGGGACCCGCGCGGAGTTCAGGTCTCTTGCGAAGACGGGTCTAATCTTAACCTTCTTAAAGGGAGAGGCCCACGAGGAAAACGTTTCCCTCAAGTTACTTGCACAGAATGTCCGGAATTTCGGACATGTTACTGTGAAAACCGCATTTCTTTGCACCTAGAACTCACAGAGTTATTCCCCAGCAAACAGTTCGGCCAGGTACCGTAGTCGAAAGGTTAAAATAGTTTTTTACGGTTTATATGCATCTAATAGCATTCTTTCTCTACATAATAATTGTTAAACGAAGGAAGAACATTGCTACCATCATAACAAAACGTTTTCAATTACTTTAATACCCTAAAAGAGCAAAATTGATTCTGACTACGGTACCTGGCCGAACAGTTTGCCGAGGAATAACTCTGCGAGTTCTAGGCGTAAAGAAATGCGGTTTTCACAGTAATATTTCTGAAATTCCGGACATTCTATGCAAATAAATTAAGAAAGACTTTTTTCTCGTGGGCCTCTCCCTTTAAAGGATCGCAGTCACTTCAAATTCGTCATTTTACTTTGTGTATAGTTAAATATAGGAAAGCATAGAGAGAAATACTTTACCAAAACCGAATAATTTGAATTCCAACTCAGGGAGTGAACAAGTAGAAAAGTAGTACTTTACTACCGCAGGATCACGAAACGTGTTCATACAGCTGCTTCCCGATCGGGAGCATGCAAATTATTTCGGCAAATATCTGCACATTATATCTTCACATATACTGCAAGGGTCTGCAGGCATATCACTACACGTTTCATAATCCCGCGGTAGTTAAGTAGAACTACTTTTCTACTTGTTCACCCTCTGAGTTGGAATTCAAATTATTCGGTTTTGGTAAAGTATTTTTCTTTATTCTTTACTAAATTTAAGTAAACTCGAAGTAAAATGTCGAATTTGAAGTGACTGCGATCCTTTAACCTGAGAGTTTGAACTTCTAAGTGTGTCTTGTTAGCCAGTGATTATTTTGTATGTTTTATATGATTTTGTGTAACTATATTCAGCTTTTGTCATACATATGTCAAGAACAATAAGAGCGATGCAGTTTATTCTGAGCAGTTGTATGCCAAGGCATAGCTTTTTTTCACTATGTCCAGAACTAAGGAAGGCCATATACTAATAATATAAGTATTTAGAGCCGTTGTCCAACGTCAGAACACGTGCTGTCAACGCACTGAACCGTGTGCCAACGTAGCAGAAGGAGCGAGGAAGATGTGTAGATCGTGTCGGTATAGAAGATGCTTGGATATGGGCATGAGCAAACAAGGTTTGTGACTTAACTTTACTATTTTGTTATATTATTTAACTTGTTAGTTGTTTATTGTTTTACTTGTTACTACCATTCCGTATTTTGTCATGTATGTTGCGAGAGCAAGCAGGGTTTGGTTTAACTAATTTTTTTTTGCGACATCATTTTGTTGCCACCATTTAGTCTGTCGTAAATTTGCAGATGTTTCAGTGTTAACTGTTAACGTAAATGTACGGAGAATCCTCTTGTGGTATTCCACGTGCAATGCGCCCTGCGTACCCCTTTAGTATACACTTCTTTTCTTGTTATGTATTTTGCACAGTAAAATAAATAATGTGTTTTCAGCTCTCCAACCGCGAAGAGATTTAATCGGATGCCGTCGATGGCACAGTTTGAAAGATCCGGAAGACACGTCACCTGTAAATGTAAGTTCTGAATAGTTTTCTTCAGTTTTGACCGATGTGTAGGTGATTTTCGAAAATAGTTAGAATAGTAATCTGTGTAGAAATGGATGTCAGTATGGGAGTTTTATATTATCTGTTTTTGTCGATGTTTGTTTCTGTACCGTAATAGTTGACGTAACCGTCATAGTTACTAGGAAGAAATGGAGCGTCGCAAATGAGTTTTAGGTGATTTTGTAGTTGTTAATTCTGAGACATTTGCAAAATTATGAAACTCGTCTAGAAAGTGAGTATACATGCTTCTGCTAACAAGTGATCCTTGTTATCTCTTCAAGTTTTTTCTCAGGAAGAATTGGAGCGTCGCAAGGGCACTGAACGAGTTCACCTTCTGGAGTTGATAGGACGGTTGACGAAGGCGGACACTCATATCAGAAATAAGAAACAGAGTTGGATCTTGGCGCATGAGGAGAGTAGGACACTGGCCAAGACACTGGCGGGCAAAGAGGAGAACAAACCGTCACCGGTGAGTGAGCTTTGGTTAAAGTGGTGTTGCACGGTTGTGTTGTTTGTAAAGCGTATACTTCTTCACATACAATGTAGCGCTGCTGGCATGCCTCAAGTATGCAAGGTGAAGGTGATGTGTATCACGAGACGCTGGTTTCCACATTGATATTTTTTCACAAATTTCATGTTTAACCAGTCTGGTTTTACCTTTGTACAAAGTTTGTCCTTTATTCAGGTCGAAACGCTAGAGATGGCATGCGGCGAGCAACTTTCCATCATGCTGGCCTCGGACATCTCGTCAGTCACACAGGCCGATATGCAGGCGATGCTGGAGTGGACACATTCATTACCAGTATTCCAGTCATTGGAGACCAACGAGAAGATGTTCTTATTAAAGGTATGGAAAACATATGTTATGTTTAAGCACTGAATTCTTGTTAGGGGTATGGGGTTAGGGATATTAGTCGTACATTTTTCACTTATAGCCCGTATTCTCGGGTCGACGGAAACGTTCCGTTTGGGAAATCCTTTGTATGCAAATTTCTTGACTGTCTAGACTAGCTGGAGGAAAAATTTGCATACTAATGAGCTCCCAAACGGAACATTCCCGTCGACCCGAGAATACGGGCTAATGAGTGATCTGTGGTTGAATATTACGTCTCTTTTCGGCGTTGAGGCTCTTAGCTACTCAAAAACCGGGATCCGGCATGCTTTTAGGCGCGATTATCCATTATTTGATGTTTGCACCTTCCTATGTGCCATAATAAACAGAATATAGTGTTACCAATACGATATGTATTTGCACATTTCCAGCACTTTGCCATGTCTTGTCTGGTGCTTGAACACGGATATTATACTGCCTGCTCGGGAAAAGAAGACATATGGCTCATATCAAATGGATCGTGTATGCCGCGAGATGTGAATCTGTTAGCGGAGAGGAGCAAGGTATACTTGATTGTTTTATTCTTTATTCTTTGGGTTTTTTTGGTGGGGGTTTTATGTGTAAGAAAGAGAGGAGAGTATGACGTCAACTATGAGTTCGAATTGTTGATGTGAAAACTACAAGTGTATGGAATCTTGCATGTAAAAACTGCATAACATAATGCATGGCTTAAAACGCGGAAATGAAGAATATCTGTACCGTAGTTGTGGTTGTGGGTAGCTGCAGTTAGAGAATATACGTGTTTTTTTTGGCAAGATTGAGTACCTTATATTTGATCAAATTGTAAATAAAAACTATATGAACTAGAACTATTTGACTATTTGAACTGAACTTATGAACTATACATTTTATTACTTGTTCTTCATTTCAGGTGCAAATAGCGGACGATCGTAAGTGGAGGCAAGAAAAGTTGTACAAACAGATGACGGAATGTTGCATAGACGAGGTTTGTTTTTATAAAAAAAAAATTGTGAAATTGTAGGCAGTGGCAGTTATCGAGAAATCCAGAACTTTTTGGTAAAGGATGTTCTCCTAAGTTCTCCAACATAAGAGACATCCATAGCCCGCAGTTAGTAAATATACTTTATTCGCGAAAAGTATAAAAAAAAAGTGGCTCGAGGAGCCGGAAGCGGAAGCGACCCTTTGGGGTGTCCAATAGGTTCGACGTTTGTCTACTGTACTTTATCGGAAGGGTTTAGGTTGCTTCTCCCCTCAGACTCCTACAACTACTCCCGGAAGAACTGGTCACGCTAAAGATTATAATGTTGTTTAAATTGGGCGCGACTCCGGATTCAGGTGGGTCGTCAGTTAGTCATTAGACCTTTTAAAGCGAAATACTGGCCGGTTTTTGAAGCACATCGAGTACAACCACATTCTTATGCAGCTTATGCAAATAAACATAAATTAAAAATCGAGCTAAATTCGAGCAACTACATAAATGCGTAAGAATTCAGCTGTCCGCGATGCGTTTCAGAAATTGGTCGGTATTTCGCTTTAAAGGGATCGGTTCACCTTAAATTGTGTCTGTTTTTTTTTGTTTCTTTATTTTCTATAAGGGATAATAAAAATTTGGAATACAAAAAGTAGTGTTCAATTTCTATACTCACGAAGATATTGGGTGATAAAGTGGTGGATTGATCGGCCCCGAATGCAAAAAGGGTCATTGTCTCTATACAAACAAGGCAGGACAATTGCCCTTTTTGCATTTCGGACCACCACTTTATCACCCAATATCTTCGTGAGTATTGAAATTGAACACTACTTTTTGTATTCCAAATTTTTATTATCCCTTATAGAAAATAAATAAACAAAAAAAAACGACACAATTTAAGGTGAGCCGATCCCTTTAAGTGTTTGCTGCATGTTTGTCTTGCTTTATTATGTTCTTAAAGGGACAGGCCCATCAAAATAAACCTATATTTACGATACGTTCATAATGACTATCAAGCATTTTTATTACAATATATACAAACTAAATTTCACCATTATTCGCCCTAGACAACTTTTTTCCAATGCGCTCAACGCATATGTATACCATAAAACTGCAGATTTCAAAGCTATATATGCAAATTTTAATCGCATTATAATTTCACGATAAATTTGCATTGACGACAAGGATATTTGCGGCTTTACGGTATACATTTGAGCTGAGCGCATCGGAAAAAAGTTGTCTAGGGCGAATAATGGTGAAATTTAGTTTGTATGTATTGTAATAAAAATGCTTGATAGTCACTATGGACGTATCGTAAATATAGGTTTACTTTGATGGGCCTGTCCCTTTAATGGGATTTGCAAGTACGCTGAAAATTTACCGTATCTTGGGGCTAGACGAGAATTTTTTTAATTTTTTTCATGTTATATGTGCAGGTTTCGTGCAGAAATACGGTAGTATTGACAGAATCACGGACAGTTTTCGGAATGCTCGCAAACCCCATAATCTCTCACACCAGCGCCCTAAGCTATTACAATATTCTACATACATTTGAGCACGTCAATTATGCTATGTGCTATGTTGGTTGAATTCTTGGTACCTACATGTTTTTATTTCATTGCCGAACGGAATGGATGTTCCGATGTTCCGTATTATTGCAAGCGTTAGCGTATGCACCGTACCGTAGGTACCGTAAACTTATGTACCGTATAATTGTAGAACAAATGTCGGAACTGTGCGAAGAATCGCGGAAGCGTTGCTTCACATTCAGAAACCAAGTGATTGCGGCCCTTTTTGAATATTACGAGGGTATTGAATACCCGGATTTTGCTGGTTGGTTGCTTTTTTATGTGCATTTAACTTTGTGTGGATCTGAGGCATAATTGGCCTTCCGTAAGCTATATGTATTTGGGTGAAATGTATACCTTCAGCTACTGTTTTAGACGAAAAGTTTGTCCTATCCTTCTATGATAAGTTGCTTGTAATACTTGTTTTGCGCCTGTGTGTGGTCTTCCTTGCTTTTTTGTACTATGAGTTGTGATTCTTTTAGAGCGATTTGGAAACGTGATACTGACAATTTCGGGTATATCTTCGGCGGCGTCGGCTACATTGGAAAGTTATCAGGTTGGTTAGAACTTATTTTATTAAATGTTCGCGTATGTACTTCCCGCTGGGATCCTTAGATCCTGTCTTTTGTTTGGGTTTCCGTTTCACGATACTGTAAGGTCTTGACACAGCCGAAAGTTTCCGAATAACTTCTAGCAAAGTGGCTGTGCAGAAATTGACGCTGAGAAACATTACGATTTTCCATGTTTTATCGAGTCTTTTTCATTTGGGGTAGAGCGAGTGTTCCTTGAGTATAGCGACGTGTTATGGTAAGGCAAGGTAAAGGTACTTATTGTTAGTTTGTTCAACATTCACGTAACTATGGTAAGGTTAAAATGTCCTATTTCACAGAGTGGCCATTTATGGGTGACTTCGCCAACCGATAATGTAGTACATCTTTGATCGCGTTAAAAAAACCTTTTCGCATTTTTTTCTTTACTTATCACTTGTCAGTGTGTGTATGAAAGTGAAAGTGGGGTGAGATGTGAGATAGGTGTCAGCGTTCTGATAAGCTGGTGATAAATAAGGTAAATGAGCACAACATAATGTTCAATCAAACATAGGGTGCACATTTGGTTTAGTTAGTTATTTGCGTGCGTATGATGAAAATAATTATTGGTTAGCTTATTGAAATCGTCATAATGGTTTTTGTAATGGTTTTATTTTTTGATTCCCATAATAGCCGGTTTTTGAAACGTATGTTGAATATCTGCATTCCTATGCATCATGTGCAAATGAGTATTATTAGGAGAAAAGTCGACGCCAATTCGAGCTCACTTATTGTTAGCGCATAGAAATACAGCTATCAAACTCCAGCATACGTTTCAAAAACCTGCTGTTACATATGTTTAGTAATCACTGATTGATTGAAGTTGAGTTAAGTGTCTTCTTTCAGGTGATGCGACTGTTCAAAATAGTCCACTTTGATCGGATATCGGCGGAACTTCTCTTCAATTCAGGAGAGTGATTTTTGTATGAATTGATGTGCTATCTATTACCACTATCGATTATCAAGTGCACGATCTGCACTGCCAGCCTGGCGGCAGTGGTCAGCCGGTCAGCGAAAATACACGTGATTTCCTTTTGATGCGAGGTTCGATGCACCTTGTTTGTTGGATAGGATGTTATCTCTCTCTGTCGTCTCTTAAGCGTCTTGCATCTCTATTTACTTCTCTTTCTTCTCTCTTTTCTCTCTCTCTCTTTCTATCGGTCCCCTTTTCTCTCTCTCTCTCTCTCTCTCTCTCTTTCTGTCTCTCTCTGCGTTTGAAAGGAATTGTCTCGGTCATATATTCAACTTTCCAACGTGACCCCACACTTTGTGTATGCAGCCTTCTACATCCTGAGCTAGAGTTCCCGTTGTCCCTCGTAATCACGGCCATTAATTAACACTGTTTTGTGTTATTAATTGATGCTTGCATACTTTCTGACAGGCGCGTGACGTTTTTGGCAAAAAATCAGCTGTTATGTCAATCAATTTTACGGTTTTATCGGCCGAGCCTAGTTTCCTTGTACGAATTTATAGATAATTTGCTGCAAGAGAGTCTTCTGTTGATAGTTCCAATATTTATCTTAATGATAACTCTAACAATAGTATTGCTCTTGCTGTATGATTTTTTTCATTCTATAAGCCAACCTAATGCTACCTCGGTTATTTGTACGCTATTGATATTGACCCCCGTGCTCTTTCAGCTCCAATTTTATATGGTTATCACGGGTAGATCGGAAATCGCCCAAGTAAAGGTTATAAGTTTCTGATACTTGTTTTAATACTGATTCGACTGCGATCGATATTAGTATATGTAGTATATGAGTAGTATTACTATTGATTCGATCCTTGATCAATGTACTGTCCTATTATTTTTTGTTCCGTTTCCTGAGCTCTTCTGATACTTCATCATCATCTTCTCCTTACCCTTTAGTTTTGCTTTTTGAACGGACGTAAAATAATAGTTTGACAATAACGGCTAGTAGGCTAGTTTAGTTGGTTCGCTAGATTGAGAATTATTATGTGACAAATGTATGATTTGTTCACCCATCTATGTTACTTGAGGTATTTTTGAATCTCTTTCATTGGTTGTAATTGATTATTAGCCTTTAAAGCGGTATGGTACGTGGTTTTTGAAGGTATTTGCGTATTTCGACACCTGTTTCTCCTTCTCTTGTGTTCAGTGTGTGTCATTTTGAACATTTTACAAAATGGAGGAAGGGTACAGTATTTTGTTCAAAAACCACGTGTCGTTCCGCTTTGACAAAAATAAAATTCTGCATTGCCATCAGTTAACACATGTAGGGAATAGTTTTGATCTCACCTTATCAGAACACATTCAAGCGTTGTCGACCGTGTGTACATACTACATTGAAATGACTAATTATGCTCAATTTTGGATTGTTTTGTCTAGTTTTGTAGTCTGTAGTCATAACTTGGAATTTGTATTTCGCGACACCTCTAATGTTAACATTCACTTATTTCAGCATTGCGCCTTTAAAATTGTTTATTTATAGTCATCTGATTTATTGATTGAAGACCTTTTGTTTTTGTGCAGTGTTTAGAGATTCATTATCATTTGCATGACTGTATACTTAAAGCTGTATCACACCTGAATGTGGTGTGTGAAGTGTTAGCACCGATCACCGATTAGCACATAAGGGGACTTGAGTCACTCTCACTTCACAAACCATGTGCTATACCGCTTAGTGCTGTTCAGTTCGACTTATTGATGCCATTATTAATTGTAAAGGAAATTAATTAGAAAACCAGAATGATGTTTGTTTTGTGATATAAGAGTTACTGTTAGATTTCCTTTTCCGCCTTAATTATTGCCTCAGACGGGATTCTTATTTAATGTAATTTGTGGAATAAATGATTATTTTTGAAGAGATGGTCTTTATCTGTTGTCTCTGGAGTATTATGTTCTTGATTGATTATCGATCAGCTTGTCATTGTTTAGATTACGATTACGTGTTGGTTCTTTTGATACGGTCTATAACCTTTCAAGATTTTTTATAATTTATAACGAGTTGTTGAGGTTATTTTACATTCGTGATTGGCCTTCTTACTTCTTGTTCTAATCATAATTCAAGGCTAGGTTCCTTTAGCTTTTTTCTAAACTGTCGCACTGTTGTTAGCTATTGGAGGTTACCTATGCCTCCATTCTTGTGCCCTATGACCCTATCATATCGTCCGTTGTTTTTCTGTATTGTTAAATTGTCAATTAATCTCTTGTCATGTTAACAGGCGTGTCCAGAATCAGAAATCGAGTTCCTTGGTTCCCTAGGAGACTTTTGAGCGTAATGACCACGATTGGACTGGGACGAATCTCCCTACAAAGGCTCGCTCATGATAAGTTTTTCATTTACTTGTATCGTTCATTTTGTTGTTCGCATTGATGCGAATTTCGTTGTTTTTCTCTATGTAGGTGGCGATAGAAGATAGAAGTTGTGTTAGTGTATGCACCGTTTCTGCTAACGCAAGGGTTGGGGTTAAAAAAAGTTAAAGTTAGACCCGTCTTCGCAAGAGAACTGAACTCCGCGTGGGTCCCGTGGCCTGAAATACACGGTCCGGCCTGCTCTGGGTTTTTTGTTTCAATTGGTTCACTTTCTGAGTTTCAATTGGAGTAATTATTGGTACCATGTGCCTCCACTATATTTCTAATCGGGTGTTTTTCTTTACCAGGCTTCTCGACCTCCATTTGCCGTCGTAATCATGGAGTGCCCCATGCACAGAATGTGAAGGCTTTCCCGAGGACGGGGGTCACGCCACCCACGCTTACTGCAATTGAGGCGGTGTCGAAGATTGCGACGAGTAAGTTTGATTCATAAAACTTTATTTTCTTTCCTTGGGTGTTAAAGGTCTTCTTGGCAATAGAGGAGAGTTTCGCCTGGCTCTAAACTTCCGTGAAAAGGCGTGCACGAAAAAATAACTGCTACTTGATATGTCTGAGCGAGCGCTAAATATAACTTTACTCTGCCGACTTCGTTCATCAAATCGCCTCACAGTTTTTACCATGAAAATTGATTCTAACAATAAGCAATCTGGACAATTTCGCTATGTTTCACCGATTGTTTAACTTTTCGGATGGTTTGGTTTTACACTGGTGGGTTGGTTGTCGTTGCTTTCTCAATAACGCAAAATGGAAGAATTTTGGACAATATAGCTGTTTTAATTTCTTCAGGGTTCATCAATGCAAAACAGTGAGAGAAATTGGTTCATCTGACTAGGAACCAAACACTTTTTTGTTATATTGATTGTACTTAATACAAATTATTGCTCCATTTCAGACTCTCATATCTACGTGCAAGGGCATGCTGCCACACCGACAGAGTTGTTGGATGCCCTGTGTTTGCATTCGGATGCATCAGGGTCAAATTATAATCTGCATCACATTATTCTATCGGGAAAATGCTCGTGGGCGGAGCCTAAGTATTACGGTAAGTGAGCTTAAGACTTTGGGTTAGGGTAGATGTCTGTAGAAGTTTAGAAGATAGTGGATTTGTTGTAGCTTGTAGCTTTAGAGCTTTCAATGGTTTGGTTTAGTTCTCCAAAATACATTTTGTTTTAGGGGTTACCATCTTATTATATAAAGGCGAAGAGTTTATTTTTTTGTTTGAAGCCGCATGTGAACGCAACGAAAACTTGAATATCTAAAGGCTATAAAAGGAGAGTCGGAGTCCCGTCTTGAGCAAGCGAAATTCGATTTCATGATTTTTCAAGATACGTTGCAAACGTTTCACATAAGTGTGCTCACGGATCTTCCTGCATTTTAGACTTTGAAAGTCGCCTCAGGCGGCGATAGCCGTCTGGTATTATATATGGTATATTCATTGTTTTTACGTATAAGTTTTTCACTTGTATTTTTCAAATTTATTTCCTCTTTTATAGGAAGGATACGATCGAATTGCTTGTTCATTTGTGGGAATTTGAGGAAAGCAGTGAAGGATGGTACGTGTCTTTTTGTTTCTCTTTTCTTCTTAAACAGTAGTAATTACTAATTAGTAATGGTCATACTGTAATCTGGACGCTCATATTTTTAATTGTTGTTGTTGGTTGGTGCTCGGTAACAGTTGAAAGCAGGTGGACTACCGACTGGTATTTTATTCTTTCTAGTTTGCTAGCTTTTTGTTATATAATTTTAGTTTGTAGGTTGTACACATCTATTTGCTTCTTGTGTAGTGTAAATGTAGTTGTGTTTTCCCGTTTGCATAATTTTTGGACAACAATTCAGGCGCTGCCGATTACACACCAGTTTTCCTGTCCGACATACCCAAGTTATTTTACTCGAGAGAAATCCCGCTTGATTATGCTTTTGTGTCGGTTGGTGGTTGTAATTTTTACATTACCTATTCATTATTTTATGTTCATTGTTGTTTGTTACTTTTCTTGTATGACACTTTACCTTGTACTATGATGCCTTCACAACTTAGTACCTTAGCGCCTTAGTACCTTAGTAGCGTGATCATTTGCATGTATTTTGAACACGAAGCTGTTTTTTGTAAACTACTTAAAAATGAATTTCTGAGCTAGAATTGGAAGTGACAAAGAATTAACAACGACAATGCTGTCTTGCAATTAGCTTTATTGACATAATACTAGCGACGTGTCTACGCGTGTGTGGCTGCCCTATATGCTGGCCCATTCTTTTGCCATCATTCTTATCGGCCACAAAATAAAATACCTATGTGGAACTCTTCTTAAATCCCTCTTACTATTATAAATTTAAGCTCTCACCGCCAGACGAGCACGGATTCTGCAGTCTGGGAGTTGACGTGGACTGCACGAGTGCTGCGGTCAATTCTGCTAACCATGTCATTGGTGAGTTTATTCATTCTTGTATGGAGTCTAATATTTGTAACTTTCTGTGCCATCTCTAATTCCATGCCGATATTCTGCCGGAGAAGTTGGTTTTCTGATACCGTATGCTGGAGTACTGTAGCAATACAATGCCAGGTTCTTACTCGTAAAATTGTCAGAAAAGTGAATTATAAACTTTTTGGTTTAGGTCTGATCAACAAGTCAATGCCACGTACCTTTGGAGATTCGTGTATTCATACCAGTCATCTGGACGCACTTGTGCACACGGATAGAGATGTGAGTGTGGTAGCGGTCAGGTTACTGTACATGTTTGTTTGAAATACTGTATTTTTAAATTTAGTACTGTTACCACTACGCTTTACATATTCTAGGTCGGTATTTTTGCAACTCATTTATGTGAGCACGAAGCTCGAATTTTATTGTTGTGAGCAGGTTTTACTACAATAGGACGGACACGTAGCAAACCAGTTGTATTGCTGAAAATATAAGTCTAGTTGCCCTCGCAGATATCGTTGTACATTGCTCCATTTAGATCTATTGCAAAACTGTGGATACGGAAAGTAGCGCAGAAGAGGCGAAAATTGGACAATTGATTGCGGACAACTTGGTTGCTGATGGGGCCACACTGCAATTGGGTTAGTTTTTTTAGTCTAATTTACCATATTACCGTACTACCACCGTGTTATGCACTATACTATACAGCGCCTCGCAACTGACACTTTTGGCACTCGGAGATTATTAATGATTTCGTATTAATTGTGGTCGATGTTGCTTATTCACAATGAATTTCGTTGTAGTCGGTTGATCGACTGATCATCTTGTGTTTCAGGCATCGGCGGTATTCCAGATTCCACGCTTCTTGGTATGAAAAACCATAAGGTTTGTTTCAATGGTTTCTAAAAAAAAACTAAAAATATGTTTGAAGTTTGAAGTTTGAACCGAATCCTCGAAAATCTATTCCATGGATCTCATTCAATATTCATTCCCAAGATACTCTGATGGGTTGAGATTCAGAGAATATTGATGTTCATCACTCATTTAGAATTTAGAGTATGATCGCACTATGTCTATGTGTGTGCACGTTGTTAGAAATAGAATTTGATATAGTCTATTTTATGTTTATCGATTTGGTATTTCCTTGACAAAATTGGGGGGGGGGGGCATTTTATGTTCGTAATAAATGTTATGGTATGTTATGTTATAATCAACTAATGAACAACCATTAAGGATCTGGGAATTCACACCGAATTGGTGTGCGATGGTATCCTGGACCTTATCGACACGGGAGTGATCAACAATAGGAAGAAATCATTCATGCCAGGGAAGGTGGGAACTTATGATGGGCTTACTGTATGTATATAAGTAATTCCCTTCTGTTGAGATTCTGGTTATGTGTAATATTCTGTAGTTTTTCTGTAGATGCTGTGTACTATACTGTACTTGTAGTATGGTATATGCAACAGAAAGTAGTGTTTACTTATTGTTCACCCACACAGACAGTCTTTATTCTTGTATGAACGCCGTTGTATGCGAATAAGAGTACATTGATTATTTACACTCGGGATGAACTTTAGAGGGTTATGGGTTTACTTGGAAGAGAACTTTATATAAAGGTTTATTGAGGATATGCAATTAACACATCTCAAAAGGTGACCCTAAGGTACCACGCTTCACAACGCAGTATACTCACAAGGGTCCAAACTACAAAGAACAAAAACACATGAACACTAAGCATAATCAAAATCATAATAAGAGAACTTTGATTGATTGAAGAGGTGGCAGTTGATTGATTCTATTTCCCCACTTCTAGGTGGTCACAAGTTTTGCATACGGATCGAAGAAGTTCTTTGATTTTGTGGACAACAATCCGCAGTTTTGTGAGTTTTGCAGCTTATATCTTCTTGTATGATCTGATCTGGTATGGTATGATCTGCGTTTATTGAAGAATAGCTAATTTGCATGATAGTTGTACGTTGTACTGTATGTCTTTTTAGTAGCTGTATTGCCTTGTGTCTATTATCATATTATGCTTTTTTTTGTTTATTAAAGCATACTGCAATCATATATTTACTGAAATACGTGATGTTTCTACTTATATTTATCAGTTGTTTGCAGCATTATCTCTGTTACACTGGCGATTTTTTGAGGTATTTGTGGTGAACTTCTCTGTACTTTCTTGCTGTTCACTGTTCGTCGATTTATTTACATTTTCAGACTTTGCTTCTTGTGGATGGACAAATCATTCCGATGTGATTAGAAGGAACAGTAAAATGACGGCAATTAACTCTTGCATTGAGGTGACGTATCTTTTTGACTTACCCAGGGGGCGGGGTTTCTAGTTTATTATATTTACCTCGGGGTTTTCACCGACAGATATGATGGTTTATTACTACCAGAGATTCTGATGATATGTGAATGTATGCTGTAGCCAAACTTCAGGTATTGAACAAGCTAATGTTTTAATGGGGTTTCGGCCTTTGTACTTGACTCCGATAGTTGCGAATATCATCCTTGAGTAGCGTGGAAGGTGAGAAGCTCTAATCATAAATCATGGGCGATCCCTCCTGGCCCTAGCCCGAAGACGTCGAGCAATTTGTCATCTGGGACTCGTCGCCTACTGCTCAGGACCTCTGCGGAACATGTCATAAGCAAACACTGAAACTGTATTTTAACCCTTGAATAAAGATGCACGCTCTTGAAGCGTAAAAACAAATTTAAAAAAAATGAAGGATCATGAAACTGTCGATTGCATTACAATGTTTGCTTTCTTTATAGGTAGATATGACCGGACAAGTGTGCAGTGAGAGCATTGGTAGCTCCTTTTACTCTGGTGAGTTCGTTTTCATGATGTATTTAAGGTTTTGAAGTGTTCAATGTTCAAGGTCATGTAAGTTGTGTGTAGTGTTTTTCTTTAAAATTATTGCTAGATTAAACAGGTGGCAGGTAGCGTGTGGGGGATTTCTACATTGGGGAGAAGATAACCTAGGATCAAGCGTCCTAGAGTCGAGAAGCTCCCGAGCCTCCGGGTCCTTGTAGGCTCCGCCTCCCAGGGTTTTATAATTTTATACCGGTTGGTCGGCGCCCCCGCGAAACATCGCGCCATGGCAGGGCAGGAAGTACTTTACTCTGTATTATTATGTTATTGTTTGGGATAAATGATCATGCAACATCCTTGTACTTTGTTCGGGGGATCAGTCATTTACACAAGTCAGATTATGGTGTAGTAGTGTTATAATATAGGCGTCGATCACACAAAATCAGATTCGAGTACCTCTTACATGCATGTTTCATTTCAGTCTTTGCTATTCTATGAATGTTATACGATAAATGTGATGTGCTAACACGGCTTTAATTTTGAGATTATATCCCCATCACTCCTGACTGCTATTTACAAATACATGGACTTGCTGAAACATGACATCCCTTTTACTTGATTGTTCAGGCTTCGGAGGCCAAGTGGACTTTATCACCGCTTCGTCACAGGCCTATGATGGTCAAGGAAAGGCGATTCTGGCAATGACGTCACGAACCAATAAGGGAGCTTCCAAGATTGTGCCCAGCTTGAAGCCGGTAAGGTTTTTGGGTAAACACTTACTATTTTAGCTGCGCTTTATGAAATTGAGTTGCGTGTCGTGTGTAGATGACTGGTAGTTTTGTGGGGCCGTAGCAATACTAAAGGATAAGCGCCCGAAAAGTTATTATACGCGCCTTATTTTTCAAAAACTTTTTTCACGTATAAAACAATGTATATAACACGTGGTGTAAAACAATGTTTATGTTCGCGCTAGTGCTTAGCAAAGGAGCTATTCATAAGTAACCAGAACAGTCTTGAATAAAGAAGCACGCTCTTGTGGTGTAAAATATTTATTTCTTATTTAGGGAGCGGGTGTCGTGTGCACCCGGGGACACATACAGTACTTGGTGACCGAGTATGGAATAGCGAGTCTCTTTGGCAAGTCTGTTAGGTTGGTGAACTTTCTTTACTTGAAGGTTTTACTTTACTTGAAGTAAGCTTATTTGTTCAGGTCATTAATTATATTACTTTGTACGCCGCTTCCCCGTTTTGTATTTGTTTTTATTTACGGTTACTATACGATTACGGCCCCAATTTTAAAATGCGACTAGTCTAATTGTTCAATTGTAGACTGTAACCCCCAGAAACTAATAAAGAGAGCACGGGAGCAGCAGATTCCGAGTTCTAACATTCTAAGCCTACTGTAATAGTACTGTAACGCTACTGTGGCGCTACTGTAATCCGACTGTAATAACTACTGTAACGCTACTGTGGCGCTACTGTAATCCGACTGTAATAACTACTGTAATGCTACTGTGGCGCTACTGTAATCCGACTGTAATAACTAACATAAAACTGTAATCATAATGAATGTTGTGTTGTGCGGTCGGTAAGTGTATGGGTACCGTACTCCTACTGTTTTTCAGGCAACGTGCCTATAGCCTGATCAACGTGGCGCATCCGGATGATAGAGCTGAATTGGAGAGAAGCGCATTTGAGAGACTGAAAGTTATGCCATCGAAGGACTAAGGACTTAGGTCCTTTAAGTTTAAGGAAAGGCTTTGTTCTGTGTATAAGGGCCCATGTTGAGTTACTGTACAAGTGAGCCGGTTGCTCGCCGCTGCTCAGTGCTATTTTTCTAATTGTTTATTAAGTAACAGAATGTCCATATGGCAAATGATGTTTATTTGTAAGAAGAAAGTTATGTATAATAAATGAAACGCTCTAAATATGTCTGTGTAGATATGGGTTCCCAATTGAAGTTTGTGCATTGTGTGGTGTGATATAGAGAGAAAGTATTATTCGTTTTAATACGATCAGATTTTAATTTTTTGGAATGTTATAGTGAGGTTTGATTTTTTAGTCTATTCTCGAAATTTTTAAATTGCCATGGTTTATGTGATATTTTTTGTTTGTTTTGCACAATAGTGAGCTATTTACGGTCCATTAGGGGTATTCTAGATTTTGAGGGTGATGTTAAATGTGTTAAATTATATCTTTTCATTATAATTACTTGCCGTTTTATTGGATGAGATTTTCGTGGAATATTCTTTGCACTGCACGCTTGCTTGTTCGTTATGTTTAATTTATTAATAAACATTTTCGGTAAAGTTGATTTTTTGTTTTAGTTTTTACTTGTTTCTAAATCGGCGGATGGTATTTTATGAGTGTGATATCTGGCATTTTCTAGTTGAAAGAAAATATAGAAAAGCTAGAAGTTGTGTTGTCTAATTTTCGCCGTGACCTTACTAATTACTACATAGTTACGCATTAATTACTTGATAATAATAATCTTTATTGGTTTGAAAAATGATGAACGGTACGCATATAGTTATCACAGGAAGCTGGTTAAATGATCGTTTTGATTTGGTTTCAGAAGTATCTTCGCTAATTCGTAGTCGTTTCCACTGTATGTCTTTTATGTAAATGTTCTTCCAGGTAGCGTCCGTTCAAGAAGGATTTTCCGCAAGTTTGACACTGAAAATAGAGAGGTACGTTTCGCCATTATATTATAAAGTTGGGTAGATTTTTTTATCAATTGGTCCCTTTCGCCATCAATTTAGGTATAGAAATATACGTTTCAGGATTGTATTAAAAGGGTGGATGGTTTTTTTGTACAGTGTTTCTATGTTTTGCTTGAATACATTCTAACAGGGAGCTTACGCTCATTTGCACTGAATGTGGAAAGTAAATTCATGTTTAAAGCGGTATTGCGTGTGGTTTTGCGGCGATATTACTGAGTTCAGCTATCAGCTCATATGAGCCGGAAGTGCGCAGCTTACATATAGCGATGTAGTTGCCCAATGTTCGTTTCGCAATCCATATGCCATACCGATTTAACGCGTGCGAACCACCGTTGGTTAGTTGGTTAGTGACTCTGAAGTTTGGCGAGTTAGATTATACTTACCCTGTATACGGTAGTATCACCAGGATCAACTGCTGAAGAACTGAGCAGTTTTAGCTTCCTTTGTAGTGCATCTTTCTCTTCTTTTAGTTTTTGTTGAGATCTCTGAAGGTAATCAGATTGTTAATACTTACTGCCGAAAGTGTACATCCATTAGTTTAGAGGACATAACTTCTTTGATATGTCTTTTCTGAAACTCTACGCTTGAAATGACCAATTATTGTATTTTTCCCTTTCAGCTTGTATCTAGAGGACTTTGTGCGTTATCTATGAGTGGAATTTTCGTTCCCTTATGTACCTTAGCATGGATTTAGTGACCTAAAAAGATAACTTACCAGTAAGTAGGTGATTTGCATCTGCGCGAGCCGGAATAGTTTTTCGGAGCGGGATTGAGCAGCGGTATCTCGGGCGATATCGGCTGATAGTATGGTAGGCAGGGCGAGCTTTAGAAATTGGCTATTATCGATTTAAATACATAGAGTGAGAAATGCCTAGCCTTGGGATTCCCGGTAACAGAATGAAATACATGATTGAGGCTACCTGAAGGTTAGAGAGTATAGATAGTTACATAGAATAATAGTTATTCCCTCGTGGGAGTGTAATAAACGCTAATTTAGACTATGGCTCTAATTATTGAATTGAAAACGTTTTAAAGAGATACTCTAGCATAGATTTTAGGTTACTTCAGCCCAGCCATATAAAAGTTAATGGCTCCTTGTATAATTATATTCCTAATTAATAATTGCTTGAAGTTAAAATAGTAGATTTTCTCGCTCACCTGTAGTGTTTCATATTGTCCGACTCCGGATTCGAGGAGAGAAATGCTGATTTCGTCTAAAGAGTCGATAGATTTTTTTTAGAGTTCACTATTACGGCCTGTTTAAATTCTACTGGTAGGCGTAATTATAAGTTTAACTTCCCCGCAGTTTAATCCCTGGTAGTGAAAAAAAAACCCTATTTCCCCAAATGAGTGTGAATCGGTTTTCAGTTCGGGGACAGGGAATTTTTCCATGTAGCGTTAAACTCCCCCAGGGATTTTGTCCCCAGGGATTTGTGTCCCTAGGGACAAATTCCCGTGAGTGGTGAATACGGTCTCTGTCACCTGCTTATTTCATGAAAATGTACGTTTTTTTCACAGAAGGCAATAAATTGATGTTTTTGCACGCTTCGAATCACCCTACTAAGATTTGAAGCACTTATTGTGTTGTTGAAACGCATACCTATGAGTTCAGTTTAGACTTCGGTAAAATTAAAACCGAAGTATGTCTACTTTGGGAAATTTGCACATGGTATGCATATCATACGTAGTTTATGCAAATTTGGTGCCCGTCCGGCAAGCGTTCCGGCACCAAATTTGCATATAAAGGATATGTATCATATGCAAATTATTGATTTAAATCAATCGTGTGTGTTATATTGATTTCACAGAGAACTTATTCTTTGCTATGAGGCGAGTCTAGTGTGCTCTACTAAAGAATACAAGCACTTATTTGAGTCGTAAACGCATACTGGGCTTACGTATTTAGGGGACAATTGCTTGCGAGAGTTTCCCAACATCACAGCTTGTAATTTAAAAATTACAAGCATTGGTTAAAGCGAAATACCGGCCGGTTTTTGAAACGCCTTGCACACCTGCTTTCTTATGCAGCATACGCAAATGAGCAAAAATTAGAATAAAAACTAGACCCCAATTAGACCCCACCTTGCATAAACGCATTAGGAATGCAACCCTACCAAAGATTACAAGCACTTATTGAGTTGCTGAAACATGCCTATTAGTTTAGCCTATTAGTAACAGAGCCTATGCCTATTAGTAACAGAGCATGCCTATTAGTTTCAGTTCAGACTTCGGTAAAGAATAATAGTAGTGTTGCGTAATAACGTAGTCGTGTCTTTGTTGTTTTACACAGAAGGCAACACATTTGCACATCACCAATTACCCTACCAAAGATTACAAGCACTTATTGAGTTGTTGAAACGCATACCTATGAGTGTCCAGTCTGAAGCAAAAGTCCCCCGCGTCTCTTCAAAATGTTCGTAATTTTGGGAATTTTTTCGGGGCTGAGGCATTTGTTTTTAAAAGAAATTTTTTTATCAATAATATATTTATATGTAATAACATATTAATTAACTAATTACTTAAATAATAGTAAACTTTTGACGTTTTGGAACCAGAAATTAAACGCAAGAATGGTTTTTACGAAGGGAAAAGTTAACATTTTCATATTAGGGTTCGAGAAGATGAAAAAAAATGTAATATGAAGCTATCGAAAATGGCAGTGGAGTATTGAATAAGTTTAGTAGAATATATATGCTGTATATAATAGGAATGTTGTATGGGCTGGTGGCACTAGCCCCTGTTGACGGTTGTTTGTTGTTACTAAGGTGACTGAAGCACCTGCGCTTATTCTATGCTACTACCTAATTACCTTTCTCTCTCTGGTCTCTCTCTCCCCCTCTCTGTCCCCCCCTCTCTCTCTCTTTCTCTCTCCATACTTCATGTTATCGTGTGAATTTGTTGGGATAGTTTAACTCTTTATTTATTCCATAAAACGGTGTAGGAGAAACACTCTCATAAGGAAGACACATTCGAGAGGTCTAGCTACTTACTGTAGCTAGGGATATATTTTTTATAATTCCCCTTTTAGGGCAGAGAAATGTCACGTAAACGGCGCGCCGACCAAGCGAACGTTGAACCGATCACGGAGAGTTCACCTGATGTGATTACGGTAAGTGATACCAAAAGTGATAAAGTGACATTCTGTCTTCTACGGATGCCAGGCGAATGGAGGCCATATTCACAAATCATTTCCCGGTGGGGAATGCCTCATCTTTTTCCCTGCGTCTCTAGCATTATAATAGTGCAATTTTCTGTCCCAGGGAATATTTTCCCGAGGGAATCGTAGGGAGAATATGGCCTTTGGTACTGGTTTTCCTTTTTGGCCCAGCATCTGCTGTCTTGCTATTTTGGTCTTTGGCAGATAGTGAACCTCGGGCGAGATGTACTCATTACATACAAGGTCACAATTGAAATTGTTCTTCATTCGTTATTTACAGCTGCCCAATTCTGGCTTGCGTATGGCGAGTGTGGAAGACGGTACCGATGAGTTGTCACGTGAACAGGTCAGTTAATGTTTCTTAATTAAAGAGCAAATAAAAGGAAGATTGAAGATTGGAGAACAGCGTAAATAAGAGTCATTTAATGTAACAACATATTAAATGTAGAGAAAGTGATCGTGCCTTTCTAATAACACGACGCCCCGTTTCGACCCTTAATTAAAATGTAATTATGGTTTCACTGTTACATGGCCAAACAGACCATGTTCGTTTTGCTTAAAAGAGCCCCATACATGTACGTACTACTACTGTATTATTTTATTTGTCTTAATGGTGTTTCCAAGTATTCCAAAAATTCGGTGTGATTCTGTAAATACTACCGTATTTCTGCACGAAACCTGCATATATAATATGGAAAAAAATACTCTCCTGTAGTTCCAAGGCACTGTACATTTTCACCATACTTTGGAAACCCAATTAGTATGAAGTAGTGTTCAGATTCAATCAATAATGTCAATCGTAAATGAAGACGATAATGAAGGAGGAGAGAGGAATACGGGAGGAGCTGATGAGGAGCACACCACACAACACTACCGTATGTTTTGTTGATTTGAAGGTAGATAAAGCTACTTTGTTCTTTGTTCCTTAGTCACCTTAGTGCAGCATATTTACACTTCTTCTGATAATCTTGCTGCAAGTTGGGAGAGACATTTTCTTCGTTCAGTTTGCGTTGATCGGTTGATCTTGTAGCGTGAAGGCGACTTCACTGTGTTATGCGCGTACGAGTTTCAAGTATTTTACACTGATATTTCAGCTGACGACTCTTCAGCTACGATATTCGTCACCGATACGGGTTTGCAGTTGACAGACTGCCAAGGGCAGGAGTTTTTTGTGAGTTTTCTAACTTGCAACCACTGGGTGGTCTTCTTATTTGCTGGGTGGTCTTATTACTTAAAAAAAAAATGGGAGGGCTTCTTTTTTACCGGGTTGACCTTTTTACCTTTTGGGTGGTCTTACTTACTTACTAGGCGGTCGTCCTGCTTGCTTACTGGGTGGTCTTCTTACCTGCTTTGTGATTTTCTTGCTCCCTGGGTGGTCTATTACTTACGTGGTGGACGTCGTACTTACCGGGTGGTCCTCCTACTTACTAGGTGGTCGTCCTGCTTGCGTACTGGTGGTCTTCTTACCTACTTTGTGATTTTCTTGCTCCCTGGGTGGTCTATTACTTACGAGGTGGTCGTCGTACTTACCGGGTGGTCCTCCTACTTACTGGGTGGTCGGTCGTCTTGCTTACTTGGTAGTCCTCCTACTTATAGGGTGGTCTTCTTACTTACTGGGTGGTCCGCCTACTTACTGGTTGGTCGGTCGTCTTGCTTACTGGGTGGTCTTCTTACTTACTGGGTGATCCTCCTACTTACTGGGTTGTCTTCTTACTTACCGGGTGGTCTTCTTTCTAGGTGGTCTTATTATACTAATCCACTTTCTTTTAGTTCTCCACCCAGCAATTGATGGATGCCGGTGTGGATGTTCGATCTCTTTCTGACCAAGGAATCTCACGGGTTCTCTCGCTCGCTGTCCCTAGCGGCGCACGATTGTGAGTGCTGAGTGTTCCCCTTTGTATTCCTATATTTTGACCTTTGCGGCTTTTGAATAGTAAGCTAAGTTCAAATGCACATCCGTGAACTGACGTGGAGCCATTTCCGCTCGGGGTTGTTCCTGTTATCCTATCTTGAAACTTGTACGTGCATATTTAGGGGAAAAGGCGAAATGAAAATGAAGATCAGTGAACATCGATCGCCTCAACATGAGGCACCAATTCCGAAACGTGAAAAACTGTCTCAGGTGTGGTTTGGGGTTTTCAAATTTTCTTATGCATTATGTAAGTTCTGCACGATAATAAGGGCTACCCACCTAGCCATATGACAAACTGTAGTTCGCTCTTTGTTTTCTACATAGGCGATGCTAGGGAGACCACTCTAGTTTTCGTGCATGCCGCGCTTAATGATTTTTTTTATTCTGTGGACCGAAGCGCTGTTTTTTCTGAGCTTGTATGACTGAATTTTTCAGGTTCAAGTTGAACCATCGAAGAATGGTCAGTCGACGACTTTTTCTAATCCGGATACGCAGTATCCGTCATCGTCTAGTGGTGAGGTCTTTAACTCTTTATTTATAAAAGTGAAAAAATAAAGAAACTGATTAAACAGAGGAACGTACACAAGCGGAGCACGTTCAAGTGGCTCAGCTGTCCTCGAGAAGTCGTGGGTTTTCCAAGTGTTCCAAAAAATGTCCGTGTTTCTGTCAATACTGCCGTAGTTATGCTCGAAGCCTGCATATTTAATATGGACATTTAAAACAACATTCTCGTGTAGTTCCAAAGTACGGTAAACTTTCATCATACTTGGAAACCCCATCTTAGATAGCTAGCTATTTATTAGCGCTGTTACTAACAACCTTTGCTCTTGTTTCTTGACGAAAAGTCATTTCAACTAGTTTCACACTGTTTTCTTCCATTATGTAGTTAAGATCTGTTACAGTAATTACAGTAATTTCTATATTTTCAGGTTCTGGGCTCCAACCTCAGCAGTTGATTGGTGAGCAGGTTGAGGTGAGGAAAGATGGCAAGTTGGTACCAGCGACAGTCAGGTGAGGGCAGATCACTGTGGAATTTGTATGTGAGGGTACTGTACGTGCCGTAAGGAGAGAGAGGAATTAGTGAGAGAAAGGGAGAGAAGAGGAGAGTTGATGTAGAGGGAGAGAGAGAGTATGGGCCCAGAGAAAGAGGAGGGGAAGATAGTGTAGATAAAGAGAGCTAAGTAGTGTGAGAAAGAGAGAGAGAGAGAGAGAGAGAGAGAGAGAGAGGAAGGTGTAGAATACAAAGAAATAAAGAAAGGGAGGGAGAGGGAGGATGGGAGGCTGAGAGAAAGAGAGAGAGGATGATAATGTGGAGAGAGAGTGAAGATGTAGACTAGAAAGAAAGAAAGAAAGAGAGCGAGAGAGAGAGGGAGAGAGAGAAGGAGGGAGGCATGGGTGCTTGCTGTGATTATACTGTCGACTTGCAGATACGTTCGCGTGGGCGCCGGCTTCAAAGTCCAATTCGAAGACGGTCACTTTGAGTGGGTGGACGAGGAAGACGTGACACTGAAACCCGGACATAGGGGAGATCATGAAGGGTGAGCCTGAGATTCTACCTCAGCCTTAAAGCGAAACACCGGTCGGTTTTTAAAACACATCGAGTACACCAGCATTCTTATGCAGCTTAGGCAAATGAATGTAAATTAGAATAAAAAATCAAGCTAAATTTGAGCAAATTAGCATAAGCTGCATACGAATACATTGACCACGATGCGTTTCAAAACCGGAACGGTATTTCGCTTGAATGTTAGCCAAGTCGTGTTGGAAATACCGTAACCCTAAAGTTCTCACGCCCTTGTGTATGTGTGCTTGGCTAACGCTGTTAGATAGGATCATGAAGGGTGAGACTGGTAACTTGAGCTCGAGCTACCATAACCGAGGATTAAGCTATGTCTTATTATGCTTCATGATTGTAACTCTATGATGTTAGCAAGGCTTGCTGGCTCTGGTGCAACGATAAGGAGAACGTTAAGATGAAAGCTGCTCCATAGCTGTAAGAGAAGTTACCGACTTTGATACTGCAGAGCTAGAGTTGAGCGATCTACCGTAACGGTAACTTGGGGAAGTATAAGGAGTACCTATATTTTTGCAGATACTCCGGTGGTGTCGTCACAAAGAGAGCGCATCAGGATTCATTTGGCCAACATAAGGTCGGTTGATTATGGCACTTATTAGTTTTTTAGGGGCGTGTGCGTACGTCGTCCTTGCGTGCTTATATGCATACCTACTTTGTTTCTCCTTATCAGTTCGTGGAAATTAAAGTAACGTGATTCGTTGTTTTAGGCTAGCTCGACACAAGAGAATCCGGCCCCGAATTTTTGCTGCCCGATATGTGCGCGAAAGGTGAGTATCCGTATATTATAGGAAAGCTTAGTAAAATTCAAGAAATATAATGAAATCGAAATATATAAGAAATATACATCCATTAAAATAATGGGAAAGGACATCATAGGCTGGTCCCGAACAAGATAGAGAGAGAGAGAGAGAGAGAGAGAGAGAGAGAGAGAGAGAGGAGAGAGAGAGAAAGAGAGTGAGAGAGAGAGAGAGAGGGAGAGAGAGAGATTCAAAAACAGGCTTTTATATAGCTCTAATTTTTCATATAATTTATTCCAGGTCCATCAGGCTCAGCCCTCATTCATTGTGATCAGAGTTCCAGCGTGTGATGATTGTACACGGGAGAAAGTTGTAGTGCTGGATGAGCAATTTCATTGATAAATTGGTCGAACTTAAATCTGAGGTTTAAGTGGTGATTGAAACAAAAGTTAAAGCGGTATAGCATCCGGTTTTTGAAACGTGTGTTGTGCAACTGTAGCCCGTGATGAAGTTCGAGAATCACGTAGTTGTTTGCGGGAATTACGTGAGAGTGAGAATTAAGGAGTCCAGCAACGATTCAAAAACAGGCTTTTATATGGCTTTAAAGCGAAATACTAGCCCATTTGGAAAATTTGCATATGATAAGCAAATCCAATGTATCCTATGCTAATTTTGTACGATTCCCGTGGACGATCGTACAAAATTAGCAGCAAAAAAGAAGCCCAAGGAAATAATCTAAAGCACGGTCTTACAGTACAGTTAGGCTGGGGCCAGTCTAAAATCGTTCGAATTCGAAATTCATTCAACCTGCTCAAGCATCAACACAACTCAAAGAAGTGCACCTCTAAAGATGCAACCCCTACTGAAGCTTAGAGAACTTAAAGGGACAGGCCCATCAAAATAAACATATATTTACGAGCAACTCTCTAAGTGCTTGTAATATTTGGCAGGGTAATTGGTGGTGTCTGAATACTCTCTGTGTAAAAACAACAAAGAACGACTACGTTACGTAACACTACTAGTATTCTTTACCAAAGTCTGAACTGAAACTAATAGGCATGCGTTTCAACGACTCAATAAGTGCTTATAATATTTGGTAGGGTAATTGTCCAAAGACCCGAATTTGCAAAACTAATAAAATATTTTTCCGAAATCTCAAATGAAACTAATAGGTATGCGCTTCGGTTAGAGTACGGTAACTTGGTTGTGATTTCCAGCATGATACTGATACCCACCCATTCAGTGCAAATTTGTGTGTAGATTATTGGTCTATTCCTTTTTATTGCAAATTCAGAAGTGACTGAAACTTGACCAAGGCAGATACGTTTCACCATGTGCATTATAGGTTCGAGTTCTAGCAGTTGGTGTTCAGACTAGGTGAAAGATGTCACAATCAGTTTTAGTACAGGCTTGAATATATTGGTGAAGACTTATAATTAGGCAATTAGGATTTATGCTCTATGGCTTTTTACTTAAAACCCTTAAGTTCTCTAAGCTTCGGCATCTTTAGAGGTGCACTTGGTTGAGTTGTAAGACTTGGACGTTAGATAAATTAGTGAACCGAATTATAAGATTTGAAAATGTCAATAACCTAACTGAAACAAGCTTTAGATTATGTCCTTGAGCTTCTCTCTTGTTCTTCGATAATTAGAAGTTTTCTAAATTAGCAGAACTGAAAACTGTTTTGTTTACTGAAGAAAGTTTATAACTCTTGATCTCGTAGTGTAACTTTTTTCAATAAACATTACTTTATGAGCTTTACACTTTACTTGCTTGTTGCTTATCGTGTTCTTTGTTAAATTTGCTTATTTTTTAAACTGACAGTATTGTGTATGATGTTATTAATTATGATTTATGCGATTGAATGTAATGTAATTATCATAGACATTTAATAAATATATATAATCGGAAGCAAATTTTAGCACATTGTTCTTTCTTCTCTTTGTCTTTGTCTCTACATCACTTAGTCTAATTAACTTACCCTTGTGTGCTCGCTGGGCCCCGTTGCTCGGCATGCCCTAGCTCGGTAATTGATGTGTATTGTATGCAAATTGCGATGTGGTGCCCTATTGTGTCCCTATGCACACTTGATGTGAATCAGTCGCGGTTAATAGAAATAACGTCGCGCGGGGCCCGCCTAAACCCCTAAACCCTAAGGGAGTGATTTGTAAACGTGGGAGGCCCCGTTTCTTAGGGCCCTATGTGTCGAAGACTTAGAATTTGGCGCTTCGACGAGAGGCGAGCATTGCGAAGCTTAACCTCTTACAATTAGAAAACTATTTTGACATTGATGCTCGGCACAAGAACATGATTTACTTTGTTATTGAGGGTCATAGTTAGGGTCTATTTTGTGATTCTGATTTGCAAGTGCTGAGGTTTGGCCAAGGTTTGGACAAAGCTAGAACCTGGTGCCTTATTAACCGGCTAGCCTGCAGCCTGACTAAAAGACTGGCTGGGAAATGCAGCTACCACATTTTCCATTACTGCACATTCCAATATCGGTGGACACGGCGATTGTTTTGCTGTTATTCCTGGGATCGGCGACGCTTTGCTTGGTGGGTTGATTTTTAGATTTTTTGTGTAATTTTCTTTGTGAGTCAGTTTTTGAGCAATTGTGTAATTATCCTTGTTAGTCAATTTATGAGCAATCGTAATTATCTGTGTGAGTCAGTCTTTGAGCAATTGTGTAATTATCTTCGCGAGTCAGTGAACAATTTTGTAATTATCTTTGCGAGTCAGTTTTTGAACAATTGTGTAATTACCTTTTCTTTTGATTTTTTACATAAGTATTAGGATTGATCTATGATTGACACTTGCAGCTAGATTTATCCATCCGTTTGATCTGTAAGGTGTGAAAATTTTTGTTGAGATCCCGTTATGGGCCAGAAACCGGTAAACGTCTTTCTTGTGTGCTTATTTGCTAATGATGGTAGTGAAATAAATAATTATTATCAAATTGACAAAAGAGTTTCCTTAGTAATTTTGTTAGATTTGTGTTGTAGTCATCCGACTTTTGATAGATTTGTGTTGTAGTCACTAGTGTTCAAAGTTTTTAGGTTCTGGAGATAGTTTACGTCTTAGTTAGAACAACTCCTCCTACCCAACAATACATGCATAATCCTCCTTTAGGCCTTAGGCTTAGGTTCTCATAAATATCCTTTGCCAGCGCTTGTACTTGCGAGAATATTTATTTAGTTTTATTTTCCTGACTTGTCGTGTATTCTATCTTATATCCCCATTTCTTTGACTGTCCTCATAAATACATATATAGCGCTTATAAATATCGCCGAAGAGCCATTTCTTACTCCCATAAACGACGTGCAACAGACGGAAGTAAGGTAGGCGGATGATTTTTTCGCATGTCTAGCCTAGTATATATTCTCTCTAATCATAAAGTCTAGCCTAGTATATATTCTCTCTAATCATAAAGTCTAGCCTAGTATATATTCTCTCTAATCATAAAACCAGCATAGGTCCGTTGGCCAAGAGCAAGCCGCGTACCCCTTGCGTGGCAAGTAATTGTATGGAACAGTCACCCCAGAAAATTGAGGGTGCGCCAGCAGCGCACCATAGTTCGCGTGGAATTGGCGTATCAGCGGCTTACTCAATGCATACCTAAAGTTTTCACCTTGTAATCCAAAGTAACAAACTAAAAAAAGTGCACATATTCAAAATGCCACATTGCAGTTTGTGTGTCAATTCCCCAGTGATCATTTCATTCATCCTTTTTTCTATATTAGGATGAAGAGTCACGGTTCCTCTCTCTTCCTCTTCACTCCCCATCTCCCTCTCCCTCCTTACTTTCCCAGTGTCTAAGTATCCCCAGGGGAGAATCACCCCAACCCCACTCTTCAGACATTTGATCCCTCTACCAAGCAGAAGCCTCCCCGCCCTTAGATTGCAGCGCTCGATTTCGCACGCCATTCGTTCGAAGCTAACTACCAAATTCGGATTTTTACTAAATTTAGTTTCCCTTTCTACACCTGTTTCACGATTTCCTTTATAGTTAGCCTCGCAAGCTTTTCCTTGAAGTGTTGGTAAATTTTCGGCGTATGTTTGACAGTTTTGCTTGCGCTCTGTTTTTTTAGTCAATTAATTGATCTAAACACTAAATTTGGAAACTGTACAAGTTTAATGAAAATTAATTATTGTAGATTTCAGAGTGCGATCCTCATGTTACTCTGCTGTGCGGGCCGTTCCAAACACAGTAAGGATGGAGCACATAAGGAGACGATTTGCAAGGTACTACTGTTAATTTCGTGTTAAAGGGATCAGTTCACCTTAAATTGTGTCTGTTTTTTTTGTTCCTTTATTTTCTATAAGGGATAATAATATCTTCGTGAGTATTGAAATTGAACACTACTTTTTGTATTCCAAATTTTTATTACCCCTTATAGAAAATAAAGAAACAAAAAAAAACAGACACAATTTAAGGTGAACCGATCCCTTTAAAGCGAAATAGCGGCCGGTTTTTGAAACGCTTCTCAAGTACATACTTGCAGACCGGCCGATTGTTTGCTTTAAAAGGGTCAGTAAGACGTTGTTGGGTGGATCTGACTGTACTTTTAATTGACATGTTTACGGACCACTGTGATGCTATGTGCTTATGCAAATTTCTGTGCCTATTATGTGTATTTCCTGAATGGAACATATTGCACATATAATACATAGAACAACAGAACAATCGCTTTTGACAACATGGATTAGACTACGCTGGTACGCTCTGTCGCCGTCGCGAAGCTAATGTAACGTAAGAACGCCAAAACGCACTTTGAGAGCTCCCTAAGCCCTAAACACTGCTCCCTAAGCCATAGGCTTAAGAAAGTGAGAACGCCAAAGTTTCGCAATAAATCATTCTGCGACATATTCCCCAGCGTTGTTTAGTTATACCACAGGGACTCTATTTTCTAGCTTTTTCTTTCTGGTAGGTAATTTCAATTGCCTTGTTTTCGATTATTTGGGCTTTAGTTAATTAATTAACCAGACTGAAAGTGTTCGAAAATTGTTGGCGTCACAGACGGTTAATTGGTTCGTGACACACAACATTTTATTTGAGTCGATGTCGTTAACTCTTGGTGGGCAATTTTGAGTAAAGCGCTTTGAACTTATCAAAACCAGGAATCTGATTCTCGTCTATCTTTCCATTTGCGGATCTCTCTCTCTCTCGCTCTCTTTCTCTGTTTCTCTGTTTCTCTCCTCATTCTCTCTCTCTCTTTCTCTCTTTCTCTCTCTTTCTCTCTCGTTCTCTCTTTCTCTCTCTTTCTATCTATGAGTCACCTCATCTAAACTATGTATCTTTCTGTTCTAGCTTCTGTGTGTATCTCAGTATCCCTCTCTCTGTGTGCTTTCTCACTCTCTCTCTCTCTCTTTCTCTCTGATTTATCTCTCTCTCTCTCTCTCCGTCTCTCATCGGAATTATCTCGTAACTCTGTAAAAGGGTCGACTTTTGAGTATATGGGAACTAAGCGGTGTGCGTAGAAATTCGATTGCCGCGTTGTTCACTTTCTTTCTCTCTTTCACAATGAAATACGGAACATCATTACCGTTCATGGAAGGGGATGGCTGAGACGTAGACAAGTCATCCTTGAATTAGAGATTATAAAAGGACTCATAATAAATAGTATGTTCTAAGTAGGAGAAGGATTAAGTACTGTAGGAAAGATGCTGGCGGTAACGATTAAGTACTGTAGGAAAAGATTCTTAGTAAGCGTTTTGCTCTCTCTCTCCCTCTCTCTCAACATCGAACATCATTGCTTTTCATAGAAGGGCGATGGCTGAGGCTGAGCCATAGACAAGCCATCCTGAATTAATTTAATTTATGATAAATCTATGGAAAATAAGGTAGTATACTGATCTACCTATCGTAGTCGGAAATTAGATATCATCACAAGTTACCAGCATAGTAAGGGGTTTCCTGAATTGATCATGATCACTATTTTGACCAGTTTAGGTTCTTAATTTGACGTTCGTCTTTTATGCAAGTGAGTTCACCTGCCACACGGTCAGTTTTTGAAACGTCCAACATACGTTTCAAAATTGGCGTCATACGGCTTTAAATTTGTGAACCCGACCTCAGACTCAGACTACAAACTACAATAGCTTAAGTAAACTTGGAACTTCAGAAAGGCCTCTTCGCGTTGATGTTGGCCCGTCTGGACGAATTCGACTCACTGACTCCTCTAATATTGACCCCGTCAACCCCAGTGGAATCGGTACCTCAAAGTGCTACGGTAAGAGTTCCCTATGTTTCATACTGGTTCTACTGTAGACGTGATCTGACTCTACTGTAGATCGAAAAAGATTTCTATGTCGTGTAAGTTATTAGCACCTTATTCATGTATCAAGCTGCGTAGAAGTTCGTCTGAAATCCGTACCAAAAGTGCTACTGTACATGACACGGTGAAAAAATGTTCTTTGTTTTTGTTAATATTTCACACAGTAACTGAGGTTGCATATTTTTCTCTGTCCCTCTCTCTAACGAAAAAATACAGTACACAAATAATTTATTGTTTTATTGATTGATTGATTTCTAGAATCGGTTTCCAACATCGGACCACCCATCCTCTTCTCAGCCTTATCTATCAGCATCAACAACTTCACCACCACCCCCACGACGTCCACAAGCGGGGAAAACGCTAATCGTGCCTCTGGGAAGTTCGGGACGATGTAAGTTAAAGTTTCAAGCGGTCCAACACGTCATTTGTGAGATATTCCCGTGTTTTTGTGCACATTTTGTGTCACTGTGTGTTGCAAATGCACATAAGGGTACCACAATGACGTGTCACTCCCCTTTAAAAGCCAACATAGAGCAGAGCGGGCCTGCAGACCGTGTATTTCATGTCCGAGACCCACGCAGAAATCAGCACAGAGTTAGAGACTGAAATATGTTTAATATTATTTTATATTTAGTTCATCCACCAGCCGTGCCTCTCCTTGGTACTCCCGATAGTCGGGTGACATCATTCGAAGGAGGGACGACGAAAAGTTGTGCGACTATTCCTGAAGACGATGAACATACGGAATCCCCGGATCTGGTATCGATTGATCGGGTGAGACCTTTAGATAACACTTTATTAGCTTAGGGTCATTAGGTACTAGGTTTTCCTTGAAATGTGGTTTCATACGCCGTCTGGAACGCAGCTGACGAGGGCCTGGTGATAAGCTAAGGAAAAAAAAATTGGATTGTAGTCCAGTCAAGTAACAGATTAAGTTGAATTGTGACAAGCTGGAAATGAATACTCCATACTGATTTCTTCAAACCGTCTTACTTTTAGTGTTTTCTCTACTTTAGACCTCAATGGCGCAACCGTGCGATGTGAAAGTTCAACGATGTTATCATTCATCGTACAACTTGACGATTCCCGCTGCGCCTCCCGATTTTCAAGTGAGCACAATTTTTCCAGTTTTCTACGTACTGAATTCGGAGAGATAAAGGATAGTAAGAAACTACAGCGTGCCAATTCAATAACCACCATACGCCAATGGCATCGTACCTGCTCTTCTAGACGTAGGCTTGAGGCCTACGGCTAGAAAAGTAACTAAAATGTTCTAGCTGAACTTTGCTGGTTTCCAGAGTAGATTGGCCAACAGGGGACGGGAAGCTGGATTAACTCCCGGCTTCTGTAGACATACCAAATGACACTTTATCTTTAATCTTTATCTTAGGTCCCAGCACCCTCTTACGGTCCTCCTCCGGCACCAAATGGGTCTCGAATGGAAAGGCCTGAAAGACTAAGACTGCCCACGAATGATCGACCGACGCAGACACGAGACAGGGTACAAGTCCCCATCCCAGTTGCGAAGAAGATCGGGTCTGACTCGGCCAGTGGGAGTTTGGGAAGGTATGGTAGTTGTCGTACGACGTACTATTGAAGTGCTGTAACTGGTTGTGGTTTAATGAAATAATTATCGGAATTGTGTAGTTACATACCTTTGGGAGGTATCGGGGAAATTGATGAGATGTTAGATAGGCTACCGAAGTTCCCAACAAAACTATGAAATAGGGTACGAACTGCTTCCCCGATCAACTTGGTCATAAGTCATGAATTACCTTAGTGGGTGTGAAGTTTTCCTCTAAGAGTCTTTAAGTTGGTTCCTCGGATTCGGATGTTGTAAACGGATCTAGAGCTACGTAATATTTTTTTCTTTTTACGCTTCAAGAGCGTGCACCTTTATTCAAGGGTGGAAACACAGTTTTAACATGGGTTTATGACTTGTTCGGCAGAGCTCCTGAGCATCTATTGGATAATTCGTTTCATGTTTAGTCCTCAATCGTCGCTAGGCTCTGGCTCTCCTCTGGATACAACGGGCTCACTGAGTGATAGTTTTTACTTGGATAACAATCAGTCAGGTGAGACTATTTGTTTAGTAGCAGCAAAGTATGCTGCATAGGAAATTCGCTAACATATTTGGTGACGGTTCACTGTTTTTTTTTGGAGGGGCCATTTGTTGCCGTCTTCGTAAACATGTGGTGACTAAGTTTCACCGAAAACCTCATCAACGGGTGGCCAAGTGGCCACGATCCAGTCACGAATCAGTCACCAGATGGTTTGTTGGTAAATACCATTTCTTTATGGGCCTACGACGGTTTTTTTGCGGTTTCGGCAATTATTCCGTTTCCTGTGCATGCGCCGTCCTTGGAGCGTCTAAAAATTCCAAAAGGGCTTCAACGAAACGTTCGCTGGGCAAATATATTCAATCGACAATGAAATTTAATTCTATTGCAAATTACAATTAAGATGTTCTATAGTTCTGTTTGATAAAGGTTGCAAAATTTCCTAAAATCGATGTTTCTCAGGTTCCGATGTGGTGCGCGACGACAACGACAATAAACAGCAGAAGTATGAGCTTCACAGGTATACTGCTTTTGAAAAGTTCAGAGACCGTAGAGAGAAGAGAGGAGAGAGAGAGGGAGAGAGAAGGTAGGGGGGCGAGAGAGTTAAAGGGAGAGACGGGCTAGAGAGAAAGGGAGCGAGAGAGAGCGAGAGGGTAGAGAAATATCATGGAGAAAGAGAGGGAGAAGGAGAGTTCAGCTTTTCTTTTAGAATTGAAGAGGAATCCGAACACTACTCCGAATTCCAAACTGACGATCGTCCGTGTGGAAGTGGTACTGCGATTCCCCGCAGTATTAGTCAACAGGTACAAGATTTTACAGGATTCAGAGACGGTTTAGGCAAGGCTCAGGCTTAGGCAAGGTTTAGACATCGGCAAGGTTTAGGCGTCGGCTATGTTTAGGCCCTAAGCCTAAGCCTCCTTGCAGCCCTGAAAGCTGACAGATGAAAACCGTTAGGGTGAAAAGGTGGAAAGAAGAAACATTGTAAACCATCGTTGGTCCAGAATTGGGCTTATTAAGAAACGTATACAGTAGGTGGCTCCAAACATTGCTTCTAACACTGACGAACGCGGGTGGTGCGCGGCGCTGGGTGTGCCAAATAGGCGCAGAACTAGAAGAATGGGCGCGTTGCGTCTTAGACCTATCTGCGATAGGGAAGAGTGCTTCGTGTTAGGAGTTCACCATTCTATGGGAACTACCATTCTTTTTAATTTTTCCCTGATCAAATGTCTAGTAAATTAACATAAATTCCAGCTCGAGTATCTGCAACGCAACCGCACGTAGACGTTGACGCTTCCCACTCCCGCCTTTCTTCGTCACTTTTTAAACCAGGGGCCTTATTATATTAATAAAAGAAAGTAATAAAAAATTTTTTTAACTGTTATTCGTATTTGATGTGGTAATTTTATGAATTTTCGCAAATGATTTTCAGCGTGACCAAATCCACATTTTTCATTTACAGCCAAAATCCGTAATGTGGAAAAGACTGGTCATTAGGTGACCAATTTACGTCGAAAACAGTCATCAACTGGTCACCAAATTGTCGTGAACCAGTCATCAAGCCAATCTGCGAAAACCATTTGGGGACGGATGACCGACGGCAGTTTAGTTCTGTGGTTTCGGCAATTATTTCGTTTTCCTGTGTAGATTCAAGTTCAGTTACTGGGACGAAGCAGACTTGCATTTTCCCGGTTGCCTTATGTTTGCCTTGAAACGTATCCGACATACTTGGGCGTCCAGACCATCAAAATACAAGAATGAGAATGACAGAAGAGAACGAAAGTGTTTAGTTTATATCGTAGTATCTTGTAGCTCTCATAGTGATGCGTTTAATTCAAATTCGACAATAGAAAGGAAGAAGCAGGCTGGGAAGAGTATCCCAAAATAAACACAGTGGGTCATTATTGACTCCGCATCCCTACAACGAAGTTCTTGCATCCATAAGTTCTCTCGTTTGTAATATCGAAAAAAATGTTGTTTGCGGTGCATGGCCATTTTACAGGAGGTTTGCGTAATATAGCTAGTATTGTACAAAATGAGTAGGAGCAGAAATTCCAGTATTTCTTTTTGCTTTTTTCTGAAAATGGTGGTCCCTTTCAGCACTCGTTGACTTTGGTTGAATTTTAACCAAGCAATCTAAACCGCGCGCTCCAGGGTTTCGTTAGCACGGGTGTACTGTACACTATATTACAGTACTTGTTCACAAATAAACATTTTTTTAGGATTTTAAATTTTTTCGGTCGGTTTTTCGCGATTTGGTTTGGATTACGTTTTTTGTTTATTGATTGTTTTTGAGAAATTATTTATATGGTTTAGAGTTAGAATGTTGACAATTAGCCCTTTCTGATGTGCGAAAATAGTCGTATGGGGTTGAATGTCAACCAAACCTGTTGTACTTGAGGCAATCTGTGTTTTACTCACAATATTTAATGAGTTTTCATTGCAGATGGTTTGGGCATAGGTATGTCATCGTGTAGAGGCGAGGGATATAGTGCTTTTTTAGAATTTTCCCGCGTTAATACGACCTACCGGCTTCCGCTCTCGCCGACTAATCGAGTGCGCTACGTTGTGACAGTGACGAAGTCCAGGGTCCAGTTGTTACATTGTTACAATATAAGTAGAGGTAAGAGGTCAAACGAATTTGCTCGGCTGTGCGCCAGTTAAAAGTACTTTCACGCAAACCAGACACTTTTCTCAACCTAGCTCGTTGGAGCCTCGTACAGTTGATGTATGTGGTGTGCTAAGTTTTTATTTATTCCAAATCTGATATTACTCTGTAGTTTCCTTTTGACTGGTGTGGTGAGTCTTTTCCTACACATTTGCGACGGCGTTTGTGTCGTATAATTACTCATACTTACTAGTAATCGTGGAACGGTGGAACTAATGAATATTCTCTTATTATGACTATGATTCACACGATGGTGCCGGTATAGATAAACAGATGTTTGAGCTAGGCTAGGCTAGAGCTAGTGCGTTCGTGCGCTGTTTACGTTGAGCCTTTATTCACGTATTTTTATCTAATCCCTGTGTTATTTATGCTGTTAAATTGGCTGTTGATTATATATTTCATTATAAAGCATCTTTTAGGCTACTATCGATTCTGAGAGGCGCCCTGAACCAGTGATAGTTCATTTGATCAATTTGATGACATGATTCATGTGGCCAAGTTCCAGTCCAGCGTTGCTGTGGATCAAACAATCAAACTGAACTAAGAGTGCAGGTAAGCAAGGTAGTTTATGCATATATTTCATGTCTTTATCGCTCTAGGTTGGCAGTATGTCCTCCGCTCACGTGCTTTTTAACTTATTTTGCAGTATCCCTGTCTTGGTGTTTGCTTAATAAGCAGTTCCTTTAGCTCAGGGAGTTTTGACGTATTGATTTTTTATTTTGTTTTTGCTTGGCATGTCTTCTTAAAAAAACTTCGTTATTATAGATGGTTATGGTTATTTATGTTATGTTAGCTAGCCATAGTTTCGTATATTTACGTACGGGCTGGTCGTGCTAGGTTCAGTCACACAACATTTGAGCCAGCCTGCCACTGTAAAATGTGTAAAATACGGTGTTTGTTATCTCGCCAAGGCCAAGCCAAGTGAAAATAGCTGAATTATAATGCCTGCTATCGGCTTTCATGATTTTTTTGACGTGTGTCTCGTTTGCACACACACAGTACTATGTAGTTTTGTGTTCACTGAAGTTTATAATGCAAATTGTTTTTTGTTTTCAAATAATATTTATTATTCAGGTCGACCATTCTCTCTGCGGCAATCGCTTGGTGCTGGTGAGTCTTGGATGTCGAAGGAATCACTTATCGCTATATCGACGTGAAGCTACGAAGCTACTCGCAAGATGTTTCAGGTAGAATTTTTGTATAAATAATGTGTGCAATTAATACCGTACCTTGCCTTGCCCCGTTATCAAACAACTAAAGCTAACGGTACTAGTGAACTTTGGAGAGCTACCAGGCCAGGGCAGGTGTTTTTTTTGTTTTGTTTGTATTATAGTATGAGTATGCACTCTTTTACGGAATAAAAGGTCAATAATTAAACACCAATTATCCTATATTTGGCATAACGCGTAACGCTGATTGTTTCTTCTATTATTGGAATATTGAATGTGAATTAATAAATACTCGTGCTCTTTACAACCTAGGGATATAACTTTGGTGGACATTGTCTAAAAGCCTAACTAAACCTCAACTGTCTTTTATGAATCGTGCGTGGCAACATTTTTGTTTTGAAATTGAAATGCACTGTTACATTCCAGAACAAGGACCGATTATATTTGGACGAACTGAAACAGTACCGTCCTACTGTCAACATGAGCACACGCCCGCCACACGCGGACTGTTTTGTTTTATGTCAGGTGGGTATTTATTTTATATTTATATTTAATATTATTTATGGAATTCTAATAATCAATGTGTAATGTATTCTCTGCTTGTTAGATTGTTTGGTGTTTCCATGAAATATAAAATTGCGCCCTTTTCTTCACAACAATTACAACAGTTTGTAAATTGCTTTAGTGAGCTCGGTTATGTTCTTGCTTGTTTTCGCGTGCGTAATTGTATATTTAATTATTACAGGTTACAAGGTTGCATATAAGAATCGAATTGTGATCGTGCCTCTCCCATTTACACAGTCAATGTCGTTCTCTGCCGTGCAGCCTTTGTGTCATTCAGGTAATATTTCACCTTTCATCCTTTCATGTTTTTGCGAGTTTAGATCAGAACCTATGCGTAAGTGTTAGTTATGTATGGGTTGTTTTGATTTTATTTGAACAATTTTTGTGCGACGTGTAACAATCACGTGTTTTACCAAAGCTTATAAATTTTGAATTGTTATAATTACCAACCACGCTTTATTTAGAGTGTGTTTAGTTGAGTAACTAAATAGAACAATGCTTTACAATTTTACATTTATTTTCAATTGCTTTGGCTTGCTTTAGGCAATTCCTTTGTCTAAGCTCGAGCTTTCTCCATCTGATTTTCGTTGTTTCTTCCTCGAGCAGTTAGGAACGTGTATAAAAATCACACATGGAAACTAGTGTAGTTTTGTTTTGCAATCCAATTTCCTTATGTTTATAATTTAAGGGTATTATAGTAAACTATCATATTTTGCTATCACTGCTCACTGTCACTAATATTTTCGTGTTTCAGCCAATGTCTCTGGATCTGATTTCTGAGCCGAGTTCTCCTATCGGCACATCGTGGCTACTAGTAAGGACAGGAATTGGACGTTGTGTAGACTATTTAAGTATTTAAATAGAACCGGTGTTTATGTATTTGTTTGATTGTACAGTTGTGCAATCTGATATTATTCTGTATTCTGTAAGCAGATTGTCAAATGTTTCATATATGTATTTTAGGCGTGTTACGTCGTTAGTATGTATTTGCATATGCTTACCACGGGCCAGAGACCAGAGAACATAGTGCGTATAGTATATTAGGATATCCCCGTACCTGAACCTGACCTCTGACCACTTTAACCTATTATGTATCTTATAGGAGAATATCAGTTATTAAGCATACTATATTGCGTTGTTGGCATTGTCTAGAAAATTTGATTCTTAGAAAGTTGAAACATGGACATTTCTAAGCCTTTGTGCAGGCTAACTGACTTATAGATCGATTTGTTTTTATGCATTGATGCCATTCAATTTTGTTTTTAATAAATTCTTGTTTGTGTGTTATTTTATTAGTGTGTTTACTGGAGTGGTTTTTCCTCTTCTTACCTTGAAATATTGGAATTTGTGCATGATTTACGGTAAGATTTTTTGTTTATTCATGGCTCACGTTTGAATTGATAGTAATTCGTGTCCTACAGTAAGCTTTTGTTTGTAACTTTGTATGTCCTACGGTACGGTGCAAACTTTTGCCGCTGCCCTTTGCATACTAAGCACAAGTCTAACTGTATTTTGTTTCCTGTATTCTTTCTACCGTTAATCGTACTTTCGACCTTCAAGCGATTTTATGAAACAGAAATAGAGTCGCAACTTTTTGTAACTGGAGCTATTAGCAAATAAGTGCGAACAATATACTTGTGGTATGTTTTTTCAAGCCTTGAACGTTTTTAACTTTCATTTACATATAGGTAATGCTTCACCGCGCAGTCAGCTAGTGATCTTCAACTACTAGAATTGGAAAACCCTTTTATCATATTACACATTACACAATAATAAGTAGCCACGATCTTCAACTACTAGAATAGAAACACTTATAATAATAAACAGTAATAATTAACATCATAACTGCAACACATCTGCAGTATTACGGAACCAACGGACCTCTTTCGAATCAATCAATATAAGGCCACTGTTTTCTTGTATATAGAACAACTACAATTCTACAGTAAATAATAACTACGGTCTACCAATTAGCACACTATGGCACACTTAGATTAGCAGTGTGCTCAACAACAAACTTGTTTACATAGGAAACAAACTTAAGTCTCCTGCCAATGTCTGATCGGCAACATCGATAGACACAAATAAATTGATACACAGAAACTACAAAAGGGTGAACAATAGAAGCGAGTGCTGACCACTCCAACCAGCCAATGGATCAACGCAGATTTCGTAGATTCAGATTAAGGGCAAATGTGCTCGGCAACTTGCCATTCAGTACTTTACAACAAGATTCAACGGATCGACAATGGACGTACTACATTAACAGAATAATAGACGGTAGGAAGTAGGAGGGCGTATTCATTACTAGGCCTTACTTAGATAGCAGATCGTTCCAATGTAGACACGCTTGATAGTCGAGCACAGCTCTCCCTCACGCAGCCAACCAGCTCCTAAAACAAACAATTGTATCACTCTTAATTGGAAGCAACTCTTTCCTACCTGCAATCTCTAAACCTATAAAAGGTGAATGTTGAGCTGTGTCACTGTAATGTAGAAGCTAAGAGACTAACTGTTCCTATTCAAAATGTAAGTACATATTTACGCTTAAAAGTGCAATGGTGAGAATATGTTCTTATCCAATGGTCGTACCTTATTTCCGTCCTCCACGACCCATCCTGCCACCACGTCCGCGTCCAGCTTTTCCTCCAGGACCTCTTCGTGCGGTGATAACCTTTCCGTTCGGAAGAGCAAGGGTCTTCACTGGCTGCGGCTTTGCAGTGCTCTTCTTTCCCTTTCCTTTGGACGTCTTCCTCTTCTTATTCTAAAAATAATTCATTCATCTCAAGGAGCTGCCCATCTGCGTTCAGTACTATATATATATATATATATATATGGTGAACCGCGAAGTTCAGTAGGAGAACTAGTGATCATGTGGGAACGAACCGTATGAGTTCAATAGTTCAATTCTATTGAACTGTTAAGTGTTCATTTATACATACCTTGGCACCAGTCTTCTTCCCCTTCTTTTTCAGTCCCTTCGCTGCCCTTCTTGCTGCGCGCCTCAAGTTCCTAGCTTTTCTGGTCTTTCCCGCGGCAAGGGTTCTGATCACGTATTCCATAATAGGATCGTCCACGGCAGCCTTCTTCTGGGAACCTCGGAAGGGGTTGCACAGGTCTGTAAAGGTGCGGAACGTATTAAGTCAGGTCAGTGTCAAGTAACATATAATTCGGTCACAGGACATGTGTCGCGATGCTAATTATCGTAATTATCGTCGTATTGTCGTATAGATACCCGGCGGTTACTAAAACGGCTAAATGTATGAAAATGGTGCTTACTGTAAGGCCAGATGAATAAGAAGACGAACGTGCAGACGAACCAGGTCACATGAAAGAGGTCCGACTTCCACTCATGATGACCGAACACTCTGCAATGAGGCGGATAGAATATGGAGTTTCTTAATGAACTTCCGAAACAATGTGAGTGTTGTACCTTGTACACCTGACTTATCCGAGTAACTAGTATACGGCTGACTCAAAGCTATTCTCACCGCATCTGTTCGTTCCAGTAACAGAAGTTGCCGAAACGATCTTGCATATGCAGCGATCCCATCGCTCCATACAAACTGAAATCATACCAATTTCAGATGCATGTTGTTTCCGAATATAGCTATTCCGAACGAGCACGAAGCATACTTTCTGTGGTGACATGTCTTCGCTCGAGAACGAGGATACACATACCATGGAAACTCGAAAAAAATCGAAACTCGATACTCATGTCTGACCATAGCCATATCCTTGAAATGACGGAGGAGAGAAACAGAGCCAAGGAAAAGAATTCTAAATTCTGTGCGCGTACCTCGCAGTAAAGCAGAGCTTTTTCCATGCCACTTCGCTCTGCCCCAGATCCAACAGTACGGACTTGTAGAGGTCCATTGCGTAGGCGGAGTTGCACTGGTCCTTCCAGCACTCCTCACAGGAGTGCCTGAGCTTGTGGAACCAGCTAAAGTTCTGCCGCATTGCCTGAAGTGACTTGAGTTGCATGTTGCATTTGTCGCTCATTTCTTTCAGAGGTCAGTATAGGTGGAGCAAGGGGCAAGTTATGTAGAGCAGTAAGCCAAAATAACCTCCAAGTGAATTCGTCAAGAAGTCTACTCAGCCTTTCTGCATCGTGTTGACTAATACATGCCGGAAAACAAGGCTCCATTTCCACAAACACAGGCGTCTTTTGTTCATTGATTTAATGGGATAAAACTCAAGCAGTGTACCTCCCGAGCATTCTCCCATCCCCAGTCGTACTGGCAAATGCCATCCTCCGGAGTTTGCAGGGCCCACGTGATGGTCGAGTTGTAGCTCGTGAACACCATGTCTGACACGTAAGGGCAACCGTTACAGTCAGCACAGAAGTCGATCGCCCACTAAAAGAAGAAAATGCACTGGGTGACGCATAGATTAGCGTGGTTCGAATACTGCGACTATTGAAGTCCATCGTGCATGCACGACCACGACTGTACAACAGATTTCGCCACTTCCTCGCGCTTTGGTTGCGATCAGTCTGTGCCGTCGTAGAGAGTTCTTGCCTCGAGAATCATGTTGTTAGACGAAATCAGTCTAACTCTTTTGGCTCATTTTCAGAAAGAGTTTGACTTGACGATGACATTGTCAATTTTTAGTTTGTTGGGTATTTTCAGGCATTTTCACCTTACATTTTAATGAGGTTAAGTATATATAATTTGCTGGCGGCTGGAAGGCTTCCTTTAAAGGAGGAGGCTCACGAGAATGAAGTGCTCAAATAGTTTCCTTTTATCGAAGGATAATGGGTTTATCTTCCAAAAAACAAGTATTATAAGGTTCAGCGCTTTAGTTTGGAGGAATTAATTAATCTAAGAACTCGAAGTCAAATAAAATAACCTATCGTATGCAAGGTAGACTTCAAAGCTAAACATGCAAATTTACAAGTCATTTTGCAAGCAAGCCAGCACAAAATTTGCATACCCACTATGGAAATCAACTATTTTTTACGATCCAAAATTTTGATAGAATTCATAGTTTTATATTGATTTACTCCTTCCAGTTAAAAGCTTTTGCATTGTAAAGCATGTCTTTCGGAACTTAATACCATCATATTTCGATAAAAGGAAACCATTCGAGCACTTCATTCTCGTGAGCCTCCTCCTTTAAGTGAATGTAACATCTGGTACTGGTACGTCAAGAATAAGAATTTACAACTGTACAAGTTTCGACTCTTCGACCTTCAACCTTTCACCAAGCAAGCAGGAAGCCAATGCTTTATTTTTATTTGTTTGCATACGTTGTAAAATCACACATTTGCTTTTTGTTAACACTTTCGGGCTGACTCAGACTCAACCCTATAATTTGTTTGTATCTTCTCCTTATTATCTGACAATCTGACTCTGTCGAGGCAAGTACTATGCTTGTTTACTAATAAGGGTTCTATCTGGTAATGAACCTATCTGTTCCAAAGTGCTATGCTAGGTCTCATACGAGGCCAGTTTCAAGTGTTTATTCTCGTGTTCGCATAAAGACATCCTGTCTGAATGGCTAGACGCTATTTTTCCTATGAGCTATGATCCTGTTAATTGCTAAATAGTTCAAACATAACTCCCTAGGGTCGAGATTCTACTAATCAACTAATCTCTCTGTTTTGCACTTAAATGGGCGTTTTTCTGAACGAAATTAAACTGAGGCTCCTGTGCCTTTTTTTCTTTCAGAAAAAAAACGGCGGTGATAAATCGTCTTTCCGACATAATTGGCGTCCGGGCGGGAAGTTTAAAGGCCAGTTCGTTTGGTTTCAGGAATTAGGAATAAACCGGGCCCCGGTGTACCGTTTCTGCGGAATCGGTTGATAAACCCTGTACTCTTTAACTTTGTCTCCACCTACGAACTACGACCACTTTAATTTAATCACAACTGATATTTTTCATTCAGCATTCAACATTTTTAGCTTTAATCAATCCTGTAGCAATCCTATAGCATATACCCCCTTATTGAATTTGAATGTATTATCAATTGCTCCTCTAATGACAGTACATAACCGTTAGGGTTAGCTACTACACCTACTAATACTCACAGTTTCAATGTTTCATAGCCAGTCAGTAGTCACGAACGTACAGGTCTCGTATACTGTACTTGAAGGATGACTATTTTTTGTACTTTTTTCCTATAAAATACTGTCCCCACCCCCACTGAGTTTCTAATTTCTGATTTGCAATTTTAATGATTCAGTTGGAGTGCAATTGCAGTTTGAGGTTTGGCTTTACAATTAGTAGCATATATTAACAACGTTTAAGGTATAGTTACCCTTACGGCTACTAGCTCCTACCTCTCTCGGATGTACACAGGAAAACTAAATCATTGTTGAAGCGACAGAAAAACCGTCGTTTTCCCGTCACCAAATGGCCTTTACCATCCGATCCGGTGGCTGGTCCGGACTGCTTGCTTACCTTTGATGAAAGCGGGTCGCGTAATAGTCACTATCTCCGTTAATGAATCCCGAGCATTTTCCGAGAAACTTTGCGTTTCCGAGGATTTTCCGCGGATTCTCCGAGTATTCTCCGAGAAGATTCTCGGAAAAAGCTCGGAAACTTTGAGGTTCTCGGGCCGAGCTCGGAAAATAGGCGGGCCGGCGGGCCGAGCTCGGGAGCCGTCTGTTTGTCCGTTTCCGAGCATTTCCCGCGGATTTTCCTAGCATTTCCCGACAAACTTTCGTTTTCCGAATTTCTGAGCTTTTTCCGACTAAAAACCGAGTAGCAAACTAGTAATAACCTCGCTGGTTTTTGCGCGGGAAATGCTCGGAAACAAATATCATAGTAAGAGCTAAGAGGCCAACAAATGCACCAAATGTGTTCACCCATTCCCTTTTACTAATTAGGCGTCAAGGCGTGTTACGGTTACCGTACTTCAACAATAGGGCCGTGGCAGTCCCCCATACAAATCTTTCTAACTTGGAATTTAGGTTATAGGTACTATTATTAAAGTTAAAACTAATCTGTCTTCTTGTGTTTTATTTACAGTTATAGTTAATGCTTACCGTTTTCTGACACTGCCACTACCTTTTACAGTTTCCTACATTTCTATTTCTATACCAAACGTTCAGAGTTAGCTAATTTACGACGGGATGGGGAGTGTTGCTGTGCTACTGTAAGTGGGGCAAAATTGCGAACGCGACGCTAACAAAGTCTTTGGAGTTAAAACACATTTAGTAGGATTTTTCAACTTCAGTAGTATTAAATATTACAGAATGAGTGGCCAGCTCTGATCAAAGCATCAAAGAACCTTCCCGTTTTCACGTGGTACCGTTTTACCACCCGGTCGGTGCAAACAACCACATGAAGAGGATTCAATCCCCGTACTATTTTGCTGTGCGGGAAAGTAGTACTGCACTACTTTAAGTGGGACAGCGGCAGTGTTGCCAAAGCTACGCTAACAACAACTTTAATAAAACCAAACACCTTTAGTAGGTTTTTTTAAACTATAGTACAGTCGTATTAAAAAAGGTTAAGGGTTAAAGCTAGGGCTAAGGGCAGTAGTTTAGCAAACTGAAATGCACTAATGAGCTGATGATGCATCACGCATCAGGTTAAAAGTGCACACTAGCCCATCAAGTAAACGCACATAGGCATAAAGAGAAAGAGCTGTTTATATATATATATATATGTATCCTTTGTTAGCGCGATAGCTCTTACATAGTTTAGGTTTCATCCGACCGCTCTTTTTTTCGCTTTCCACCCTAAATTTTTTCCTAGGCCAAAAACTCCCCTTTAAAGATAGTTCTAAAACTTACTTCGCAATCCCCCTCGAAGTGACTGTCCTCGTTTTGTAGATACACGTGCATCTGTTCCACATACTGAAATTTTTAGGGGGTAATTAAATTTCCTTTATATTTACCTCCAGTTTGTGGAAGGTATTAGGTAGTTTTATGTATGGATAATGAGCTTGACAATTGGCCGGTTATTTTCCTGTAAGGCTCTCTTTTCATCGGCGGCCGTCTGTACTTTCACTATTGACACTAATAATAGTGCCCATGAAGGCAACTTTATGAACAAATAAGATAAAAAGTGACGAACCTGGGGGAAGTTTTTGCACGAGAGGTCCAATCCGTTGGTCTCATTCAGCATTTGCTTCAACGAGGAGATCAGGAAGTTCTGCAAAAGAGAGCTTTGCCAATACTATTGAGATTAAGTATGGTCTTATTGACCTAATGGATGGAAGAAAGGCTGATGATGTACCTGTTACTATTTTGTGTTTTAATACAACGTTCTTTATTGCTATTCTATCACTGGTTCTGACCAATAGTTATACCATATTGTCAATAAAATTGTGTTGTTGCGTTCTACCGCTATCACTGGTGATTATGTCGCTATTGTTGTTTACTTAGATTTGATATCATGTCCATTTCAGTCTACCTATCGTACCATAATGCAACTGTGCAAGTTGGAAGAAGAAAACGACCAAAGGATTTGAATAAAATGCAGGTCTGTTTGATTTTATTTATCAGAAGAATGTTTCACACTACTACGATGCTTAATCACGGAATATTATTGTCTTCATGTGCCTGAGCGGTTGCGATATTGGTATTATTTGAGTACGTACCACTTGCTTGATATTTTGTGAAATTCAAGTACGAAGTGTGAGGCGGGGGCGCCAACTTCCTGTGGCGTACCCGAGGCGCACATGTGGCACTCATATTGCGCGTCTTCCGTGTCATTCGTGGCGCACACTCTAGAGATGGTGTGCGCATCGTTGTCCGTTGCGTTGCACGGTTGCACCCTCTTTTTTTATACACGGCGTGTATTTCATTAAAGCGAAATGCTAGCCTCTTTGGAAAATTTGCATATGATGAGCAAATCCTATGTATCCTATGCTAATTTTGTACGATTGCCGTAAACGATCGTACAAAATTAGCATAGGATACATAGGATTTGCTCATCATATGCAAATTTTCCAAAAAGGCTAGCATTTCGCTTTAATGTAATTGCGCCGCGCAGGGTGCTAGCATGCCTGACATTCTACTCGCTACGATGGATGTGGCCTGTAAACATATACAATATGTTTAATTTGAAAGGTGGTTTCGTCGGAGTCGGAGAGTTGGCCGACGAAATCTGGTCTGCATGGGTAGTTATACTAAAATGTAGAGCTTCTATAATCGTTAAAATGTCGAGCCTATTTTTTGTAAATTGTTCGGCTTCTTGGAGAGCGTATTGTTATTATTTTAAATACCTATATCTATCCCACGAAGCACGCTAATTATTTGAGCTCTTTCAGAAACATGAGAATTCCCGAAGGAGAAACTGGATAGACTCTTGTTGACTGGAAAACAGCCTGAAGTGTCTTGTGTCTGGCGAACAAGACCCACTACTAATGAAAGCGAATTCTTCTAACTTGGCACGATCAATGGCATCAGATTGTTTGCTCGCATTTCTTAGCATTGCTTTATCCGTGTTTTGAGTTTTTCTTAAAGCGGTCTGTGGTATAAAAGCCGGTTTTCAAAACGTATGCTGGGCGGTTCATTCCCTTATAGTGTTTGGAAAATACATGACTATTGTATGTTAAAAAGCTCAACTGCTTAGGAGAATTGTGTTCCTCAACTGTTTCAAAACCGGCTATTATATCGCTTTAAGTACCTGTTCTGCTTACAGTAGTTGATTTGTAAACGTACTTATCTCAGTGTTCAAGTTAGACTGGGAGTCTACTCCCGATAATCCGGAATCCGGCTGTTCTTATACTGTGGCGTTTGGTATCTAATTACTTTTAATTACAGATATTAACCACTACGCTAGTGTTCTGCCTTGCCTTTACGTAGTCGGCTTATCAGATTTATCACCACGTAGTTAAAGCGAAATGCCGGCCGGCTTTTGAAACACATTGCGAACACCTGCAACAGATTTATATTTTAGTGGTAAAACTTGAGTGTGGTTTTAATCCTTTTTCTTGTCAGTGTTAATTGTGTTTATTACAGACCGGGTAGTGAATATGAAATCCATATTACCGTACTCCATTTATGCCGTAGTCCGTATTACCGTACCCCTTATTACCGTACTCCATGTTGCCCCTTATTACCGCTGTCCATGCATATCGTAGTCCATCATCCATGTTGCCCCTTATTACCGTACTACATGTTGATGTACCCCATATTACCGTACTTGCTCAATGGCTACTTTAGTTAACTGGAAATAGTTCTGCAAGTTAACTATGCTTTAGGTTTGATATGCTAGATTTATGTTTGATTGCTCACTCTCAGTGCAATCAATCGATGTTGTCGATACTTAGGATTTTATCGCTATAAAACACTTTTACTTTGTAACAAGAATCGCCGTCTTTTTAAAGCGAAATGCCAGCTCCTTTGGAAAATTTGCATATGATAAGCAAATCCTATGTATCCTATGCTAATTTTGTACAATCGTCCACGGCAATCGTACAAAATTAGCATAGGATACATAGGATTTGCTTATCATATGCAAATTTTCCAAAGGAGCTGGCATTTCGCCTTCGCTTTAAGTTTTAACATAGTCATATGTCCATTGAATTGAACAGATTTGCTATATAGAGCTACGGTTTAGCATCATCCTTAGTCCGTAGGTTGGTGCGAAACTTTGAACTGTCATGGGGTTTCCATGTATGCGATTCGCACTTGCGTAAATGATAAATGCCTGTCCATGTTCGAGTCGATGTAAATTACATGGTCCAGCCGCGATTTTGGATCTAGTATGGATCCATTTCAAAATAATATGGGTCTATTTCAAATAGCATAGGTCTGATGGGGTTCCAAATAGCGCAGGTCTGGGGCACTTTCGTTGTAGGACCATGACAAACGTGCGATTCGCATGGGTTAGGTTACGGTAGGCAGTTGACATGGGGGGGGGGGCACCATTTCAGGACACCGCCGCAAAGAAATGGGACACAAAATGCGTGCGGAATAGAAATGGGGCGAAGTTGCGCCGCCCTTTTCCGTAGCTTTTCGGCCCCGTTTTTGAAAGCACTCGGATGATATGCCGTACCTGCAGTTGTTGGACAGTTTACAAGACTTTTATTGCCATCAAATGCTTTTGCGGGAAGCTCACCCGAAGCGACTTCCGCATGTTCGTTCGTGTACGTGGTAACATTTTTAACAAATTACCATACTTTTGACCTAGGTCTGTATTAGCTACCATTAAATTCTGCGTGCCATTTGTTTTGTAACCTGAGTGCTTTGGAAAGTAGGATAGTGATTAGAGAGTAGTACTAACCCAGTTATCCGTAGGCTTCAATTTGGGGAGCTCCTTGCGTATCTTACTACACAAAACGGTCTCGTCCTTCATATAATGTCTCCGCTCAACCTTCATCAGCGCCAGTTCTTGGGTCTTGAGCGGATCCAGTGAAGCGTTCGGGTAACAACGTATATCTGTAAAACAAACGTTTGGCCAAAATGCTATTACGCTAAGCTGTTCCACGCATACTTCACTTTAGATAACAAGTGAATTATAACGTTTATGTGTTTGTGACCAAAGTTTAGTAAAGAACGTACCATATATGGTAGCGCGCGGATTAAATCCATCTTCAGTTGCCGAGGTTAGCCCTCTACACAAAGTGAAAAGAAGGAGCGCAAGAAGAACCTTCATCTAAATTGATTATATAAACTTTTGTTTTGAATAAAAAATGACGAAAAGGGGAGCAGATGAACAAAAAAAAACGCTTAGTAACGGTTTAAAGAGTAGTGTGAGCTATGCCGAGGCAACTAACTCGAAAAAATCATTGTGATTAATTTTTTTGCATATTCGGGTGCTGATTAGCATCATATTTGCATGGGTTGAGCTATGCCAATGAGGGTGAACGACGCCTTGCGTTTCCAAGCCGTTGGTGACAAAATACTTTTCAGAAATGAAATATATTCTCCTAGGAGTTCAGAATATGTTGACCTTATTGAAATCAGGTGGAAATTGCATACGTGTGCATGTTGTTAATATTATTCAGGCTTTAAGGCGAGATACCGGCCTTTTTGAAACGCATTGCGTACACTTGCTTTCTTATGCAGCATATGCAAATGGGCAAAAATTAGACCTCACTTTACATAAATGCATAGGAATGCATGTTCTTGAGATGCGTTTCAAAAACCGGCCGGTATGTCACTTTAAGCCTGCACTCTCCTATCAAACGTTGAGCTGTAACACTTATGTCTTCCTAAATTAATCCTCTCTGATACCGCCCGCAACTTTTTCTCATCACAGCACGTGTAAAAGTTTTTTCAACGACTCCGGTTGCCGTTTTGGTGCGGGAAACACCCCCAAAATGTTGCCGAAAAAAGTGCGGAAACGGTGCGGGAAAAGTAGCAACCGCAAAAAGAAAGCAGCTTGTTGGATTCGAACCTAACAGTCTCGTTAGATACTTTCTCTAAACAGCGCCTTAGACACTCGGCCACACAACACATGTAAGACCAGTGCTTGCGGAAAAATATTAGTATAACAACTGCACTTACGGCAGAGCCTCCGAGCGCTTTCAAAAACGTTGCCGAAAAGGTGCGGAAATGGTGCGGGGCGCAACTTGCGCGCCGAACCAAGAAAAGTGTTTCTCGCAAAGGATCGGCGCGCATTTTGCGCCCCATTTCTGTTCGGCGCGCATTTTGTTTCCCATTTCTTTGCGGCGCGCATTTTGTTTCCCGAAATGGTGCGGCGCGCAGCTCATCGGCTCTCAGTGCTAGAACGTGATTAGTGAAAGTCGTAGGTTCGATTCCTGTTCGGTGCATTTGTCTTGCGGAATTTGTGGTAAAGTCTGTCTGTCTATATATGTCTGCCTGTGCTCTACTTTTTATTTTTGTCTGGGAGCGCTAACCGCGCAGGGGGGCACCGGCCAGCCGCGTAGGGGGGCAAAAAGAAGGGGCCAGCGCCCCTGGCTGGGGGTGCGCTGCGCGGTTGGAGACCAGAGTTACGTCTTTCCCGCCGCACCTCTATCCATGCCAGACTCGTTAGTTCAGAGCGCGCTCACCATATCTTCGCTAAAACCTGGCGAACACGACTTCGTTGCCCACCGTTTCAGTTTCAGCTGATCTAGCATCCATTTTGACATTTTCGTAAAATCTTCGCATCTACCGTTCACACGCGATTTTTTAAGCGAGTGTTTCGCAGCTCTACAACATTTGAACATTTGAACATTTTGAACATTTATTAGCAATAAAGCACACACCAGTCAGGTGGAAAATGAAACATAACATATAAACAACACACAAACTAAAATGATAATCATTTTAAATAAAATAGTATAGCAAGGGTAAATAAACATTCAACCACAATACAACAAGTAAATTCTGAATTACCATGAGTGAAAAAAAAACGTGTATAATTGTATGATAACCAGCTAAGAAACTGTGATACCAAGTGAGACCTGCCCACGTCTAACTTGGAGGGATTGAAAGAAACGAAACTGCCATGTCAAAAAATATGTGTTGTAAGGCCTCCCCAAGCGTTACAACAGCGGAATCCTATACAACCAAATGCAGAGAAGAACGTACAAAAAAACAGCGAATATTTATTTATTTCATTCTTTTGGAACAACCTTTTTATGCCGTGCGTTTTGACACGGAACGGAAATTTGCCGTTGTTGTGCGAAAGTTTCGCCACAAATGCTTTGCGACTTGAAAACACAAAGGAGTTAGCAAACCGCGCCGTTTGGCCATAGGACCATTGCGTAAACCTTGGCCTAAGTGACACAAGGAAGCTGAAAGAAACTCACTAAATCAATTTTTTCAAGAGCCGCCTGAAACTGAATGGAATTTTGTGCTTTAAGAATATCACTTGGAAGCTTCATAAGCCAGACAGCCGCTCGAATAAAAAAGCTGTTTTTAAATGCACTGCATTTAGTAAACGGAATATGGAAGTTGTAAAACTTCGTTCGCCCATTAGTAGGCTTAGGCCTGAAATATTTACTTCGGCTCAACCGAACTTCACCTGAAATAATCTTAAATGCAAGGACTAAATCCTTGCGGATTCTCCTCTCTTGCAAGGAAACAAGTTCTAAACGACGTAATCGATCCCTATAGTTGGGAAGATCAGTATAACACCTCACGCCAAAACATTTAAAATAAACAATACGAGTAAAGCTAGATTGCACACGCTCAATTTTTCGAATATCTTTCATTTTGAATGGACTCCAAACTGAGCTCGAAAATTCAAGTTTTGGAAGAACCCAAGTCTTGAAGCAGTGAACAAGGATAGCGGGATCACGAATATGAACAATACGTAATAAGATATGCATTTTCCAGATAGCAGAATTATAAACCAAATTCAAATGTTCATTGAATTGTAGATTATTCTGAATTTTAATGCCAAGGTCACGAACAGACTTTACTTCATCAAGAGGTGCTGCAGCGATATGATAAGCATGCTTAGGGTTAGCGGTACCAAGGTAGAGAGCATGACATTTATGATTAGCAATTTCAAGCTGCCAAGTATTACACCACTCAAGCATATAGTTTATGGAGGTTTGCATATTGAGATGAGCTTGTTGATATTCCTCTTTTTTATATACAACATACACTTTAAGGTCATCAGCAAAACAGCGAACCTTAACTTGTGCCCTTTCTAGAAAGTTTGGAAGCTCTGAAACATAAAAGAGAAATAAGAGAGGGCCTAGTACACTGCCTTGAGGAACACCACTACTAACCGAATAATGACCCGATTGTACATCGTTTACTTTAACAGAAAAAGTACGGTTTACCAGAAAAGACTCTATCCATTTCACTAAGTTAATAGGAACTCCAGAGGAATACAGTTTATGCAGGAGCTTTGAATGAGAAACCTTGTCAAAAGCTTTGGAGAAATCATAATAGATTACATCAGTAAATTTACGTTCATCAGCAGCCTGCAACCACTCATACTGGACATCTAATAATTGGGATTCCACAGAGCGCCCACGAACAAATCCGTGTTGCTGCTCAGGAATAAATCCATTAAGTGTAAAATGATCATAAAGCCACTGGCACAACAACTTTTCCATAACTTTACAGGAGGTAGAAGTGAGTGAAATAGGTCGAAAATCAGACGCAACTACAGGATTGTTTTTCTTGGCAAGCGGTACAATAATAGACTCTTTCCATGGGGCAGGTACAGTTCCCAATTCAAGAGATAAGTTAAAAATAAAAGATAGAGGAATAGAAAGAGAAGTGTGACATTTCTTAAATACAATTTGCCGTAGTTTATCGGGAGGAAGTGAGCACCCAGGTTTTAATGAGCGCAGAATAGAAGAGACTGATTGAGGAAAGATAACCGGAAGACTCATTGTCACAGGACACTGGGGAATAAACGGCAAAACACCATCATCTACAATAAAAACTGACAAAAATTGTTGGGCAAGAGCTTCTGCCTGATCTAGGGGCTTTACAAGAAGTGGACCAGAAGGGGAGGAACGAAAACTGGAAATCTCAGGCGAACGGATAGAAGAACGGCTATTCAGATATGAATAAAATTTTGTTTTATGCAGTGACTTTAAAAGTCTACGTTGTTTGTAGGCTTCAAACTGCTGAAGATGCCTTTTTAACTCACGACATATATATTGGTAGGAATCAACATTTTGTGGTAATTTATGACGAGAAGAAGAAAGAGACTGAGATAAGCGTTGTTTGGCAGAAATGAGATTTCTAATGTACGATGGGTAAGTAACATAGAGTGGTTTTTTACAAAGAGTGGGAGTATGTTGATGAAGAACAAGGGAAAGATATTCCGCGAAGTTACTATATAATTGATCAATTGAATTATACGGAAGCAAAATATTTTCCCAAATAGAGTTCTGCAAAATGGTTTCAATTGCCTTAAAGTCTGCCTTTGCATATAGAAATATAGGGTGAGAAACGGATTCGATCGCCGGAAAGGTGGTTTTAAAGGTGACAGCACTATGGTCAGAGGAAATTTTGGACTCACATACTAGCACATCAAAAATACAATTTTCCGCACAAAGTACAAGGTCTAAAATATTTGCGCCACGGGTTGGCGCCGAAACATATTGCCGTAATGAGAGATTATTCATAAAATCGATAAAGGACCGAGCACTAGCATTATTACTTTGCATAGAAGTGAAATTGATATGATAGTTGAAGTCTCCCACAAAGATACAAGAGTAAGAAACTGAAGAAATCTCAAGTAGGTGATCTATAAAAGAGTTATTTTGCTCGAAAGTAATGTCACCCGGCCTGTAAATAGCAACAAAACGGAGAGTTTCTAAAGATATAGGATCTTGCACATCAACTGAAATAATATCATAATGGGGGGTAGCCGAGTGAAAGGTTTTTTCACAAACTAAATGATTTCTAATCAAAATTAAAACGCCTCCACCTCTCTGCTTTTTTTGTTTGGTACGATCGTTGCGGAAACAAAGATAGGGAAATCCAGCAATAAGAAATGCGTCGTTTGTTTTACTACATAACCATGTTTCAGTAATAATTACAATGTCAGGCTTATCAATAGACAGAATTGACTGCAGCTCAAGGTCTTTTTTAGTAATACCACGAGAATTTGTATAATAAACGGTAAGGGAAGAGGATTTAGCAACATGAGAAAGTCCTGAAGATGAGCTCAGTTTTCCGCGCCAGAACGACTAGAAGTCACAGTGCGGCGAGCTGGACGAGGAAACTGAACCGGTGGACGAGTAGCAGTAGCACCAACGCCCTGGCTGCTCTGCTCCCTCCGGTTCGGTTTCCAGTCCTCAGGAATTGAGGGTGGTTCAACAACTTCCCCAATGTTGTCTTTGCATCTCAGAGTGAGCGCATAGAGAACAGTCTCCTTGCGTTCTACCTGGCGAAGGTAAAGCTGGGCCCTTCTCAACAAATTGTAGCGATCTCTCTCCTTTTTAGGGAGGCTTGGACGAATTCCAACCCCCCTATGAGGAGTATTTTGTAGGAGATGAGCATTAGCCACAACATATTGAGCTGCGGCCTTAGAAGGAAACTCTACCTTCACCACCCGGTTTTGTTAGCACCAATGCACTTCATGAAGTGCGAAACTGATATGCGCTACGAAAATAATCGTAGGATGATCGGCGCCTACATCTATCCGCGCACCTCACCAATTCTTAGGCGGACTCTCGCCGCGTCTTTTGAAGTGCATGTACTAACACCAGGTCGGCGGGTATTAGTGTGTTATCCTTGTTGTCGACGGCTGTGGGAAATGCAAACTCATGTGCTTGGTACTGCCTCTAGGAATGATGAATCAGAAGAGTATCACCTGGGCGATTATCTACTGGTGAGTTGAATGTGCAAGTATTTGACAGTTGACGCGAACTTATTAAAAGTTTTTTTAGTTGTGAGAGATTAGTGAACATCGATACATGGCAATAGATAATATACTATCAATATCAGCTTGTGTCTTTACGCGCATTCCACTAGATATTGTGCACTTGATCATAGTTTCCAGGATTTTGGTCACACTGCACTCTCCAGAATTCGTTGCAGAGTCAGAAGAGTTTTTACATGCGGCCGATCGTCTTGACAGATAAGAAAACTGAAATTTGTGGAATAGAATGTTCAACTAAAACGATATAGCATATAGTCGTCATACCTTTCACAACAAATTTTCACAACAAATTTCACAACAGTCATAACAAATGCCGTGATACCGTATTTCAGCCAAGTTCCCAGTCACTGCGGTTTTCTGCTTTTACACAATGCCACCCTCTTCTTCAAACAAACTCATCACGTCACAACGCTTTGCTAATAAAATACCGTGACATGCTGTTTTCAACTGCATACATGTCGAGCGTTTTTGGCATAAAAGACGTGACAACGTATGTTACCACGGTACTGTCATGGTTGTTTTACTGCAAAAATGCCGCCGTTGCAGCGTGTTTTTCAACTCCAGCCCCCTCCTAAAGTAATGATATCATAAGATTACATTTTCCTTAATAAAACGAATTAAAAAAATGACAGTGTATTTCAAGTGAGGACATCTCTTCACCGCGTTTTATTGTATTAACTGCCGTGACAACGTATTATCAAATTGTGACATATTACGCCGTGCTTTACGGGCCCGAATTGGACGAGGTACGGAGAGTCAGCTGCTATCCTGGCCACTGAGAGGCTTGGCTTACGACATACGTAGCAAGATTAATTATTTCAAATAATCATTTAACTTGCAACTCACGATGAAGAAAGTCGAACAAGTTTGCACTGCGGCATCTCTTTTCTACGAAGATTTTTTGCATAAAATACACAGTTCATATTTGTTCTTTATTCTGTTGCCATGATGATTAACAGTACTTTATCGAATAAATAAAAAATTTCTACAAGACTTTTAGGTTGCTTCTTCGTCACAACATCCGTTGCAGTTCATGAAACTTTCTGCGGTCTCCAACGGATCAAATACCATAGGTGAGCCTAAACGCAAATTGATACATCATAATTGCTGGGTGTGCATTATCAGGTATGGGTAGAATTGTAGATCGCTACCCCACCGATAGTAGAATAATACGTAATACCCCATAAAAACAATAATACCTCATGGAAAACGATACCCCATGAATTTTGTTTTTACTAAGAGTGATACCCCACAAATGAAAAATAGTACCCCATCTGAAGAATACTACCCCGCTTTGACTTCAATTGTCAACTTCTTGGGTAGTCTTCTTAAAGGGAATATGTAGGGTCTTTGTCAAGTTAAGCTGTGTTAATAGAATGCGTGTTCCCCATTAAATGGACAGGCCCATCAAAATAAACCTATATTTGCGATACGTTCATAATGACTATCAAGCATTTTTATTATAATATATACAAACTAAATTCACCATTATTCGCCCTAGACAACTTTTTTCCAATGCGCTCAACGCATATGTATACCATAAAACTGCAGATTTCAAAGCTATATATGCAAATTTTAATCGCATTTTAATTTCACAATAAATTTGCATTGACGACAAGGATATTTGCAGCTTTACGGTATACATTTAAGCTGAGCGCATCGGAAAAAAGTTTTCCATGGCAAATAAATGTGAAATTTAGTTTGTGTATATTGTAATAAAAATGCTTGATAGTCACTATGAACGTATCGTAAATATAGGTTTACTTTGATGGGCCTGTCCCTTTAAGGAAACAACAAAAAAAGTTGTCAAACGTTTCCCAGTTAAAAGAAAATGATTTTCAAAGTTCACCTTTTCCATAGTAAACGCGTTGAAACCCTGGCTCCCGCCAGTGTCAGTGGAGCAAATTTCAACTTTGCGTGCGGATATCGGCAAATAGCAAGATTCAATATGCAGGGAATGCAAATTCGATTTTACATATTCAGTCGTCTATTTAAAGGGATAGGTTCATCTCAAATCACCATTCTTATACCGTACACAGATCGCGCGGGCTAATGGCAATTAGCCAAGTTACAAACTACACTCAGCAGGACATTATTTCCCGTCCACTGGGACAAATCCGCCTGAAGAAACCCGCGAAAACGCCGTGAAAACGCCATGGTGAGATGCACCCAACGCCAGGGTGGCGTTTTCTAGGCGTTATCATGGCAAATTTTTGCCGTGCCCAACGCCAAGGTGGCATTTTCTTGGCGTTTAAACGGAAAATCACAACAATAAGATAGTGCTTATGGCTTGCAATGCATGTATTTTATATTAATACAGCTTTGCAAGACACAAGCACTTTACAGGAATCGAACCTGCCGACAAGCACACTGACTCGGATTACTAGTCCGCTGCTTAGACCACTCGGCCAAATCGCACATGCGTGGGGATTGGAAAAGAGAGGGAGGACTGTCCGCCGGCCGCCTTTCGTCAAATTGCTGCTCCCGTTGCCTGGAAAACGCCGGGGTGGATTTTTCATGGCAAAAATTAAGCGCGGCGTTTTTCAGGCAACGGGAGAGAGGCGCGGCGTTTTTCAGGCGGATTCCCCCTGTGTCGGTGAATTATTATTTAATTGCTTGGCCGAGTGTAGTTTGTAACTTGGCTAATTGCCAAGCGCGATCTGTGTACGGTATTACTTTTTGTGTTTAGATTTGGGCTTCCTATCACCGTTTCCATTAATTAAAGGAAGCTTCTTCTGCGATGCGTATAGTTCTATGATTGATTTAATTCTCACTATCTTATTATATAAAGTTGGGAGCTTTGTTTGTTTGTTTGTGCGTTTGTTTGAATGTACGTTTGGATGATGTGCGTTACGCTCAGGTTGTAGGATTGGTTCAGTAGTTCACGTTCCCGTGCACTGAACCATCTCACTTCCCGAGCGCCCCTCTGACAAACGTCCAAAAAAGGCTGCATATGTGGAATATGTATGGTGTATCGTTCGGGCGTTTCTGCGGCACAAAGGGTTCAAAGAACACTCACGGCACAAAACTCAAAGAACGACCAATTTTGAAAACTTGAAATCACGCTTTTTCGTCTAATGCTTTATTTACTCTTATTTTACAAAAATTTTCCATATTGCCTTTCAATCAACGTGAGATTATCCTCACCTTGAGCAGCCTACGAGAATCCAGCCCTGAGCTACGCACTCGCAGACTGCATATACTCACTCACCAACGCCATTGCGGATGGCTCACACGAATGCCACACAAAAGGTTGCATTATACTCCAAGGAAGCGGAGTATCGGCCGAGCGATAATGTTCAAGGAACATCCACTTGCTGTGCAACGCCATTGTGGAGCGCTCACATGAGCACCACACAAAAGTTTGCATGTACACCAAGGGCGCGGAGTACATGCCGAGCGATAGAGTTCAAAGAACACCTACTGCAGGGCACCTCCACTGCGGAACGCCCAGTGAACGCTACAAAGGCTGCCATATACAGAATGCTTGCGGGGTATCGTTCGAGCGATTGTGCGGCAAGTAGGCCGAGATCCCTGTTCCATGCAATTCAAGAAGCATATTCGCAATTATAATAATTCCCTGTCAATGGCATCGATGTGTGCTCAACTTGATGTTCCCCGTGGCGCCGGTCCTTATTTAGGAGGAATATAGTCAACAGAAACTAAGTTCTATCCCCGTGTTTGATATTGGTGTAGGTTTCAAAAGGAAAATAACAAAAGTGAAACCATTTCCTTCGAATAAATGTTTGCTTCTAACTTATATAGCCCAGCGAAACATTGCGACGTATCATCCAGGCACATTAATTTTTTTAGGATTTGAAATTTTTTCGATATTGTAGAGTCCAGCAAGTTGCAGACAATTTAGGAGGAATATAGTCAACATAAACTAAGTTCTAACCCGTGTTCAATATTGGTATGGGTTTCAAAAAGAAAAAGAAAGTCTGGAGACTCTTTGGATAGAAATGTTTCCTCCTAACTTATATAGCCCAGAGAAACATTGCGGCGTATCAGCCACGCGATATTAAGCTGCTTTTAGGCTTTGGCAATTTTTTCGATGTCCTAGAGTAGAGCAAGTTGCAGACAATTTAGTAGAAATATAGTCAACAGAAACTAAGTTCTTTCCCCAGGAAACTATTCTTGCGAGAAAGAGTTGCCTCTACTTATAGATATAGCCCAGTGAAACATAGCGACCATCAGCGAATATTGGAAAGACGCCTCAGGCGGCGGTAGCCGACTGGTGAATGATATTTGTGCTATTATTAATAAAAACAATAAAAAGAGTGGTGATTTGAGATGAACCAATCCCTTTAATGCATGTCTGGTATGGAAACGCCAGTTTCCTTTTTTTTGCGCATTTTGACTGCATACATATTCCCTTTAAAACATAATTAACACGACTACCCCATTCTTCGTTATTAGCCCCAGTGGGGTGGCCATGTTCACTACCCGATATGCGAATGGGGGAATCATGTTAAATTCCTTTTAAGATAACTACCCCAGTTGTTTATTATTGATTATATTGGGGTAGTCATGTTAATTTAACATACATACCCCAGGGGTATGTATGTTTTTGTTTCTATTTCAAAATTGACTGGGGTAGTATTCTGTCAAAACCTGTCAAAAGGGAGGTAGTATTTCTTTTAAAGGGGCAGTAAGCTAGGTGGGGTAGTAATAACCTAGGGTGAAACATAGGTACCCCAAAGCCCAAAGCAAAATGCTACCTCATTCTTTTTTTAGAAAATACTACCCCATTTTTAGAAAATACTGCCCCATTTAGGAAGCTTACCAAATGGACTTTGCGCGCCGAAAGGTTACTTGAACGCCAACTTTGTCAGTGTATAATTGCATGCACTTACACTAGCGAAACATAAACAATGCTAGGATAGGACGCGAAATTGTCCTTGTCCTCATGTACGTCTTTGTCTTTGCCTCTTAATGTTATCTCTCGTATCTCCTCTTCTTCTCCTTCATCTGGTAGAAGACGAAATCTGAATAATGCGGAACCTTTTTAGATAACAGCGTTTTAGAAACCAGAACAAAAAAAAAGATGAACGAGAAGAGTACCGCAAATACTGGCACATAGTCAGTAATTCGTCTTCAGTCTTTCCGTCTTCAAATATGATTGGTCGTGCATAATTATCGTCTTTTGCTTCTGGCACCATATCCGTGAGTTCACAGTAATTGAGTACACTGTGGTGCCATGAACCGAAAGATCCATTCTAAATAGATGTGGTTAAAATGGGAAGTTATTGAGGTGCCTCGGATGCACATAGTAACGTAGTAGTTAAGGTGTAAGTGAACAAAGTAGAAAACCTGGAATTGACTGCGTGCTATGTATTTCACACAATATGGCATATCCTCGTCATACAACTTCATAGTATTGTAACATCCATCTTCGTCAAAGCAAAACCGCTCATAGATGGTTTTGGCCCAAATTAGCCACATATCTTGGAAGATTGAACACTCTTTTACGATTTCCATTATTTTCTGGAAAGATTGAACACTCTTTTACGATTTCCATTATTTTTCAAAGAACGTACACAATTGTAAAAAGACTGGCTGACTCACCCAGCATGTTTCATCGTCGCTGTGGAAGGTCTCATAATGATCAATAAAAGTGGATGCAATCTAAAATTAGCGGACTAACAAGTTAGTCAAGTTAGTTTGTAACTAGGGAGAAAGTTGGCGTGCAATCGGCAACCTACGACGGGCAACTTGGGCGTACCACCTTTCCACGCTTCATGTACGTTGAGTTTTGTATTGACACAGATGGCACCTTTGAAGGACCAAGCACTAGTATCATTAAAAAATTATATTCACCCCCTTGCTTCTGAAAGGTTATCCTATTCAAAGTTGGGAGCTTTCTTTGTTTGTTTGATCGATTGTACGTTTGTATGATATGCGTTACGCTCAGGGATTAAGATTGGTTCAGTAGTTCAGATCCTTACCCTAATGTTTTCTAACTACTTTTGAGTCCACGTTTTTAGTCCACTTTTGAGTCCATGAAATAAAATAAATGTACTAGAAAGTCGGGTATGAGTGCATAAGTATAATCAACTGACCAGCCGAATTTGTAAGCAGAATTGTTTTCTCCGGACTATCAGGGATCGAATAGGCTGAGATATAAGGTCTTCCGTTGTTTGTAGAAGCTGAGTGCCCTCGTATATTGTGCTAATGTAAAATGCCTGCAATAATACGTTCATTTCACGAGTTCGGTAACGTATTCAGGCAACCTGCCTCTATCGGTCATCTGCTTCCATCCTCGGATGCACATATTTTGGCGATTATGCTCTATTTAAAGGGAATATGTATGCCCTTTTTGAAGTTAAGCTGTATTAATAGAATGTGTGTTCCTCATTAAGGAAACAACAACAAAAATGGTTAAAAGTTTCCCATTTAAAAGAAAATGATTTTCAAAGTTCATCTTTTCCATAGTAAACGCGTTATTTGACCCCCTGGCTTACACGGCAGTGCTGATGGAGCAAAAAATTTAGCATATGTGCATACATCGGCATATAGCATGCAACAGCGACATATTTGCATGCAAATGAGAATATTCGAATTTACATATTCAGTCGCCTACTTAAATTCATGTCTGGTGTGGAAACTCTAGTTTCGCAGTTGTTTTGCTCATTTTGAGTGCCTACATATTCCCTTTAATACCAGACGGCTACGCCGCGTGAAGGCGGCTCTCCATACAAATGAAACTTCTGAAACGTAGATGAAACTCTTGTGAAAAAAGTCAACCACAAAGTTGTTCTTTTCCATAATGAGGTTCGATTGCCTCTCCACCCTTTTTATACTGCGGAACATTTTATTCAAATTGAACTTCCGCAACACGCAGGGGTGCTAGCGCACAATGCAGTTATGGTCTGTCCATGTTTGCGATTCGCACTTGCGAAAATGACAAATGCCTCTGCATGTTCAGGCCATTTTGCCAAATGCCTACTGTAACCCATGCGAATAACACATTTGACAAGGTCCTGCAGCGAAAGTGTATCAGATCCGTACTATTTGAAATAGATCCGTACTAGATTCAAATTCGCTGCGGGACCTTGTCATTTACATTGACTCGAACATGGACCATTTTCGCAAATGCGAATCGCACACATGAACAGGCCATAACTCTTTTATATAATCTTATATTAAATAAAACTAAAGAAAAAAACTCGCCATCATTGGATCATGTGCTGTAATTCTTGGGTAGTATATATGGTTCCCACCCGTAGAAGCAGCCATACACCCAACAGGGAAACCAAACCTTTCTTCGAGGACGTAGTCGATTCTATCATAAATCTCTTCGATGTATTTGAATCGAGTATCAGAGAGTTCTGAACATCGGAAATCTGTAATAAGAACATTTTTGACTACATATCGCCTTCGTCCAGTCTACGCCAGACTCTGGACAGATACGCCCGCCGAAAGAAAGGCGCACCGCCCGGGCGAAAATCTAAAGCAGAAACAGACAAAAAGAGCACGCTGCGCTTTCGCCCAATGGGATGACTGTTTTTTGGAGACGCTATTTTTTGATTGTTTGTTTTTCAAATGTTTATTACTGTCTTACCTTAATGAATGCCAATTTTTACGCCTAATTTATTACTTTTGAGTAAAAGAAGTTGATATGGTTGAAATATAAAATTAGAACTGACCAATGGGATAAGAATGCGTTAGGTCCTCAATCTCATGCATAGCTTTCATAACATACTCAGCATCTTCGGCTACACTCCGGCCGAATAGAAATATGGCAAGGGCCCATAACGTGCGCATTTTACCGGATAGAAAGAAAGAAGACATATCCAACAGTGTTCATGCAAATTTTGCAATATTATATTCAAATAATAAATTAGCCTAGTGGGTGGTGCATCGAAGTTTAAGTGGTTTAAAGGGTCGACCTCGCGGGAAAATAGTCCCTTTCCCTTAATTTTCTTGCTGCGAAAGTCCTGGATCAGAAAAATGACCATGTAGACCGCATTCAGTTATCGTGAAACTCAGACAGAGTTACTGGAAACTCTTCCTCGATCTACCGTAGTCCGAGTTGGAAAACAAAACTTTCCAGAAAAAATGTATCACATCGTTTTAAACTTTGTTTTCCCTTTCCGATGATTGTGGTAGACGGTGGAAGCGTTCTGGGCGGTATAGATCTACGAGTTTTTGCCATAAATGAATACGGATTTCACGGATATCTTTCTGTAATTCCAGGCTTTCGGTACAATAAAATTAAGGAAAACCTTATTCTCGTGAGCATTCATCATAAATTGTTGTTTCGCAGGTCTGGTACCGTACCCAGCTTAGCATACGAGAAAAATTTGAATTCCCGCCAAGGCGTCTAGGCTGCGCATCGAGTGGTTAGTAGTCCGAGTTGGAAAACAAAACTTTCCAGAAAAAATGTATCACATCGTTTTAAACTTTGTTTTCCCTTTCCGATGATTGTGGTAGACGGTGGAAGCGTTCTGGGCGGTATAGATCTACGAGTTTTTGCCATAAATGAATACGGATTTCACGGATATCTTTCTGTAATTCCAGGCTTTCGGTACAATAAAATTAAGGAAAACCTTATTCTCGTGAGCATTAATCATAAATTGTTGTTTCGCAGGTCTGGTACCGTACGCAGCTTAGCATACGAGAAAAATTTGAATTCCCGCCAAGGCGTCTAGGCTGCGCATCGAGTGGTTTGTCGCACAAAGCTGAGTATCGCGGCAAAGAAATGTACATCGGGTCAATAATCGTATAAACTCGTCATTCTAGGTCGAGGTGCTGGAGTTATGCGGTTGCGTTATTTATTTATTTATTTGTTTGCTCTGTATATTTATCGTACTTCTGTTATATTTGAATGTACTCGCGTGTCTTCTTTTTCTCGTCGCTTCGGTGTGGTGCCTGTGTGTAACGAGTAGTGTGAGTTACTGTGGAGGAGCGCATGCAAGGAGCCTCGTACGATTGGGTGTATTCTGTTTTGGTGAAATACGAAGACAAAATTGTGGAGGTCGTTTTTCGCTGAGGGCCACGAGAGGGTTGGTGAAGTGGGAGGAGAAGGCATAGGAGATGAAGTGAGAAGGAAAGTTATAAGGAGTTGGTTCGTGCAATATGGTAGATGTTGGAAGTGTTCGAGTCGTTTGGTTGAAATTGCGTATTGAGCGTGTCGCATTAATGAAGAAAATTGCAGGTGGTGACCACCTCGTATATGGACGAGTCAGATAGATACCGCGAACAGCCATCGTTTGATAATTTGAACTACCGGAGACAATTCGTATTCAACTCGGAGGTTATACAGTAAGTGATTCAACGATGAATTATAGATAGGCGGGCGTGTAAGCTTGATTTGGAAAGTCGAAGGAAACACAACCCGAAAATACGCACTATTTAAAAAAGAATAAAGCTGCGACGGTTTTCAGTTTAAAATTAAAGTGAACGAGTGGCCGTGTGCAGGCGTGCAGAACACCCCGACTTCTCTAACGGGCGTCAGTGAGCAATATACATTGTGATATAGGCACAAAGATAATTATTGTGTTTGCAGGAACTTGGAAGTGCCGTTGACTGCGGAATCTAAGGAGGAGCTGGACGCAGTGGTGAGGGAGGCGGTCGAAGTTCTTCAGAAAAGAAATCTTCAGCTGCGCCCAGCTGAAGGACAACAGATTTTGGGAGTACTTGCACGAGAAGGAGTCCCTAGGAGAAGGGTTGGAAGAAGAGTTCAAGCAATTCAATGGCTGGTGTTTGGCAAAAGAGAAAAGTTCTAAAGTTGGTTATTTATGGGAGAAAGGTTGGAGTTTTCATTTCGCTCGTTCCTCACTTCATGAAAACTAATGTTTTGCAAACAAAACAAATTCACTATGATCAAAGCTTTATTCCAGGTTTGCACCCAACAACAGCGGTCAACAAGAGTATCAATAAACAATGGCGAATAAACATGCCTGCCGGTTAAGCCAGCCACTGAGATTAACAACAAAAACCATAGACAGATAATGAATGAGTAGTATAACGGCGACGAGATTAGAAATATAAAACCGTAGAATAAATGTGGGAGATAAGCATGCAACGATTACCGATAAGCAAAATAAAATACATACGCGCAATTGAATATACTGATAATAATAAGTGGAGGATAATATTTAAACCACTAAACCAGGCAACTTATGCTAATAAAACAACTTATGCTGCATCGACATATGGCCTCATGCTCATCTCGGATCTCCACCGTCCCAACCGCGTAACGGCTGCCTCCGGGAGGCCGGAAGCGATCGCATACGTGGCACCTCCACCTCTCAGCCCGTGGGGTCCCTGCGTGATTCCATACTCGTTGCCCATCCTCTTAACGATTGACCTCCATGAGTTCGCCGTCAGTCTTTTGCCTTTCCTGTCTCCCAATAGCGCATGCTCCGGCAAAGCCACAACCGAGTTCGCGTACTTCTGAAACACTGACTTTAGCACTGATCCCGTAGTGTCAAAGGAGATTTTAACTCTTTGACCATGTCCACGCTGGTCCGTCTTACTTTTTGCCAGATTAATGAGCACAAAGTTTTCCGTAACCTCCACGTCGCTCCACCGCAATTCACTAATCTCGGAAATCCGCAACAACCCGAAAAACCCGAAAGCGCAAAACAAAGCGTAACGTAATAGCTGCCACGGGGCCTTTTCCTCATCCGCTGCCGCCAAAACCTTGAGCACGCTGTTTACATCCACCTTCTCTCTATGCACTGTAGGTGGCGCGCATCTTCTAGCTGACTCCATAATCATATCCGCAACCTCTTTTTGGTCTCCAAGCAAAACTCCAAAATGAAAATCCAACGCCGGCTTAAAAGAGAAAAGCTTTTTAAACTCCTGGTTTTTCCACAAATCGCAATAGTACAAACTGCGCACCTGGGCCTGCTTCGGATCAAACTTCAACGTCTCTGCCCATTTTTCATATTCTGCCACCAATCTCTGATAGGCCTTCGAGGTCCCAGGTGCCCGAGCGGTTGACACAACTTCCGCCAGAACACTGGCGCAATTCGATCCTCCCTGCTCGATCAATTGCTGGCAACCATTCTCGAGACGTACCGGCACACCTGTATGTAAACTATTCAATAAATGTAGTCCCGATGGGTGGGTGGGAGGGCTTACTCCAATTCTCAAAGTAACTGACGCAAAACTAACGTAGGTGCAAACTGGAAGAAAGTCCTAGAATGAGTTGGACTATCGATTAGCTCCCTTTTAAGCACCCAATTAGCCTAGGGTCCGCCCATTCCATTCCAGAAATTTCGAAAAGCGGTTGGGCCCCGCCCACTTTATATTTTGGCCCCCTCCCAACTAATTAATCGATACTTTTTGCCAAAACCGTTGGCAACCCTCCAAACAAGGAATTAGAATTTGTTTGCAAAACAAGACATTTTCATTTCGCTCGTTCCTCACTTCATGAAAACTAATGTTTTGCAAACAAAACAAATTCACTAGAAACATCAAAGCTCCAATTTAAGCCAAAATTGGAGAAGTATCACGGAAATCTAGCAACACGAAAATGAATTGGAACCGCGAGAATTGTCCCTTAAAAGCTTTAGCATTCGTCTCGGGTTCAAATAGGCAAGTACCCGCTGGCAAAATACAGACTCTCTTAACTTCCCGAATCCATGTTCCATCCGCATTTTGCAATTTTGCGCAGTATAGTTGAGACCTCCACCAGGGACAGCCTAGCACGCCCACACTACGGTGTCTCCTTGCAAATTCAATGGTTTTGGAAACAAGTGAAACTGGCGGTACCCACCATCTAACTTCATCCTTCCAGGCGTATATTTGATCGAAAGCGTTGACTCCTCCTGTTCCGGGTGTCCATTGTCTTGAGAAAAACTGGGTGATTTTTCTCCCCCGCTCGCAAAGAAATCGCAGAATGGACCTTCTGGCAGCCACTTGCTAAAAATTTCAAAAATTTTTCGGCGAATGCACCAATCGTCATAATCCGCTACCCTACTCATGTCGTCTGCCTCCTGATTCATTTCTCTTGGAATCCACCGAAAAGTGCAATTTATCCCTCGATTTTCACAAAATTCCCAAACCCTTTCAGCAACCTCCTGCAGATATTCCTTTCCGCTCCCTTTGTTCAAAATCTGTACCGCTGCCAAATTATCTGTCTGACATAGCAAAAAACGATGGTTGCCCGTGGCAAAGCTATGCAAACCAAACTCTACTGCTAATAACTCGCGAAAAGTGCTGGAAAGGCCTAAGGCAAACTTAGGTAGGCACTGCGACTGCTTAAATTGCGAACCTTGTTCAAATAGGACTGCCCCCATCGCCGCATCAGAGGCATCACTACACATGTTCCCGTCAAAGACTAAGCATTCCTGCAAACCATGTAATGGAGTCTCAAACCTACTGGCTTCTTCAAAGATTTTTTGCCATTCGGACCATTCCCTCTTTTCCTTAGCAGTAGGCCGAAAACGTTCCGTGTCAAGTCCCGCCCTCTGACACTCTCCCACGATTGAATCCGTCCAGCGCCGTTTTCGATGTGCTATGTCTCCTAAAACCAAAGACATTGATGAGAGTGTACCCAACCATTTTTGCCGTAATTTAACTGTAGGCCTGCTATCCTCCATCAACTCCGCCAATACCTGACGCGCCCGAAAGTATCTGTCCCGTGACACTTTAATCACATTTTCAACCAAATTGATTTCCCATCCTAACCATACAATAGCCTGGCAGGGTACCCATTTGCATTTTTGCTCCGCAACTGTCGCACCTGCCCTCTTTAAATCACACTGCACCTTCCTAACTGCGCGTTCACACTCATCTAGCGAGGCACCCCAGATCAAACCATCATCCAAGAACATGGCTACGCCTAACCCCTCATGCCTCCATTTACTGACAAGAACCCGAAAAATCTTTGTGAAACAGAAAGGACCCGATGACAACCCAAACGGCATAGCACAGAACTGATAAATTCTTCTCAGTTCCCCAAAACGCAATTCAAAAGACAACCATTTTCTGTCCATAGGATGAATTAGGATATGGTGATACCCGCTTTTCAGATCAAACTGAGCCAGGAAACCGCCTTCTGGTAAATCATACCGTACTTTCGCCAAATCATCAAACTTAACGTGACTTCTAGCCAAACCCTCGTTCAAAACCGACAGATCAAGGATAAGTCTGCGTTTACCTGCGCTATTTTTCGCCACAAGAAGCGGGTTCAAGAACTGCCCGGTCGAGTGGTCGTTGAAAGGGGCCTCCATGATACTAGCCTCTCCGCTGACCTCTTCGACTGCGCCTGAACGTAGCAAATCAGAAATTTCATTCAGCACGAAATCACGATCTTCCCTTCTTAATTCTCGGTAATTTGGCATAAATAACGGGAATTCCAAAAACTGCAAACGTAGTCCTTCACGAATAACACTCTTAGCAAAAGGCGAGCACTCCAACTCCTCCCAAAAACTGTAGCATCCTGATAACCCACCAGCCTTAAAATTATCTTTTGCCTCCGTATCTCGACTTCCGCAGGAGCGGGCACTCAACTTTCCAATGTCCATCCTTATGGCAGTAGTGACAGATCCTGGCTGGCGAGGCGTTACGGACTGCACGCGGGGGGGACCTCCTAGACTGGTAACCGTACCGGGGGTAGGGAGACGGCCGCCCAAACGACCTCCTAGGCTCGTAAGACGAATGCTTGAGCTTGCGCTCAACTACATCTGCAACTTGCCCGACAAGGCGACTGTCGAAACTTTCCCTGCGGACTGGTTCGCGCTTAGCTTTCCAGGATTGAAAAGCTGATTGCTCTCCAGCCGCTTCTTCAGGAGCTCCGCGAATTTGGTCCTGTTCACGTAAGAAGTCCCAGAATGACGGGTCGCGGTCGGCGAGAAAGATGTGTGCGTTGCGCTTCCTGAGTTTGTCGATTGCCGCTTGAATCTCATCTCTGAAAGAGCCAAATTCACTAATTCATTGGGGATCTGATCCACCCACAGAAACAACCCTTTCACTCTCACTGAAAACATCTCCTCAACCGCTCAAAAAACCCACTTTCCAAGGCCATCATCTGCCAATGGGATAGAATCCAGCAAGGCGATAACCTCGTTGTTGATCTGCACTTGATTACGATGACTTTCCGATCGAAGCTGCGGCTGAACCTTCTCCGCAACCAAAATCTCCACCTGCTTTGTAACTGTCTCGGCAATAGCACTGAGGTCCTCCTGTGACAACTGAGACTGAGACATTCAGTCTGAAACAACCTTCCGTCAAACCTTCACGCCAAAATCAACCGAACGACAATACGAGCCAATAGCACACGAGGACTCCACCAATGCACTTCTGCACGCAAAACAAACGAGCTTACTCCAATTCTCAAAGTAACTGACGCAAAACTAACGTAGGCGCAAACTGGAAGAAAGTCCTAGAATGAGTTGGACTATCGATTAGCTCCCTTTTAAGCACCCAATTAGCCTAGGGTCCGCCCATTCCATTCCAGAAATTTCGAAAAGCGGTTGGGCCCCGCCCACTTTATATTTTGGCACCCTCCCAACTAATTAATCGATACTTTTTGCCAAAACCGTTGGCAACCCTCCAAACAAGGAATTAGAATTTGTTTGCAAAACAAGACATTTTGAATTAGTCAATATAAGCATAAACACGGTCGTTACAGGAGCGGGACCGTATTAGCATAAAATTGAGGTACACGGAGAGACAGGGGTTACTCTGTGGGGGCGAGATCATATTGTGAATGTCATATTGTTTAGGACTATCAATCGGACCGACATGATGTGGGACTCGTCAAGGCGAATTTTGGCGGGCAGGGCAGGAGAGCGTGCTCACCACCGAGATCCTCGTTCAGGCGCGGGAGCGGAAGATTTGGCCCAGGACCCCCAACATTCTCCCCTTCGCCAGCGTTCGGACACGAAAAGTGTAACTCGTGTGGAGGCTTCGGCCACTGGTCAGTGGCGTGTCCATCTCGCCGAAACTGGTCTTTCAGAGGCCTTGAAGGATACCAACACCGAAAGTGAGTATGAAGACGTAAGGGCAGGGGGTATGCAGAGGGCACAGGATTTTTGGCTGAATTTGGACTGTACGCAATTCGTAAAATCGGTGGTTAGTGAGGGAGTCGCTATACGGTTGAGTAGACAATTTAGAACAGAGGATAGTAGAAAGTCTGCAGACGAAAGCGCGGAGTTTGTGAACCAGGAGATTGAAAAAATGATTGAAACAGGCGCAATAGAGAGGTCGGAAGAAGTGGTTTTAGTCAGTCCGTTACACGTAGTCAGCAGTAGCGCCGGGAAAAAAGATTGTTCCTAGACTTGAAGAGATTGAATAAGTTATCGGAAGTACATAAGACTAAGTTTGATGATTTTAACAAGATCCAGTATTCCGAAAGATGGTGTATTAGCTAGATTTGACCTGCGAGCAGGTTACCATCATATACATACTAGTGAAAGAGGGCGACAGAGAGCTATTAGGTTTCGTATGGGAAGGTATTACGTATAGATACAGGGCAATGCCTTTTGGACTAGCCAGTGCGCCTTTCACCTTCACCAAGGTGTTTAGGGCACTAGTCGCGAAGTGGAGGAGAGAGGATTAATGTAGCAATGTTCATTGACGATCGCCTCATATGGGCACAGTCAGTACAGGAGTGCGAGGTAGCTGTGGAGCGTGTGAGGCAGGATCTGAAACAGGCAGGGGTTACGTTCGCAAGAGATAGGAGTGACTGGGAGCCAAAAACAAGTACAATATGGTTGGGACTGAGTGTTGACTTACATTTTTGAAGTGTCTTTAACATCCGAAAGGTGGAAAAAGGCAAAATTTAGGGTGAGAAGACTTCTACGGTTGAGAAAGCCAATCATCGGGATAGAAGAGTGCGGTTAGGAACTCTGGCATCTATGAAAGTGGTCATGGGAGTAGCTGCAGACAAGTACAGGAGGTATACAGATTTTACCGCTGCAGGAACTACTAGGAGAGGAGTCAGCGACAGAAAGAGGGTGGCGCCGTCGAAAGGAGAATCGACCGAATGGAAAGTGGTTGCGAAGAAGCTCAAGCCTGCCCTACCAAAGCAGAAAATCGGAGTGGAGAAGGAAGGTGAGAAAGAATGTGAACCGTTAGTGAGAATATGCTCCGACGCCTCAGAACATAGTATGGGGGCTTGGTTTCAGTCGAGAGAAATGTAGGGACAGTAACTGTCAGATTACCGGCTAAGTTTGTGGGAAAGTCGAGCACGTTGAAGGAAGTGCTGGCCATCGAAAATGCGCTATTGGCATTCAGCGGGATAAGTAGAGAGAAAGTCGGTGTTAATTGAGACAATGTAGCAGCTGCAATTATATGCAGAAAAGGTAGCGGAAAGTTAGAAATTCACGAAGTAGCAACTAGAATATGGAGAATAGCAGAAGCCATGGGAGCTAGTGTTAGGGTCAGATGGATTCCTAGAGAGTCAAACATAGAAGCGGAGAGATTATCGAAGGAGGCGGACGCAGACGATTGGGAAGTAACTGAGGGGTGTTTCGAAAGAGTGTGTGAGCAACTGTTTCGTTCAGAAATAGACTTATTTGCATCTGCTGAAACAGCAAAATTGAAGATTATCACCCAGGTTGCCAGTTCTGGATGCGTTTGAAAACCCGGAAGCCTGGAGGATGAAAGGATGGTGGGCTCCACCGATCTATTTGGTATCTAAGGTCATAGCATTCGCAAAATTTCACAGGGCGGAGGGATACTCGTTTGTCCAGAGTGGCCATCGCATAATTTTCTGAACAAACTAACGTTAAGACAGGGAGTATGGAGAGACGAGGTAAAAGGGGTAGTTAGAGTGGAAAGGGGACACGAGATTTTTAAGCTCTGAACCTCGGACGCGCAGCGCAGCAATGCATTTGCGCGGACGCCGAATTGCAGGAGCGCGTCCGCGCAAATGTGTTGCTGAACTGCGCGCAAACGGACCACGTGCATGCACAATGCCTCCCCCGCGCACTCTTTTCGCTCTATTGCGCCTTCTTAAAACGATACAAAAACCAAATAAAAAGCATAAAAAGGGACTGAATTGGTTTATTTGCGTACATAAAGTCATAACACACAATATAATAACAACTAAAAACAGAAATATGGTAACTAAACAGCATTATATGTATTCAATGAGGTGCGTACGCTAACAGGTAACAACTGGCAACTTTAGGATCCTTAATTACTGTGCCGGCTGTTTCCAGGAATCAAAAAGAAAACATAAGTTATGATAAATAACAAAAAGAGCACCTAATTAAAATATCAAAAAACTACGTGGTTGCAAGACTAATGAACTAAACGAGTACGAGTAATAACACGCATCAGTCATGATCTGCAACTAACTGTAATAATCACCAATCTGGATGCACATTCTGTTGGTGCAATTTAATACATAAGTCTAATGTGCTACGATAATATACCTATCAAATGTAAAAGATCCATAGAAGAATAATAAAAAAATACTATCACGATTATACAAATTAAAAATTCGGAGGAGGAAATAGATAGATGATATGGACAAGTGGCTCGAGCTTAACAAAATCGCTTATCGCTATCGAGCCAAGGCATTTTTAATCACCAAACCCTCGTACGGAGTCAGGCGTGACACCGTTTGTTGAGCGCTCGGAAGCCTCGAGTCATTTGTTGCTCTTCATACTTCAACCGCAGCAAAGTGAAGCGTCCAGGAGTTCACCGCTGGTTAGACATAAAATAACATCAACATACATCAGGACAAACCTAATCACATGCAGCAGGCTATCCGGTAAACCCGAAACTCATTTCTTGGGGAGAAGCTGTACTTACTCTGTAGCGAATTTTGGTCCTGGTTCCGGTGCAGGGCAGCACTGCAATTCAATCTAAAATTTTGATGATTCAAAGAGTTACGGCTATATTCACATAGGAATTGATAACTGATCTGACTGCTCACTGGTGCTGGTGACATACAAAATAGCATTCGAATTCTACAGCGAGAATGTCAAGGCAAAAGCCAGTATTTTCCCTATCTCAGGGAATCGAGTGATGAATATGGCCTCTGAAGCAAGCATAAAGAAAATTACATAATGATTAGGAAACACTTCTGCAAAATGCACGAAAAATTCATAAGTAAAACGGGAATATCAAAGAAAACTACCTGGAAAACGCCATGAGGCTGGTCAATCGCTTATAGAATGGGATCCTATGTGATGTCCATTGAAACCTAGAACATTTGTGGATGCAGCCATAAAAAATAAGCACTCATTTATACGAAAGCACTTTAGCCACAATCGGCACTTGAATACATACCTTGTACATTGTACTGTGGTGCATTCGAAGTCCTGATCGACGAACCCATCCATCCATCATGAACTGCAATCTTCTTAAAGTTTTATGTATAATACATAACAACACAAAAAGTGGATATAAGCGCAATCGGGCAATATTTGTAGGCAAACTTCGCGTTATGAGCTGGAACAACTGACTATAAGCTTAACGATGCACTAACAACAAAGACAAACATAAGAAAAAAGAATAATAACAAGGATAAACATCTTATACTTGAAAAATTTTAGTTTCGGAACTTTTTTTGTGCACCGTTTGAGCGCTTTTGCACTTTTTCCGGCAGTTTTGCGGCAAGTACAGTATGCTGGCTACGGTACTCCACGCAGGAAATAAAAACCCAAATTTACCGCGCACCTATCCGCGTACTTTGCAAACTGCGCGGAACGCGCCAAAGTACGCGCGCGTTCACAAAAGCGCGGCTACCTACGCGTGCACTCCAATTTGCGCGGGTAGCTACGCGCGCGTCTGCACGTCCGAGAACGTAGAAAGGTGGCGTGGCGAAAGCATTCACAAGCGGGTATGCGGCGTCACCGTTTTTGTTCGTATTGTTGAAATGGCAATAAGTGGGGATCACTTTGTGGTTCTACACCCAACTACTTTATGTGCTGATGGTTTTTGTCTTGTGAAGTTTCCTGAATAAAATATGAGTTCATTAAGGTTGTTGTTTAGTAAAGAGGTACGAGGTACCAGATGATGTGAAACCGAAGTTTTATCGTAGCGAGTATGAACGAAGCTATGCGAACGTAGAGAGCTGTTTGGACATCCATATTCGTCCAAACAAAATCTCTCATAGATATTCTTGGCCCAAACCGCCCACAATTGCCGAAAAATGGAGCACTCGGTTACTATCTCCTTTAGTTTCTGAATAAATCTGCATGTACAATGATCTAGCCTTGTTTATGTCCGCCTATCATTCTGATGGCATGTCGAGTTGGCAGTTCCATAAACGTAAAGTTCCATAAACATTCGGTTTTTTAAGCGTATGCTGGAAGCCGAATTTCCATGCGGAGTATAATTGCACGAAAATGCGCTTATTTATTCTAACTATTTTCATCTGTATATGGGAATGAAGTTGCCCAACGCACATTTCCGTACTGTGGAAATTCATGCTTTCGATATTCTGTTTCTCAAAATCCCTTAGTTTGCGTTTTTCGTAGTCGGTCGTTTCTTACCCAGCAAGTTTCATCGTCACTGTGAAAGGTCTCAAAATAGTCCGTAAAAGTAGTCGCAATCTGAAATCGATACGTATATGTGACGATTTTCCTTGCACACTGACGAGTAAGGTCTTACTAACTAGGTATTAAGGGTTTCTCAGGACATCCCACTCGCTAAACAAATTCGCAGTATAGATCGGCAATAAAACAGTGCTGGAAAGATGTGCTGCACAAGTCTATTCCCATGCCCAAGAGTGCCCAAGGATGAAGTGTATCATTCAATAGCCATAAATATAAGGGAGGCAAATGATACCGTATGCCGTATGCTAATCAACTGACCAGCCGTAAATCCATGCAGTATTTTTTTCTACATTCAATCGGCATACCGACAAGAACAACATCTGATGTTGGTACGATCGCAATCCCTTCGTATACTGTGTTTTTGGCTTTCTCGAAGCATTAAAGGGATCAGCTCACCTCAAATCGTGTCTGTTTTTTTTGTTTCTTTATTTTCTATAAGGGATAATAAAAATTTGGAATACAAAAAGTAGTGTTATATTTCAATACTCACGAAGATATTAGGTGATAAAGTGGTGGATCGATCGGCCCGAAATGAAAAAGTGTTAATTGTCCCATACAAACAAGGCAGGACAATTACACTTTTTCATTTCGGGCCGATCGATCCACCACTTTATCACCTAATATTTTCGTGAGTATTGAAATATAACACTACTTTTTGTATTCCAAATTTTTATTATCCCTTATAGAAAATAAAGAAACAAAAAAAACAGACACGATTTGAGGTGAGCTGATCCCTTTAAATCATTTCGGAAAGATCCAACCCGAACGATAAATTTGCATGTTTTCCTTTCGGAAAACGCATCCCAAACGCGCCCTTACAAGGCTAACTGATAAACAACGTGAAGTATGTCAAGAAACCTTATGGTCCATTATGTTTATTGTAATGGCGCGTACTCAGAATCTCCGATGCCAATTCGTCAGAACCGTTGTGTAATTTAGATAATTTAGATAGCATGTGCAAACTCGTATGGAGAATAGGAATAGTATATTAAACTATAAAAATATTGTTTATCTCATGAGCGTGACCTGTCCCTTTAACTTTCATGGTATATTTAAATTTTTTAAATTTGTTTTACGCTTCAAAAGCGTGCACCTTTATTCAAGGGTGAAAATACAGATTCATTGTTTGCTTATGACATGTTCCGCAGATGATCCGCAGATGACAGTATATGAGCACTGCTGCATTCAAGATTTCAAAACAAAATATACAAATTGTCGTAATAATGCTACGTACGCCTCCGAGATTGAGCTGTGTGCTCATAATTCGTTGTTTATCATGACATTTATTCCTCGTGAGGCGTTGACAAATGGGCTTCTCGGCACAACAAAAAGTGTTAAACAATGCGAATATATTTTATTCAACCGTACTTCAATCAAAATTGAACTTTATTCTGACTTGAAAATTGTATGCATCAACATTACTACTAAATCATAAATGTTTTAATGATAATATCCGTTGCAATTATCTTGACTAGTTTTCGATATTCGGGCAGATACCAAGTATTAACCTAAATGACAAACCATTAATTACGTTTAGCATACGCATACCTCAAGTGGTAACTGGCACAACATAGGCTGGTTTCCAAGACGTCGACATTATCTTATTATATAAAGGAGAAGAGTTTGTCACGGGTTTGTTTTTATGTGCACAACGAAACCCTTTGATAAAGAAAATTCTTCGATGGAAAGAGCATACAAAATCTTTGCCTCGGGTGGGATTCGAACCAACTAGCTACCACCTCTTGCTTCACAGTCCTGCGCTCTACCTGTTGCGCTATGCAAGCTTATGGGAGGAGGATCTTATAGGAGATAGAAGATCAATTGCAATGGCAAATTTGCAAATTTGCATGAAGTCCAGAACCATATTGTCCATATTATACGTTTCCACATAAATGTAAATGAACGTCTTTTTTACGTTTGAAGAACTTCCTTTTTTTAAATAGGGTAACAATCGGTCGCAGGCCGATTCCTCCAGTCGGAGAAGAGCCCGTAGGGCTCTTCGAACGGCTGGTATGATTATATCGGAAAAGAAAAGTACAAATTAGCATGGTTTGCATGCTAATTCGTACTGTATTTTTTGCTTTCTCCAAGCATTAGAACGTTTCAAAAATGCACATCCCGAACGATGAATTTGCATGAGAACCTTTCGGAAAACGCATCCCAAACGCGCCCTAAACTTTCGCTCACATCACTATAGTAGCGTGAAGCAGATCGGGAAAGCATGCCGAACTGTCTCTATTTGGTGGGCTGCCTCTGCTTTTGGCTCGTAATGTTATCTCTCGTATTTCCTCTTCTTTACCCTCTTCGGGTAAGAGACGGAATCTGAAACACTTTTATTTTGCTTATTTTGGAATTTGTGGTTTCTATTCAAGGTAATACGCGTCGTAACCGTGTATCAGGGCTAACACATCAACCACTACGACACCTAGGCCCCTAGGCAGCGTGTACCAGAGCATAACATATTTTCCAAAGAACAATACCTTAAGAACTGGCACATAGTAAGCAATTCATCGTCCGTTTTCCCATCTTCATATACAATTGATTCGTCATAATTATCGTCTTTTACTTGAGGAACTATCCGTCAGTTCACAATAATTGAGAATACTGTGATGCCATGAACCGAAAGATGCATTCTTAAAACATAATTTCGTGTCGAATATCAATAAAACAACTGCTATCTGGGTTTTTAATCAGCCAGCTACAAGCCGAAAAGTTTATGGTGTGCGGCGAAAAAAAGAGGATTTGCCCATATCTCGCCGTTCATTTCGCCAAATCTTCGCCAGACGTCGCCAGGTGCGCGGTACGCCCGGGCTGCGCCGGAAGAAATGTGAAAATCACTCAGTGATGGCTAAAAGGGCTTTCGCGAAATCTTCGCTCGGTTTTCGCGAAAGGATGATCGATACATTCGCTGGACCTCGCCAGAGTCGGGCGAAGTCTGGGCGACTTGAACGGGGCGATGTAGACGATTCGGCGTAACAATCAAGTTTCATCAGTGAAGCATACGAGCCGCTCACGAGAAACAAAAAATAGAAACCTTGAATTGTATGTTTGCGATATACTTCACACAATGTGGAACATCGTCGTCGTAAAATTCCATAATATTGTAACATTCATCTTCATCAAAGCATAGTCTTTCATACGAAGTTCTGGCCCAATCTATCCATAGATCTCGGAATATGGAACACTCCTTCACGATCTCATTTATTTTCTGTAAAAATAATTTAGCATCTAAAAATAATTCAGCACTCGTATCTGCATGTGTAGTAAACAACACAAAATAAACACAAAATCGTATGAAACGAATGAACTAGAATAAAAGTGGAACATAAGAAAAATGTAAGTGAAAAAAGCGCTTCTAGGTGACATGTGTTACCTGCAAGAAGCTTGTTGTTTTCCTTTCGGATGAGTGGGCATAGTCGTTTTGAATAATGGAATTCTGGTTTTATTTCTTTTCGTGTTGTACAAATAATTTGACTCACCCAGCACGTTTCGTCGTCACTGTGGAAGATCTCAAAATAATCAGTAAACGTGGCTGCAATCTAAAATTGGACAAAGATTGAGTTTTCCTACATTTAGTGCTTCCGTACATGGAATCCCCTCACCCCCACCAAAGGTGTAGATGTTGGTAGCCGTCAAACTGGCGGAGGTGGAGATATATCGGCTTCTTGAGAAAATTGGTCTCGGGAAAGTTTGAAGGCCAGTATGCCCGGTTACGGTTGATATAACCCGGGCACTCTTTATCTTTGTATTTTTTACGTGGAAGGGTGGAAGCTCACAACTGACCAGTCGAATGTCCACACAGTAATATTTTCTGCGTTCGATCAAGGAACGCAGTCTTTTGTGTATGATTATAAGATCGGTGGTTTCTCTGATCTCAATTCCTTCATAAACTTTGTGAATGTAGAATGGCTGAAAAAGTTATTCATTCGTGGTAATGTCATCGTTGCTTATGACTGTGTTGAAGTGTTGGACTCACGGGGAAAATGTTTTTTTTTCGTGCCATAACATCGAGATTCTATAATTCCTTTTTTAAACTTAACAATGTACGTCTTCATTTATTCGTTTTATGCGCAGGAAATGAGCTCGATTTTTATTCTAATCCGACTCATTTGCATATAATTCGTGTGAATGCAGTTGCTAAACATACGTTTCTCACACCGACCGTTATATCGCTTTAAAGTGCTCATAAATAACTCACCATCATTGGATCAAGCGCCGTAAGAATAGGATAAAATAGGAGCGATTGGTCGTCGTTCATGGCCATACATCCAACTGGGAAATCCTCTCTGGCTTTGATGGTATAAAACAGCGTTTTGTATAAGCTGAAGTTGAACCCTCCGAGTGCAAACTTGAGACATCGGAAGTCTGGAAATACGTTTAGGATTGATATAGGATAGGTTGATAAAGAAATCGTTTTGAGAAAAGATAACTTAAATTAACCGTATTTCATCCAATTCTTTAGTGCGTTATGCTGTTCGCCTTCTAGTTTATAAGGTATAAATTGAAAAACGACCTGCGTAAATTTGGTATATTTCACACCTTTCTCTACCTGATGTAATTACAACATGAGAGCTAACCAAAGGGGTCATGAGTCGTTAAATCCTGAACTCTGTGCATTTCCTTCACGACATCGATTTCACTGTCAGCCATACTCGGATCGGATAGTAGAAATATAGCAGTGACCCACAACCTGCTCATTTTGCTCGATGAAAAGACAGAAGAAAGAGAAATAAGCAATAATTATGCAAATTAACGTACTCAATTCAAGTATTGAACTTTAATTGTAAATAATGTAAATTCAGGTACAGTAGACCCGCAAAGGGGAAATGTTCCTTTGGAGCGTGACATCTTAGCAGAAAAGGAGGTAAAAACTTTTATGACGTCGAGACAATGAATTTTTTTACAAGTGTAAGCATGTCTACTGCAATTGTATTGATGTTCAGGCATGTGGTTAGTTTTCCTCATAATGGCATGTCCATGTTTGTGATTCGCACTTGCGAAAATGACAAATGCATGTCCATGTTTGAGACAATTTAAAGCGAATTAGCGGTCGGCCTCAACAAAAAAATACAAAAAGAGGAGGAGTAAACAACCGTGCGTTGACCACCGTTTTCAAACCACCGTTTTACTAGCCGAATTCAAAATATTTTGTCAACATTTCGTCATTTGGATGCTGCGGTATGCGTGATCATTTGAAAAGGCCATCCCTCGATTTTTCCAGGGCCGTGCTAGTATTAAAATAGGCAAATCGCCTGAAGCGAATTTTCCCATACAAAATCGCAAAATATGGTTGTTTGAGAACATGCAAGATGCCCTTATTTTTTTGTGTTTTTATGTTTATTTTCGTTTATAACTTTTTTTCAAACTATTTTTGGTGAAAAAACCCCAAACCGGGTGGTATTTCGCTTTAAATGACAAGGACCCGCAGCGATTTTGAATCTAATAAGGATCTTTTTCAAATAGCACGGGTCTGATACACTTTCGCTGCAGGACCATGTCAAATGCGTTATTCGCATGGGTTACGGTAGGCATTTGACATTCATGTAAAATGGCCTGAACATGGACAGGCATTTGTCATTCTTGCAAGTGCGAATCGCAATCATTGACATTTTTGAATCTAGTGCGCATGGCCATAAAAGGGTTCAGGTTGAGGCCCAAGATATACGTGCTCGATTCTCGATTTCACACCTTTTCGAACGATTGTGATTACCTTAAAGGTGTGTATTTTTGGTGTGTGAAGAAATAAGTAATAATATGTAAAGCACTGACGTAGTCCCGGGCATGTATTTTGATGGTCCTGTCCCTTTAACAAACCAAAAATGTCACGGGATGCTTTTGAAATCCTGCTTCTCCTAATGCTTTATGATAGTAGAAAAGAGGTCGTGTTTGTTTTTGAAAAAAACACTTTTTTTTCCACGGGAAGTACAATTCCCTAAGGAACTAAGGGATGTCAGCTATGTTATGAAAAGCACGTTGTATATATGAAGAATCTTTTGTCACACTATTTTATGCAAGTATTTTGCAGCAAATATATTTTTAACTTTTAAAAGGTAATTACATAAGTCTCCTCGTTTAAACAAGGTAATTACTTCCCTGTGGGATACGTGATTTTGGTTAGGATGTTATATTCTTTCTGACTTATCTCGTACCAGTCGGCTACCGCCGCCTGAGGCGTCTTTCCAATATTCGCTGATGGTCGCTATGTTTCACCGGGCTCTATCTATAAGTAGAGGCAACTCTTTCTCGCAAGAATAGTTTCCTGGGGAAAGAACTTAGTTTCTGTTGACTATATTTCTCCTAAATTGTCTGCAACTTGCTCTACTCTAGGACATCCAAAAAATTGCCAAAGCCTAAAAGCAGCTTAATACCGCGTGGCTGATACGCCGCAATGTTTCTCTGGGCTATATAAGTTAGGAGGAAACATTTGTATCCAAAGAGTCTCCAGTCTTTCTTTTTCTTTTTGAAACCCATACCAATATTGAACACGGGTTAGAACTGTTTCTGTTGACTATATTCCTCCTAAATTTTCTGCAACTTGCTGGACTCTACGATATCGAAAAAATTTCAAATCCTAAAAAAAGGAATGTGCCTGGATGATACGTCGCAATGTTTCGCTGGGCTATATAAGTTAGAAGCAAACATTTGTCTGAAGGAAGTGGTTTCACTTTTGTTATTTTCCTTTTGAAACCTACACCAATATCAAACACGGGGATATAACTTAGTTTCTGTTGACTATATTCCTCCTAAATAAGGACCGCGCCACGGGGAACATCAAGTTGAGCACACATCGATGCCATTGACAGGGAATTATTATAATTGCGAATATGCTTCTTGAATTGCATGGAACAGGGATCTCGGCCTACTTGCCGCACAATCGCTCGAACGATACCCCGCAAGCATTCTGTATATGGCAGCCTTTGTAGCGTTCACTGGGCGTTCCGCAGTGGAGGTGCTCTGCAGTGGGTGTTCTTTGAACTCTATCGCTCGGCATGTACTCCGTGCCCTTGGTGTACATGCAAACTTTTGTGTGGTGCTCATGTGAGCGCTCCACAATGGCGTTGCACAGCAAGTGGATGTTCCTTGAACATTATCGCTCGGCCGATACTCCGCTTCCTTGGAGTATAATGCAACCTTTTGTGTGGCATTCGTGTGAGCCATCCGCAATGGCGTTGGTGAGTATATGCAGTGAGTGTATGCAGTCTGCGAGTGCGTAGCTCAGGGCTGGATTCTCGTAGGTTGCTCAAGGTGAGGATAATCTCACGTTGAAAGGCAATGGAAAATTTTTGTAAAATAAGAGTAAATAAAGCATTAGACGAAAAAGCGTGATTTCAAGTTTTCAAAATTGGTCGTTCTTTGAGTTTTGTGTCGTGAGTGTTCTTTGAACCCTTTGTGCCGCAGAAACGCCCGAACGATACACCACACATATTCCACATATGCAGCCTTTTTTGGACATTTGTGAGAGGGGCGCTCGGGAAGTGAGATGGCTCAGTGCACGGGAACGTGAACTACTGAACCAATCCTACAACCTGAGCGTAACGCACATCATCCAAACGTACAATCAAACAAACGCACAAACAAACAAACAAAGCTCCCAACTTTATATAATAAGATATCGTCCTTCAATACTTACGATGGTCAAGTAGGAGCTTTTTTGTTTATAGCTACTTGTAAGTTATGTTTGTTGAACTTTTCCGAGCCTTGCAGTGCACTCAATTTTTCAATATTGCATATAAATAAACTTACAATGTATTTTGAGATAAACACAGCTCTCCATTTCCCAATGATTTATCCCAGTGAGTTTCACCGAGCAGTTTAGGCAATTACCTAAGGTTTGTTTGATAAACGAGTTTGAAGACGGCCCTGAACTCTGATCCTTTGGAAAATCTCTGTCCACATCCACATCATAACATCATACACAAGCGCATAAATATGATTTTAGATAGAATAGCTCTCATAAATTCTGTTTTCTGGTTGGAAAGTTAGCGAGATGCATTTGGCATGGATCCCCGTTACATATAAGCTTTTTAGCATCCTTCCGAAACTATAGACTATGGCCGTCATTAGTCTTGTAAACAAAAAGCTGTGTCTTATTGATTATTAATTAAAGCGAAATACCGGCCCGTTTTTGAAACACATCGTGAACAACTGAATTATTACATTTTTATGCTAATTTGCTCGAAGTTAGCTCGATTTTTTTATTCTAATTTATGTTCATTTGCATAAGCTGTATGAGAATTCTGGTGTACTCGATGTGTTTCAAAAACTGGTCACTATTTCGCTTTAAATAAAGTACTGATCTGAAAAGTTGGGAACCACATTTCAGTTCAGAGAGCCCGAATGGAATCATGTGCGTGATAATTATTGCTTGTTACTTGTTTGTTTGGTGACACAAACCTCATGTGGTTTATATTTTCGGTTTCATTTATGAATTAGCCGAAATGTTGACTGTGCTAAAAACGTTGTTTCTGACTAGGAGGCATACTTGTAGCATATTATGTTGTAGCAATCTTACACTGTAAACCTTGGAGACGTGAACAACTACTTGTTTTATGACGTTTCGCTGTTTATCACATACTTGAAACGTATTGCTACAATGGAAAAAAAACGGAGGCACTCTTTTGTATACAGTTCTCTGGTATTCTGAGGCCGTATTCACCAACACGCAGGGAGCCCTCCCTGGCCTCCCCAAGGAGCTAAAGAATGCGTAGTGAGTGCGAGAGTAAGAGCAGAAGGGATTCTGAGCGCTCATGAGCCTAGGGAGGGCTCCCTGAGTGTTGGTGAATACGGCCTCTGTTCTTCTCGCAGAAAAATAAACTGAAACTCCTAGATGCTCTAACAAGTTTACGCGATGAGCAACCGAATTTTGTTTATTACATGTCAGTTTTAGATCGTTGTTTGTAAGATGCTTGAAACGTACTTACATGGTAAACGGAGGAAACACTCTGTTGACGGTCGTTACCCTGATTTTTTGTGGGCAACCCATTTGGTGACCTACTGCTGACCTTGATGTGACTTAATTTTTTGAAAATCGTCAGTAACTGGTCACCAAATGGTCACCAAATCGTTTTCGGTGAAAACTAATTGGTGACCGGCTACTGACGTTTTTTTTTTCGTTCTCTGTCTGAGAATTAAAGGGATCAGCTCACCTTAAATTGTGTGTTTTTTTTGTTTCTTTATTTTCTATAAGGGATAGTAAAAATTTGGAATAGAAAAAGTAGTGTTCAATTTCAATACTCACGAAGATATTGGGTTGTAAGTGCTGTGTTCTCACAACACTTATGTCTTTATTTAGTTACGTATGAGGCATTCTAGTTTGGTTCTTTCCCTCTTTTCAACATCTATTCATGCGTGAGGGCCATTCTAGTTTGTCTCTATGACGGCAGTTACGTGTGCGTGCCGCCCACTTTTCACGTAGAAAGAGACGTGTTTATGTTGAAGCCTCAGTGTGCCCCCATGTCCTGATACTAACTGGTTCTAACAAGGGACATAAATATGTGCTTGTATTGTTGTATTATATTCACACTGTATACAGCATACTACCGCACACAACACAATACACCGTAGATAAAGTAAGGCCATGGGCAAGCTCTTATTTTACATGGCGACCGCACGGGTAGGCTCTATTTCCATCAGAGCCTTTCCATCTATCTATCTATCTATCTATCTATCTATTTATCAATTATCTATCTTTCCATCTATTTCCATCAGAGAGGCTCTATTTCCATCAGAGCTACAAATCACGTACTACAGTCAACTTACCCATTTATTGATTGGGGTTCCCTGGAAAAGGGAAATAAAATAACAAAATAAGTATTCGGCACCATTAGACATGACTTCTCATAGACTCCACTTACCTAACTTTAGGAAAACAAAAATATGCCCGGGCTAATTGTACATTTCACCACGTACACCACTACACCACGTGCACCACTTTGCACCACAATACACCACAGAACACCACCTTCGGGGAGTACACCACATTTTCGTGGTTTACACCACCCGTATACCACCAGTACACCACTCGCGCACCACCCATACACCACCCGTGCACCACCCATACACAACCTTGGCACCACCTATACACCACCTTGGCACCACCTATACACCACACCATATGGACGTCAGATGTAGTAAATATATAAAACAATGAGCATATTTGTTGTAAACGGCGCATTATGTTTGATTCCGAAGTGCACGTACATTACTACAATTAATTACTAACACGAGGCCGTGTGCAGTCCAATAGATTATAAATATGCAAGGCAAGAATAACAAACATTAGAAACAAACTATACTGTGTCATGCATGCTAAGTGCATATATGACGATTATATACAGTACATTTGTATAGACGGGTTTTTTTTAGATTTTCTACAGCACGACCATCTGTTCCAGGTTAACCTTAGAACAAAAAACCGTGAAGTTGTAGAATACTATCCCAGTGTAGTTTGGTACCCCAAATCACATCATTCATAATCACATCATTCATAAATACACCTTTTGGTGTATTTAGTAAATAAATAAATAGAAAAATACTGTCCCCCAACAAAGGGGTAATTTTTCCAAAGCAGAATAACCACTCCATCTACTAAAAGTAGTACCTTATAGGGAAAATACTACCCCACAATTGGTTAGCATAATTACTCATTGGGGTAGTAAAGTGTTGGCTATCGAAAGTTGAATGGGGTATGTTAAGTTCTCAGACAATCTCTAGTGTTTGTTATTCTTGCCTTGCATATTTATAATCTATTGGACTGCACACGGCCCCGTGTTAGTAATTAATTGTAGTAATGTATGTGCACTTCGGAATCAAACATAATGCGCCGTTTACAACAAATATGCTCATTGTTTTATATATTTACTACATCTGACGTTCATATGGTGTGGTGTATAGGTGGTGCCAAGGTGGTGTATAGGTGGTGCCAAGGTTGTGTATGGGTGGTGCACGGGTGGTGTATGGGTGGTGCGCGAGTGGTGTACTGGTGGTGTACGGGTGGTGTAAACCACGAAAATGTGGTGTACTCCCCGAAGGTGGTGTTCTGTGGTGTATTGTGGTGCAAAGTGGTGCACGTGGTGTAGTGGTGTACGTGGTGAAATGTACAATTAGCCCTAATTATTCTACAATTAGTGACTGTCTGCTCTACCTAATTGTATTTTATGACAGTACTTTTCAACCGCGAAATATGTACCTTTACAATTGAACCTTTACAATTAAAGTAGTGTGCTTTGCAAAGCATGTTTTTGTAAGACACTATCATCTTTGATAATAAGACATCAGTTGAGCATTTAAAGTGTTTTGTAAAGATTTTTTGTTAGCTAACACCATCATATTACGGACAGCAATATATCACTTAATTCTCGTGAGCGTCCTCCTTAAACAATATCATATAAAATATTTTCAACGGGACTCGACTAGGTCCCATTTTCAAATGTATATGTTCTCAATGGGTTTACAAAGATATCATTTACAGTTACGGAATTGTATTAAAATCTTTGACGTGTAATTTCATTTATCCAACTAGTTCTTCGTTTAATAAAGAATTGAAATGTTGCTGTCTATACATAATAATCAATTTTCGCATTCATATATTTTTCTTGCCTACCTTTCGCCGCGCCATTTTTGCGCCAGGGGTTCGCCGCGCAGCAACCGAGTTTCCTCAGTGTAGTTAGCGAAATAGATTGCAGAAACTTGTAGGATAGTTCAAAAAAAAAAATTACAGCTATTTGTTGGAAAGTAAGTTATGTTACCATATAAATGCGATTTAGTTGAAAAAAAAAGTTTAACAATATTTCAGTTTTCTATGCAACACCTTGATTGTTTTACTCGACGAAACATAGGGAACTAAGCAAACTGGCATCATCGTTTTTCTTTTAGGTTAATTTTTGGCATTCAACTGCAAGAAACCTCAAGCATCAACAAGTCATAATGATGGATATGGCGGATAGATTTCGAGCATAATTTTATGTTTCTCTTTGGCTTTTTATTACTTACTACGTATCATATAATCTTATTATATAAAGTTGGGAGCTTTGTTTGTTTGTTTGTTTGATTGATTGATTGTGTGTTTGGATGATGTGCGTTACGCTCAGGAAGTGGGATTGGTTCAGTAGTTCATGTTCCCATGCACTGAGCCATCTCACATCCCGAGCGCCCCTCTCACAAAAGTCCAAAAAAGGCTGCATATACGGAATGTGTGTGGTATATCGTTCGGGCGCGTCGGCGGCGCTCAAAGTACTTCGATTAAAATATAAAGAACATGCAAATCTAGAGCAACAAAAGAAGCAATAAAGCGAGGATTTTAGCATATGCTAATTTTTTGAACCACATTTGAATCCACGTTTCACGTATGTATGAAATAAAAATGTGCTAGAAGGTCGCCTCAGGCGGCGCAGCCGTCTGGCATAATAATAAGATACTATTTGATGTAAATATATGATTGATGTAAGTGGTTATGTTTGTAATGTTTGTAATACTTGATGGTACGTCAGTTCCAAATTGGTAAATTCAGGGTGGAAACTGGAAAAAAGGCTCTCTGATGTAACCTAAACTATGTACAAAGGATACATTTTGACTTTCGTTACTATGAGAGCTTTATAACCAGTTATAACGATAAAAATAAAATGATGATTAGTTTTTGTAATATTAATGTATCAAGTCATTAAACTACATCTGACAATTTTTGTGTTCTTGCAATAGGTCGCTGTGGACTGTAATATTTTTAACTTAAGACATAAGGCAAAGATAAAATCATGGTGAACTAGTATTTTTTCATGTGTATTATTTTCCGCTTGTAGACTTTTACCCAACGAAAAAACTATTGCATCCATGAGTTCTCTCGTTTGTAATATCGAAACAAATGCTGTTTTGAGGCGCATGGCCATTTTACAGGAGGTTTGCGTAATATAGCTATTGCACAATATGAGTAGGAGCAGAAATTCCAGTATTTCTTTTTGCTTTTTTCTGAAAATGGTGGTATCTTTTAGCACTTCTTGGCTCTGGTTGAATTTTAACCAAGGCAGACTAAACCGCGCTCCAAGTTTTGTAGCACGACGGTTTTACTGTACACTATAATACAGTACTTGTTCACATATTCACATTTTTTTTAGAAGATTAAATTTTTTCGGTCCGGTCGGTCGGTCGGTTTTTCGCGATTTGATGGTTTTGGATTACTTTTTTTTGTTTATATTGCTTGTTTTTGAGAAGTTATTTATATGGTTTTAAGTTTGAATGTTAACCTTTAGCCCTTTCCTATGTGCGAAAATAATCGTACGGGGTTGAATGTCAAACAAACAAACTTATTGTACTTGAGTCAATCTGTATTTTACTCGCAATATTTAATGAGTTTTCATTGCAGATGGGTTTGGGCATAGGTATGTCCTCGTGTTGAGGCCAGCCGGAAACTGAGTGCCGGTGCCTCTTCTGGTCGTTAAACTCTGCAGTTTTGGGGGCCGTCATTCGTCTACTACAATCTGCCCATGTGCCCATCCATGACTATCGCTCACGCTCTTCAGGCTAATTGAGTAGGTACCACACTACACTTTTTCGATACTTTAACGTATTTGTTTTACCAACTTCACAATTCTATTCGTTCCTTGAGGTACGTATATTCATTTTCTTTAAACTAGAGTCAAGTGACTACCTTGTTTCTTAACATTCGTCCAATACATTCTACACAGTGTGGGATATAGTGCTTTTTTAGAATTTGCCCGCGTTAATGCGACCGACCGGCTTCCGCTCTCGCCAACTAATCGAGTGCGCTACGTTCTGACAGTGGCGATGTCCAGGGTCCAGTAGTTACATTGTTACAATAAGTAGAGGTAAGGGGTCAAACGAATGTGCTCGGCTATGCGCCAGTTAAAAGTACTTTCACGTAAACCAGACACTTTTCTCAACCTAGCTCGTTGGAGCCTCGTACAGTTGATGTATGTAGTGTGCTAAGTGCTAAGTTTTTATTCATTCCAAATCTGATATTACTCTGTTGTTTATTTTTGACTGGTGTGGTGAGTCTTTTCCTATACTTTTGCGACGGCGTTTGTGTCGTATAATTACTCATACTTACTAGTAATCGTGGAACGGTGGAACTAAATGAATATTCTCTTATTATGCCTATGATTCACACGATGGTGCCGGTATAGATAAACAGATGTTTGAGCTAGGCTAGGCTAGAGCTAGTGCGTTCGTGCGTTGTTTACGTTGAGCCTTTATTCACGTATTTTTATCTAATCCCTGTGTTATTTATGTTGTTAAATTGGCTGTTGATTATATATTTCATTATGAAGCATCTTTTAGGTTACTATCGATTCTGAGAGGCGCCCTGAACCAGTGATAGTTCATTTGATCAAGTTGATGCCATGATTCATGTGGCCAAGTTCCAGTCCAGCGTTGCTGTGGATCAAACAATCAAACTGAACTAAGAGTGCAGGTAAGCAAGGTAGTTTATGTATATATTTCATGTCTTTATCGCTCTAGGTTGGCAGTATGTCCTCCGCTCACGTGCTTTTTAACTTATTTTGCAGTATCGTATCCCTGTCTTGGTGTTTGCTTAATAAGCAGTTCCTTTAGCTCAGGGAGTTTTGACATATTGATTTTTTATTTTGTTTTTGCTTGGCATGTCTTCTTAAAAAAATATTATTTAGACCCTGTTGTTAGCTAGCCATAGTTTCGTATATTTACGTACGGGCTTCAGTCACACAGCATTTGAGCCAGCCTGCCACTGTAAAATGTGTAAAATACGGTGTTTGTTATCTCGCGAAGGCCAAGCCAAGTGAAAATAGCTGAATTATAATGTCTGCTATCGGCTTTAATGATTTGTTTGACGTAAGTCTGGTTTGAACACACTACTATGTAGTTTTGTGTTCATTGAAGTTTATGATGCAAATTGCTTTTTGTTTTCAAATAATATTTATTATTCAGGGCGACCATTCTCTCTGCGGCAATCGCTTGGTGCTGGTGGGTCTTGGATGTCGAAGGAATCACTTATCGCTATATCGACGTGAAGCTACGAAGCTACTTATTATTGCTAGTCGCGACGTTTCATACTCGCAAGATGTTTCAGGTAGAATTTTTGTATAAATAATGTGTGCAATTAATTTACCGTACCTTGCCTTGCCCTGTTATCAAACAACTAAAGCTAACGGTACTAGTGAACTTTGGAGAGCTACCAGGCCAGGGCAGCTAGTGTTTTTTTTTGTATTTTTTTTTGTATTATAGTATGAGTATGCACTCTTTTACGGAATAAAAGGTCAATAATTAAACACCAATTATCCTAGATTTGGCATAACGCGTAACGCTGATTGTTTCTTCTATTATTGGAATATTGAATGTGAATTAATAAGTACTCGTGCTCTTTACAACCTAGGGACATAACTTTGGTGGACATTGTCTAAAAGCCTAACTAAACCTCAACTGTCTTTTATGAATCGTGCGTGGCAACATTTTTGTTTTGAAATTGAAATCCACTTTTACATTCCAGAACAAGGACCGATTTCATTTGGACGAACTGAAACAGTACCATCCTACTGTCAACGTGAGCACACGCCCGCCACACGCGGACTGTTTTGTTTTATGTCAGGTGGGTATTTATTTTATATTTTATATTATTTATAGAATTCTAGTAATCAATGTGTAATGTATTCTCTGATTGTTTGGAGTTTCCATGAAATATGAAATTGCGCCCTTTTCTTCACAACAATTACAACAAATAGTTTGTAAATTGCTTTAGTGGGCTCGGTTATGTTCTTACTTGTTTTCGCGTGCGTAATTGTATATTTAATTATTACAGGTTACAAGGTTGCTTATAAGAATCGAATTGTGATCGCGCGTCTCCCATTTGCACAGTTTATGTCGATCTCTGCCGTGCAAATGATGCCTTTTTGAAATCCAGGTAATATTTACCCTTTCATGTTTTTGCGATTTTGGATCAGAGAATACCTATGCGTATGCGTAAATTAAGCATGTGTTGTTTTGATTTTATTTGAGCAGTTTTTGTGCGGCGTGTCACAACTACGTGTTTCACCACTTACAAATTTTGAATATAAATTTGGAATTGTGTCAATTACCGACTACGCTTTATGGCTTTATTAAGACATTAAGAGTATTTTTAGTTGAGTAACTAAATAGAACTAATGCTTTACATTTATTTTCAAGAATGCTTAGTGGCTTGCTTTAGGCAAGGCCTTTGTCTTTGTCTAAGCTCGAGCTTCCTCTGATTTTCATATGCTTTTCGTTGTTTATTCCTTGAGCAGATAGAAACGTGTATAAGGATCACTTGAAAACTAGTGTAGTTTTGTTTTGCAATCCGGTTGTCTTATGTTTATAATTTAAGGGTATGATAGTAAACTATCATATTTTGCTATCACTATCACTGCCACTAATATTTTCATGTTTCAGCCAGGCCAGTGTCTCTGGATTTCTGAGCCGAGTTCTCCTATCTGCACATCGTGCCTACTAGTAAGGACAGGAATTGGACGTTGTGTAGACTATTTAAGTATTTTTTAAATATAACCGGTGTTTGTGTATTTGTTTGATTGTGCAATCTGGTATTCTACCACGTTAGTAAGCAGATTGCCAAATGTTTCATATATGTATTTACAATGCTTACAATCTGATATTATTCTGTGTTAGTAAGCAGATTGTCAAATGTTTCGTATATATATTTACAATGCTTACAATCTGATATTATTCTGTGTTAGTAAGCAGATTGTCAAATGTTTCATATATGTATTTACAATGCTTACAATCTGATATTATTCTGTGTTAGTAAGCAGATTGTCAAATGTTTCATATATGTATTTACAATGCTTACAATCTGATATTATTCTGTGTTAGTAAGCAGATTGTCAAATGTTTCGTATATGTATTTACAATGCTTACAATCTGATATTATTCTGTGTTAGTAAGCAGATTGTCAAATGTTTCGTATATGTATTTACAATGCTTACAATCTGATATTATTCTGTGTTAGTAAGCAGATTGTCAAATGTTTCATATATGTATTTACAATGCTTACAATCTGATATTATTCTGTGTTAGTAAGCAGATTGTCAAATGTTTCATATATGTATTTACAATGCTTACAATCTGATATTATTCTGTGTTAGTAAGCAGATTGTCAAATGTTTCATATATGTATTTACAATGCTTACAATCTGATATTATTCTGTGTTAGTAAGCAGATTGTCAAATGTTTCGTATATGTATTTACAATGCTTACAATCTGATATTATTCTGTGTTAGTAAGCAGATTGTCAAATGTTTCATATATGTATTTACAATGCTTACAATCTGATATTATTCTGTGTTAGTAAGCAGATTGTCAAATGTTTCATATATGTATTTACAATGCTTACAATCTGATATTATTCTGTGTTAGTAAGCAGATTGTCAAATGTTTCATATATGTATTTACAATGCTTACAATCTGATATTATTCTGTGTTAGTAAGCAGATTGTCAAATGTTTCATATATGTATTTACAATGCTTACAATCTGATATTATTCTGTGTTAGTAAGCAGATTGTCAAATGTTTCATATATGTATTTACAATGCTTACAATCTGATATTATTCTGTGTTAGTAAGCAGATTGTCAAATGTTTCATATATGTATTTACAATGCTTACAATCTGATATTATTCTGTGTTAGTAAGCAGATTGTCAAATGTTTCATATATGTATTTACAATGCTTACAATCTGATATTATTCTGTGTTAGTAAGCAGATTGTCAAATGTTTCGTATATGTATTTACAATGCTTACAATCTGATATTATTCTGTGTTAGTAAGCAGATTGTCAAATGTTTCATATATGTATTTACAATGCTTACAATCTGACAATCTGGCCAGAGAACGTAATGTGTATAGTAGTATATCAGGATATCGTACCTGACCTCTGACCACTTTAACATATTTGTAGCAAATAGGAGAATATCAGTTATAAAGCATTCTATATTAAGTTTTTCTCATTGTTTAGAACATTTGGTTCTTAGAAAGTTGAAGCATGGAGATTTCTAACTTTGTACAGGCTAACCGACTTATAGATCGATTTGTTTTTATGCATTGATGCCATTCAATTTTGTTTTTAATAAATTCTTGTTTGTGTGTTATATTATTAGTGTGTTTACTGGAGTGGTTTTTCCTCTTCTTACCTTGAAATATTGGAATTTCTGCATGAATTACGGTAAGAGTTTTTTGTTTATTCATGGCTCCCGTTTGAATTGTTAGTAATTCGTGTCCTACAGTAAGCTTTTGTTTGTAACTTTGTGTGTCCTACGGTACGGTGCGAACTTTTGCCGCTGCCCTTTGCATACTAAGCGCAAGTCTAGCTGTATTTTGTTTCTTGTATTCTTTCTACCGTTAATCGTACTTTCGACCTTCAAGCGATTTTATGAAACAGAAATAGAGTTGCAACTTAACTTTTTGTAACTGGAGCTATTAGCAAATAAGTGCGAACAATATACTTGTGGTATGTTTTTTCAAGCCTTGAACGTTTTTAACTTACATATAGGTAATGTTTCACCGTGCAGTCAGCTAGTGATCTTCAACTACTAGAATTGGAAAACCCTTTTATTACACATACACATTGCACAATAATAAGTAGTCACGGTCTTCAACTACTAGAATAGAAACACTTTTATTATAATAAACAGTAATAATTAACATCATAACTGCCACCAGATCTGCAGTATTACGGAACAAACGGCCCTCTTTCGAAACAATCAATATTAGGCCACTGTTTTCTTATATATAGAACAACTACAATAAATAATAACTACGCTCTGCCAATTAGCACATTAGAGCACGCTTAGGTTAGCAATGTGCTCAACAACAAACATATTTAAATAGGAAACGAACTTAAGTCTCCTGCCAATGAGGGATCGGCAACATCAAACATTGATAAACACAAAAAAATGATACACATAAACTACAAAAGGGTGAACAATAGAAGTGAGTGCTGACCACTCCATAGTCGACCAGCCAACGGATCAACGTAGATTTCTAGATTCAGATCAAGGACAAATGTGCTCGGCAACTTGCCATTCAGAACTTTACAACAAGATTCAACGGATCGACAATGGACGTACTACATTAACAGAATAAGAGACGGTAGGAGGTAGGAAGGCGTATTCATTACTAGGCCTTAATTAGAGAGCAGATCGTTCCAATATCCAATGTAGACACGCTTGATAGTCGATCACAGCTGTCCCTCACGCAGCCAACCAGCTCCTAAAACAAAATTGTATCACTCTTAATTTGAAGCAACTCTTTCCTACCTGCAGTCTCTAAACCTGTAAAAGGTGAATGTTGAGCTGTGTCACTGTAATGTAGATAAGCTAAGAGACTAACTGTTCCTATTCAAAGTGTAAGTACGTACTTACGCTTAAAAGTGCAATGGTGAGAGTATGTTCTTATCCAATGGTCATACCTTATTTCCGTCCTCCGCGACCCATCCTGCCACCACGTCCGCGCCCAGCTTTTCCTCCAGGACCTCTTCGTGCGGTGATAACCTTCCCATTCGGAAGAGCAAGGGTCTTCACTGGCTGCGGCTTTGCAGTGCTCTTCTTTCCTTTTCCTTTGGTCGTCTTCCTCTTCTTATTCTAAAAATAATTAATTCATCTCAAGGAGCTGCCCATCTACGTACAGTACTATATATATATATGGTGAACCGCGAAGTTCAGTAGGAGAACTAGTGATCATGTGGGAACGAACCGTATGAGTTCAATTCTATTGAACTGTTAAGTGTTCATTTATACATACCTTGGCACCAGTCTTCTTCCCCTTCTTTTTCAGTCCCTTCGCTGCCCTTCTTGCTGCGCGCCTCAAGTTCCTAGCTTTTCTGGTCTTTCCCGCGGCAAGGGTTCTGATCACGTATTCCATAATAGGATCGTCCACGGCAGCCTTCTTCTGGGAAACTCGGAAGGGGTTGCACAGGTCTGTAAAGACGAGGAACGTATTAAGTCGGTGTCAAGTGATGATATATAATTCGGTCACAGGACATGGGTCGCGATGCTAATTATCGTAATTATGGTCGTTATCATAACCCGGCGGTTACTGAAACGGCTAAATGTATGAGAATGGTGCTTACTGTACGGCCAGATGAATAGGAAGACAAACGTGCAGCTGAACCAGAGAATATGGAACAGGTCGCTCTTCCACTGATGATGACCGAACACCCTGCAATGAGGCGGATAGAATAAGGAGTTTCTTAATGAACTTCCAAAACAATGTGAGTGTTGTACGTTGTACGCTTGACTTATCCGAGTAACTAGTATACGGCTGACTCGAAGCTATGCTCACCGCAGTTGCTCGGTCCAGTAGCAGGAGTTTCCAAAACGATCCTGCAAATGCAGCGATCCCATCGCTCCATACAAACTGAAATCATACCAATTTCAGCTGAATGTTTTTACGAATATAGCTATTCCGAACCAACACGAAGCATACTTTCTGTTGTTGCATTTCTTCGCTCGAGAACGAGGATACACATACCATGGCGTCACAAATTCGATACTCGATACTCATGTCTGACCATAGCCATAACCTCGAAACGACGGAGGAGAGCCAAGGAAAAGAATTCTAAATTCTGTGCACGTACCTCGCTGTAAAGCAGAGCTTCTTCCAAGCTGATCCGTCCTGCCCCAGATCTAACATTACGGACTTGTAGAGGTCCATTGCATAGGCGGAGTTGCACTGGCCCATCCAACACTCCTCACACGAGTGCCGGATCTTGTGGAACCAACTAGCGTTCTGCCGCATTGTCTGAAGTGACTTGAGTTGCATTTGTCGCTGATTTTTTTTCAGAGGACAGTGTAAGTGGAGCAAGGGGTAAGTTAGTTAGAGCAGTCAGCCATAATAACCTCAAAGTGAATTCGTCAAGAAGTCTACTCAGCCTTTCTACATCGTGTTCACTATACGTGCCGGAAAACAAGGCTCCATTGCCACAAACACAGTCGTCTTTTGTTCATTGAGTTAATGGGATAAAACTCAAGCAGTGTACCTCCCGAGCATTCTCCCATCCCCAGTCGTACTGGCAAATGCCATCCTCCGGAGTTTGCAGGGCCCACGTGATGGTGGTGTTGTAATCCGTGAAGACTGTATCCGATACGTAAGGACAACCATTACAGTCAGCACAAAAGTCGATGGCCCACTAAAAGAAGAAAAATGCACTGGGTGACACATAGATTAGCGTGGTTCGAATACTGCGACTATTGAAGTCCATCCTGCATGCACGACTGTATAACAGATTTCGCCACTTCCTCGCGCTTTGGTTGCGATCAGTCAGTGTTCCTTCGTAAGTAGAGAGTCTTGGCTCGAGAACCATGTTGTTAGACGAAATCAGTCTTAACTCTTATGGCTCATTTTCAGAAAGAGTCTGACTTGACGATGACAATCTCAATTTTTAGTTTGTTGGGTACTTCATCAGGCATTTTTATCTTGCAATGAGGTTAATTATATATAATTTTTGTGGAGGCTGGAAGGCTTCCTTTACCATATCTGGTACTGGTACCTGGTGCGTCAAGAATAAGAATTTTGGACAAGTTTCGACACTTCGACCTTCAACCGTTCACCAAGCAAACAGGAAGCCCACGCTTTATTTTATTTGTTTGCATACGTTGCAAAATCACCCCTTTGCTTTCCGTTAACACTTTCGGACGGACTCAGACTCAACTCTGTAATTTGTTTGTATGTATCCTTATTATCTGACTCTGATGAGGCAAGTATATGCTTGTTACAAGTTACAAAGGGTTCTATCTGGTAATGAGCCTATATGATCAACCGATCAACGTAATATGCTAGGTCTTATACGATGCAGTTTCAAGTGTTTATTCTCTTCTCATGTGTCGCATACAGACATATCCTATCTGAATGACTAGACGCTATTTTGTCTTGTTCTATCTATCAACTATGATCCTGTTAATTGCTAAATAGTTCAAACATACTCCCTAGGGTCCAGATTCTAATCTCTCTGTTTTGCACTTAAATAGGTGTTTTTCTGAACGAAATTAAACTGAGGCTCCTGCTCCTGAGCCTTTTTTCTTTCAGAAAAACGGCGGAGATAAATCAGCTTCCCGACATAATTGGCGTCCGGGAAGTTTAAAGGCCAGTTCGTTTGGTTTCAGGAATTAGGAATAAACCGGGCCCCCGTGTACCGTTTCTGCGGATTCAGTTGATATAACCCAATAACCCTGTAAACTGTAACTGTAATTTAATTTAATAGCAACTGATATTGATATTTCCCGTTCAGCATTCAACATTTTTTAAGCAATCCTGTAGCAATCCTATAGCATATACCCCTTATTGAATGTATTATTAATTGCTTCTCTAATGGCTCTACACAACCGTTAGGGTTAGCTACTACGCCTACCAATACTCACAGTTGTTTGTTGTTTCAATGTTTCAATGCCAGTAATAATCACGAACGTACAGGTCTGATCTACTGTACTTGAAGGATGACCATTTTTTGTACTTTTTTCTTACAAAATACGAAAATACTGTCTCCACCCCACTGAGTTTCTAATTTTTGCTTTGCAATTTTAATGATTCAGTGGAGTACAGTTATAAAAATTGCGGTGTGGCTTTACCTTTACAATTAAGAAACACCAATTATAGGAAACCTATATATTAACAACGTTTAAGTTATAGTTACGCTTATGGCTACTGCCTCTCTCCAATGTACACAGGAAAACTAAATCATTGCCGAAGCGACAGAAACACCGTCGTTTTCCCGTCACCGAGCACCGTCATTTTCCCGGTGTTTATCATCCGGTGACTTTTTCGGACTTCGGACAGTTCGATGACCAGTTTGTTTTGATGAAAGTGGGTCACATCATAGTCACTAAGAGTTAAGAGGTCAACAAACGCACCAAACGTGTTCACCTATTCCCTTTTACTATTGGGCGGATAAGTAAGGGCCGTACTTTAACAATGAGACGGGGCAGTATTAATACCCCCTCCATACAAATCATGTCTTTCTAACTTGGAATTTAGGTTATAGGTACTATTATTAAAGTTAAAACTAATTTTCATTTGTGTTATATATTTACTGTTATAATTAACGCTTACCGTTTTCTGACACTGCCACTACCAGTTTCCTACATTTATATACCAAACGTTCAGAGTTAGATAATTTTTCGATATGATGCGGAGTGTTACTGTACTGCCGGGGGCATAATTGCCAAAGCCCAAAACTACGCTAACAAAAACTGGTGGTATAAAACACATTTAGTATTATTTTTAACTTCAGTAGTATTTAGTATTAACAAATGAAAGGTTAAAACTGGTACTGTCCTTCAGGGAACTCCGAAGAGGTCCCTGCAGTCCGCTCTCGCCTATCGAAGCAGTGCGCTCCAGATATAAGGCTATTTTTGGTTACGGAATGGGTGGTCAGCTCGGATCAAGGAACCTTCCCGTTTTCACGTGGTACCGTTTTACAACCCTGTCGGTGCAAACAACCACATGACAAGGATTTAATTCCCGTACCACTTTTACTTTGCTCTACGGGAAAGTAGTACTGCATTACTTTAAGTGGGGGCAGTGTCGCCAAGGCTACGCTAACAAAAACTTTATTAGTATAAAACATTTAGTAGGATTTATTAACTTTACTACAGTTACAGTCAAAAAGGTTAAAGTTTAAAGCTAGGTCTATAGTATATGAAATTAAAATCAACTAGTTAACTGATGCATCAGGTTAAAAGTGCACAATATCATCCGCCCATCAAACGCACATAGGCATAATAGAGTGAGAGATGTTTATATATATATCCCTTGAAAGATAGTGCTAAAACATACTTCGCAGTCACCCTCGAAGTGGCTATCCTCGTTTAGTAGATACACGTGCATCTGTTCCACATACTGAAATTTTTAGGGGTAATTAAATTTCCTTTATATTTACCTCCAGGGTTTGTAGTTGGTAGTAGTAGGTTGTTTTCTGTATCGGATGATAAGCTTGACAATTGACCGGTTATTTTCCTGTAAGGCTCTCTTTTCATTGGTGGCCGTCATAATAGTACTCATGAAGGCGACGTTGTGATAAACAAGAGAACAAATAACATACTTGGGGGAAATTCCTACACGAGAGGTCCAATCCGTTGGTCTCATTCAGCAGTTGCTTCAACGAGGAAATCAGGAAGGCCTGAAAAAGAAAGCGGTCTTATTGATCTAGTGGACTGTCGGCTGATGTTACCTGTTACTATTTGTGTTGGAATACAACATTCTTTATTGATGTTTTGAGTGGAATGAAAAATTGGAGTTTCGGTCGGGCGGGAATCGAACCCGCACCTTCGGCTGTCCGGGCCAATGCGCTAACCGATTACGCTACCGGCACCCATACCAATAATGATTATTGAGCGGTTGCAATATTGGTGTTAATCGTGTTCTATTTGCTAGGGATTTTGCGAAATTTACGTACGTGGCGGGAGCGCCGAAAGCATGCATGTACGTCATATGGCACTACACCACATGTGAAAGGCACATATGTGGCGTAGCTGAGGCGCGCATGTAGCTTGTGGTGGCGCACATGTGGCGTTGGGGAGGCGCTCCTGTGGCGCGCCTTCCGCTTCTCCGCTAATAACGCATCCGCGCTTCATTTAGTTCACTCCGCCGCTGTAACATACTTTTGTGTGTGTGCGCTACTCTGGTATGACGTTTTAACAGTGTAATGGCGCCGCGAGTAATATAAAACATGAATACGGTAGTTCATTTGTTTATTTAATAATAAATGTTTATTGATTAAATACAATCAAAAGGCAACCCTAAGACGGAAATGCGCATAAAAACATCCCATACTAACAAGGGGCCATAGTACATACTTAAAATTTGAATTGAATTCTAAGAGTCTAATAAACATTTCTAAACATTTCTAATTGGAATAGTGAACAAACAAATTCTATGAGAAAGTACGGGTCGACAATTAATCTAATTTACCAAACCTCTTAGTGAGGCCTTCGATTAAGGCAGGCTGCTCTTTTTTTCCAACTTTTGTCAAATTCCACCATAAATCTAGCAATATAATCATCATGTGCCTGCTGTTTTTGATCAATAGGGGCAACATGCACAGGTGTTACAGCAATGGGCAATTGCGGTGTGTCTACAATTGACTCAACGGTGGCAGGCAATTGAGGGGAGGCAATTACTGATAGTGTGTCAGCACGTGAGAGTTCGATAGGGGTGGATGGATGTTTGATCTCTGCAACAGGGCATTGTGGGTCCCCGGATTGTAGATCACGAGCAGCTTGACGGCGTAGATAACCTTCATGGCGCTGCTTCGCAGTTTCAGCACGTCGAATATTGATGTGGGCAAGATCCGGAATCTTCTTCAGTCGTTCGGCCAGGTCCTTAAAAATTGGCAAAGCGAAACCGGGTTTCATACGGCATAAGATAGGGCGAGGAAAATTGCGATACTTTCCAAGGCGACCAATAACATTGAAAGACTCGGGTGAGTGATTACACAAAGACAAAACTTGTGCGAAATAACAGTATCAACACTCACCCGGTCGCTTTCCTTGCGTTTAAGATGACGAAATGGTCCTTGAGCTCATTCCTTCGAAATCCTTCAGCTATTTCTTCGTGGATAAAAGACTTCAGATCGGTGAATAGTTCTGAGACAGATAGTTGAATATTCTGACGAATAGGAATATTTGGGCGAGAAGTTGGTGTGGATTCATGATGAATATCAGGGTAGCTCATTTCGGTGGGGGGTGATGCGACCGCTCTGTGTCAGGTTAGAGGGGTCGAATGGTTAGAGGGGTCGAATGGTTAGAGGGGTCGAATGGTTAGAGGGGTCGAATGAATTAGAGGGGTCGAATGGTTAGAGGGGTCGAATGTTAGAGGGGTCGAATGGTTAGAGGGGTCGAATGGTTAGAGGGGTCGAATGGTTAGAGGGGTCGAATGGTTAGAGGGGTCGAATGGTTAGAGGGGTCGAATGAGCCAAAGTAACCGTAATCTATTTTTTTCAGCGTTTGTAAAAATGTAAAAATGGAAGTCTTATACTTATCAGAGGACGTATTATTATTGTAAATTTAACCTATGGGAAGACTTATACTTATCAGAGGACGTATTATTATTGTAAATTTAACCTATATCAATCTCACGAAGCACAATACATATGTGAACTCTTTCAGAAATCAGATAAACATCAGAATATCCCGAAGGAGGGACTCTTGTTTCTACCGGAAAGCAAGGTCAACATGAAGTGAAGTGTAGAACAAACGAACGACATCGGTATTGAAAATGCTGTCATTTGGTAGGCTCAGTCAGTAGCATCATTATCATTTTGTACTTTGTATATTCGCGTTTAGCCTTTTTGTTGCATGTGTTTTAGTGTATGCGATGTAACAGACGGTTTTTTGAAACGTATACTGGACACTACATGCACATTCCCTAATGTTTCAATGGGCAAATGAATACTATATTAAAGGGAATGTCAAGCCGGGTTTCCTTGTGTTCCTATGTGGGGCTTCTAGCCTAATTTTCAAATGGCTATAGTGAATTGCATTAAACCTCAACTGCTAGTATATAATGGCCGGTTTTGAAACATGTTGAATACTCTACTCTCATCATGTTCGTGGGCTGGTGGGCTCTTTAAAAGGCATGTCAAAGGGGTCCCTCGTCCCCTGCATTGATATTGTCACCAACTCTCTTCAAATTCAACGTGGTTCAACTATTTACACCAGCAATACAATTCAAACGGATCCAATCAATTCAAAATGTATTGTAACACCTCATTTGTCACTCACTACTCGCTCATATAAAAGATAAACAATCGCGAGGGGAATGTACAAACATTTTCGACAAGCAACTTTTCATGAGTTTATCATCTTTGTTGCCATATTTGCAAGCAAAATCCGAAAAAAAGAATAAGGCCGCCTGTTCCTTCCTCTTCTAAGGCCGCCCCCAAAAAAAGGCCTTGTGTTCCTGCAAAGTCGCCTATTCTGGGATAGCGCCCATTTTTGTAGATGTACGGCTAAACCTTTCCTTTTATATATCGGCACTGTTATCCTAGATTAGATAGGAAGGGTTTAAGTAAGTAAAATCCCTAACCCGAGTGCTCATTACCATTTATCACCGATCGTGTTCTAAATAGTAAGTCCAAAGTCCATGTTACCATATTACCATATTACCGAGTAAATATTACATTAGGCCATATTACCGTACTTCATATTACCGTAGTCCATATTAACATACATTGTCCGTGGCTCTGCTTGACTGCCTTAACTCGAGATTGTTCCGCGAGTTTACTAGTTTGGTAAGTAGTTTCATAGGTCTCTTTTGAATACGTTTGTTGCCGTGACACTAAGCAAATTTGTTTGGTATTGTAATATTTAAACTACTGATAGACATTTTTAGTGTTCCTGATTTGAAAGCGATATGTATGCTAATTTTATGAAGAGTCTAGATTTTTACGAATGAGCGATTTTGATTTTAACGTTATTCCTGTTCTGACAATTATAGTCTTTTTTTACATCACATCACTTTTCATACCCTCTTTCTTGTTATAATGAGTCTTTAATTGTAGTGTGTTTGATATGAAATTGAATATGGTGTGATATTTTGTTTGAAAAATCGTAAATAATGAGAAGTTCTTCATTTCTAATCTTTGGAAGATATGTCATGCCGTTTGTGCCATTATTATGCTAGACATGTGACTTTTTCTGAGATAGATAGATAAAGTCTTTTTGACCTTTTTTAACGTTTTTCTTTGTTTTCGATGTGGTTCTCGTGGTCGCTAAAAGGGAAACTTGTTGCGGCGAAAATCTTGCTCCTACATCTTGTCGCATAGGTCCACTCACTAGACTTTCGGCAAGTTCTTGCAAGTGCACAAGCTTGGCGAAGTTAAGCCGTACCTTTTTATCTGACCACAGGAAAGTGGAAACCCCGATCAGGGCCCGATTTTTTGAGGGACGTGATCGGGGTCATATTGGGGTTTTTGGTTTTCCATGGCTGCATACATTTTTGCCAGTGTCCTCGCGCGTTTATCTTTCGCCGGGCTAAATTTTCGTGACAGGGTTCGCCGTACGCGCCGTACGAGTTTCGCAACCGATTCTTTGTATTATGTGTTTTGTGTTTGTGCAAAGACAGTCTAAGTCCTATCCGTTGCAGTACATCAGGAGAAATTTTTTTAATTAATATATGACTCCATTTTAATGCTTCCGTTGTATTAAACAATTAAATCGTTTACTAGATAAAGGTGCGGTATGCATGTTTCATCATGTCCTTACGTTTATGCGAAACTGAACTGTTATAAGATAACAGTTGCGACTGTATGTACGTTCCCTTAGAATATGCTCCTAGTGTTAGATGATAGTAAAAAGTAAAACGATCTGTAAACGAATCAGCCAGATGTAGATACAAATATTCTTCAGAACGGGATGCTTCCGTGGTTCGTGTGCACGGTCCTAGTTGCAAACCGTCCGACTGTATTTTAGTTTAGAGCTTTAATTTCATCAAATAAACAAATTGAGTGGTTCAGCTATTTAAAGCGAAACCCTGTCAGTTTTTCTCTGCAAATAGCTCGTAGGTATTCGGTATTTTCAGTACAAAATTCAAATTTTAAGTAGTTTTTTTCTCTATTTTCCACGTATCTGTTTTAGTTCTTATATTGTTTTCCATTAATAAAACGGTTTGAACTATTTCTGAACAAAAAACCCCAAACCGGGTGGTACTTCGCTTTAAAGTAATCTATGACATAATCTATAGCACCGAATGTTTTGTTTGTCATTACGGTCCATTTTTATAGTAGACGTAAGTTGTGGTTGGTATTGGTAGTGCTATGCTCACCCACTCGTCGGTAGTTCGTAGCTCGGGCAGCTGAACCCGTTCTACATCGTCTTTACACACAGCCTTCTGCTCGTCCTCATAATGTTGGGTGTCAATCTTCAGCCTGGGCAACTGCGAGAGCTTCATCGAGTCGAGTGATACATCGGGGGCGCAACGAAAATCTGAAACGTTCAGTTTAAAAGCACGGATGTGCTCGTGTTCACTTTGAATGGCAATCCTTTTTCAAATTTTTCAGCTAACGCCGAAACCACAGAACACAGAAATACCGTGTTTGACTGGCCTAGCACCAAAAGGTTTTTACCGAAAATAAAACATTTGGGGCTGATTCGTGACCAGCTGTCACGGTTTTCACCAAATGTTCGCGAAAAGGGCGCTAAATGAGCTGGTCCACGAAAAAAAATAGTTAACTGAGTGAACGGTTATCAAGATTAGCTTTGTTTGGCCGCAATTATCTAATTTTATTTTATTGGCGGTAACCCTGCTGAAAAAGCCCACCATAGAAAGGAGTTGCACTCGTCTCTCCATATAGACCGGCCAACAATAGTAAGAGCAGAACTCCCATCTAAATTGGATACAATAAACGCACATTGAAAACTGAATATTACGGACACTGCGAAGCAGTACAAAATACAAGTAAAAGGAGAGGGTGTCTAACAGCCTATTCGAGGAAGACTTGTTTCGTGATGCACGTTTGCTTTGTTGTACTTGCATATTCGATAACAAATTTGCATATCTTGTCGTATGCTGCTAATTTACATGATGGCTAGCTAATCTTCGTGTTTCCTGGTTGGCGTTGAGATTTACGTTTCACGGATTCAAATTCTTCAGGTATAACGTGTTGTGTAATATATAGTTCCCGTAAAGTTTTTATTTCGCGGAAAAATCTCGTCACGGCGTTTACGAATGTTGTGCCGCGGAATGTAGCTCCCTGACAACTCTCGGCGCAGGTTTTTATACCGTGGAAAAACCTCGTCACGGCGTTTACGAATGTTGTGCCGCGGCATTTTGCTCCCTGACAACTCTCGACGCACGTTTTACGCAGGTTTTTATACCGTGCAAAAATCTCGTCGCGGCATTTTGCTCCCTGACAACTCTCGGCGCACGTTTTACGCAGGTTTTTATACCGTGGAAAAATCTCGTCACGGCGTTTACGAATGTTGTGCCGCGGCATTTTGCTCCCTGACAACTCTCGAAGCACGTTTTACGCAGGTTTTTATACCGTGGAAACATCTCGTCACGGCGTTTACGAATGTTATGCCGCTACTTTTTATTGCGTTAAAAGTCTCGACACGGCGTTTTACGAAAACTAAAACGACTTTTATTCCGTGGAAAAATCTCGTCAAGGTGTTTACGAATGTTGTGCCGCGACTTTTTACTCCCTGAAAACTCTCGACGCACGTCTTACGCAAGTTTTTATTCCGTGGAAAAATCTCGTCACGGCGTTTCCGAATGTTATGCCGCGACTTTTTATAGCGTTAAAAGTCTCCACACGGCGTTATACGAAAACTAAAACGACTTTTATACCGTGGAAAAATCTCGTCACGGCGTTTACGAATGTTGTGCCGCGGCATTTTGCTCCCTGACAACTCTCGACGCACGTTTTACGCAGGTTTTTATACCGTGGAAAAATCTCGTCGCGGCATTTTGCTCCCTGACAACTCTCGGCGCACGTTTTACGCAGGTTTTTATACCGTGGAAAAATCTCGTCACGGCGTTTACGAATGTTGTGCCGCGGCATTTTGCTCCCTGACAACTCTCGACGCACGTTTTACGCAGGTTTTTATACCGTGGAAACATCTCGTCACGGCGTTTACGAATGTAATGCCGCTACTTTTTATTGCGTTAAAAGTCTCGACACGGCGTTTTACGAAAACTAAAACGACTTTTATTCCGTGGAAAAATCTCGTCACGGCGTTTACGAATGTTGTGCCGCGACATTTTGCTCCCTGACAACTCTCGACGCACGTTTTACGCAGGTTTTTATACCGTGGAAAAATCTCGTCACGGCGTTTACGAATGTTATGCCGCTACTTTTTATTGCGTTAAAAGTCTCGACACGGCGTTTTACGAAAACTAAAACGACTTTTCTTCCGTGGAAAAATCTCGTCAAGGTGTTTACGAATGTTGTGCCGCGACTTTTTACTCCCTGAAAACTCTCGACGCACGTCTTACGCAAGTTTTTATTCCGTGGAAAAATCTCGTCACGGCGTTTCCGAATGTTATGCCGCGACTTTTTATTGCGTTAAAAGTCTCCACACGGCGTTATACGAAAACTAAAACGACTTTTATACCGTGGAAAAATCTCGTCACGGCGTTTACGAATGTTGTGCCGCGGCATTTTGCTCCCTGACAACTCTCGACGCACGTTTTACGCAGGTTTTTATACCGTGGAAAAATCTCGTCGCGGCATTTTGCTCCCTGACAACTCTCGGCGCACGTTTTACGCAGGTTTTTATACCGTGGAAAAATCTCGTCACGGCGTTTACGAATGTTGTGCCGCGGCATTTTGCTCCCTGACAACTCTCGACGCACGTTTTACGCAGGTTTTTATACCGTGGAAAAATCTCGTCGCGGCATTTTGCTCCCTGACAACTCTCGGCGCACGTTTTACGCAGGTTTTTATACCGTGGAAAAATCTCGTCACGGCGTTTACGAATGTTGTGCCGCGGCATTTTGCTCCCTGACAACTCTCGACGCACGTTTTACGCAGGTTTTTATACCGTGGAAACATCTCGTCACGGCGTTTACGAATGTAATGCCGCTACTTTTTATTGCGTTAAAAGTCTCGACACGGCGTTTTACGAAAACTAAAACGACTTTTATTCCGTGGAAAAATCTCGTCACGGCGTTTACGAATGTTGTGCCGCGACATTTTGCTCCCTGACAACTCTCGACGCACGTTTTACGCAGGTTTTTATACCGTGGAAAAATCTCGTCACGGCGTTTACGAATGTTATGCCGCTACTTTTTATTGCGTTAAAAGTCTCGACACGGCGTTTTACGAAAACTAAAACGACTTTTCTTCCGTGGAAAAATCTCGTCAAGGTGTTTACGAATGTTGTGCCGCGACTTTTTACTCCCTGAAAACTCTCGACGCACGTCTTACGCAAGTTTTTATTCCGTGGAAAAATCTCGTCGCGGCATTTTGCTCCCTGACAACTCTCGGCGCACGTTTTACGCAGGTTTTTATACCGTGGAAAAATCTCGTCACGGCGTTTACGAATGTTGTGCCGCGGCATTTTGCTTCCTGACAACTCTCGACGCACGTTTTACGCAGGTTTTTATACCGTGGAAAAATCTCGTCACGGCGTTTACGAATGTTATGCCGCTACTTTTTATTGCGTTAAAAGTCTCGACACGGCGTTTTACGAAAACTAAAACGACTTTTATTCCGTGGAAAAATCTCGTCAAGGTGTTTACGAATGTTGTGCCGCGACTTTTTACTCCCTGAAAACTCTCGACGCACGTCTTACGCAAGTTTTTATTCCGTGGAAAAATCTCGTCACGGCGTTTCCGAATGTTATGCCGCGCCTTTTTATTGCGTTAAAAGTCTCCACACGGCGTTTTACGAAAACTAAAACGACTTTTATACCGTGGAAAAATCTCGTCACGGCGTTTACGAATGTTGTGCCGCGGCATTTTGCGTCCTGACAACTCTCGACGCACGTTTTACGCAGGTTTTTATACCGTGGAAAAATCTCGTCACGGTGTTTACGAATGATGTGCGGCGACGTTTTATTCCCTGAAAAATCTCGACGCGACGTCTTACGAAAACTAAAACGTCTTTTATTCCGTGGAAAATCTCGTCTCGGTGTTTACGAATGCTGCGCCGCGTTTAATTGCGTGAAAATCTCGTTGTCGCGTTTATTGTCCTTTGAATGAACAGTCGTCAGATAGTGTAAATTCAGGAAGCACCACGGAATCTAGTTCATTATTTGCATTGCATGGTACGAAATTTGCATGAAGAATATTTCCTATTTCTTCTTTCTTTCTTTTCTCGACTAAGATGCGTGTGTTGTGGACGGTTTCAACTTTACTACTATTATCCTGTTGTGGTTTACAAGATCCAGATGACGTCGAGTATGTGGTGCAAGTGATGCACGAAGATGAGAATATGATCTCATTCTATCGTCCCATAGGTCGGTGCTAATCCACATATTCTTACCGTAGGGCACATATGCTCTGCACACTTGGCACTTTGAATAGAATACAACTATTTTTTACACCTCGTGAGAAGCTGAGCCCTTGAATGTGCTCGGCCTGTGTGTGTTTTTCTCTTTTCATGTTAATTTACATTTGATACTGTTTTTTGTTTTTCTAAGTAAAGAGTTTAATATAACTATTTGAATTCGACACGTTGATCTTCCAATCCCAAATTATTATTATTTTCAGACTTTCGATGCTTACAACTTTCATACAGTCGCTTCAATTTCACTGAGCGGATGTACCGCATCATGGCCTACATTATCGAACCTTCAACCAAAACCCAACGTATTGGATGTCTCAAACTAGCCAACGATAACAAAACGTATCCATACTACCCGACGCTTACGGCTCTTGATCCAATGATGGCGAGTTTTATTCTCTTGTAAAGTCGAGTCTGAAACTGATATATAATAGACGCTGCGTGGTGGATAACTACCGATGAGATGTGCTCATCGTGATGCGGATGTGAGAGCTGTGCGCAAATAATCACTAGTCTACTTCATTTCTACATACCACTCTAATTAGGTTGACACTTGACACAATAAATTGACACCAGCATTAGCCAAAACTACTTCTAATTAAGCCGGTTTTTATTTGTTATGGACAACAATAGGCGTATGCGGTAATAGCATGTTAGTATAGATGTTAGTACATTTTAAGTCACGTACTGATGTTAGCGACACAACACATGATCAAAAGCTCAACTGTTAAATAACAGAATCTTAGGGAGAGGAGACTACAGACTACATTCACAAACGGTATTGAAAGAAACATACCTTCGTTTCAGACATTCTACGTTCACAAAATTTATGAAGGGATCCCAATCATGCAAATAACTGAAATTGCTCTATCGTACGAGAGCAGGATAGACCGTAGAAAGAGATACTGCATTGATCTTCGACTGGCGAGTTGGACATTATATATGTTTCATTTGTTTACTGGGGCAAGCATATTAAACGGTAGAATTGCATGATGCTTTGATTACAAAAAAATATCTGTGACATAGATTCACTAATTTTAGATTGCGCCTACTTTCGCTGCTTATTATGAGACGTTCCACAGTGACGACGAAACATGTTGGGTAAGAAACGAAAGACATTTTTACAATAAGATATAGCAACAGTCACTAAAACAGGCTTTCCATTTGACAAGGTACAACTTGCTATTTATCACGAACGCGGCGCCATAACAAACCAAAGTATGCACGTCATGTCCATTCCTTAGATATAGAGAAACCCCCGAGAAATACGCGCATGATAAGGCAGCATAGCTCTGCCTGCTCTGCAGGTAGAGCGCTCGACTGTGAAGCAAGATTCAGGTGTTTGTAAGTTCCATTTCTGCTAGAAATCTTTATGAATGGGCTCTGTTGTGTTCACACGCGGCGCCAAACAAACAAGTAAACTCTTCTCCTTTATACAATGAAATATCTCGCCTGAACGTTTGGAACGACATTGTGTCATCGCGGTAGAAATTGTTTTCTTGGAAAAGAACTTGGTTAATCGTTAATGCATTGATTCTGTTGCCGAAGATGCGAGTGCGATCCGTCCGGCTATCATAGCCTCCAATTTTTCATTCTCAATATAAATGTATGTCTGATAAGATTTGTTCAGAAACTAAAGGAGATCGTCACAGAATGTTCTGACTTTCGGCAGATGTGGGTGTATTGGGTCAAAAAGTTGTATGTGCTACTTTGTTTGGACGAAGACGGATGTTACAATGCTATGGAGTATTATGATGAAGACCTGCCATTTTGTGTGAAGTCTATTGCAAGCAAGCTGTTCCAGGTTTTCCCTTTTTGCTTAATGCCGTGCCTTGCGGGGGGCAGTGTTTTATAAACTAATCGAACGAAGAGTTTTACTTTGCTTACAATTATTCGGTTTTGGTAAAGTATTTTTCTCTATTCTTTACCAAGTGCAAGTAAACTCGAAGTAAAATGATGATTTGTAGTGACTGCTTCCCTTGCAAAGCAACAAGGGAATCGTTATAGAATGCGTCTTTCGGTTCATGGCATCACAGCATTCTCAATTACTGTGAACTGACGGATATGGTTCCACAAGCAGAAGACGACAATTATGCCCGAGAAATTATATACGAAGACGGAAAAACGGAAGACGAATTGCTGACTATGTGCCAATTTTTACGGTATGTTGTGATTTTTGCAGAGGTGCTGCATAGCTGAAAGCTGAAAAAACATAAGTAAATCATAAACTGCGGAACATGTCATAAGCAAACATTGAATCTGCCCTTGAATAAAGGTGGACGCTCTTGAAGCGTAGAACAAAAATTAAAAAAAAAACGGAAGAATTACACGTTTGTTTAGGTTCCGTGTTTTACCGGAAGAAGGAAAAGAAGAGGAAATACGTGAGATAACATTAGGAGGCAAAGACAAAGGCAGAGGAATTGTCCATACGGATTCGGCCTCACATCCAGATCTGACTTACGTCACAATAATAATAGTAACTTACGTATTGCATTAAAGCGGTATTGTATCTCCTTTCTCGCCGAACTCTACTTGTTTAACACTTCTCGCACTCTACGCACCTGACTCTCGCCAATCTCCGTTGTTCTTTTAGGGCGGGAATTTTAAATGATCGTAGTGCCATGAGAGGCAAAAAAGCAGGCTAGGGTTCAAAAATTGGGTTTTACATACAGAACGGGAACTTTGGGTTATTTTTTTTTGTCCGACATGGCCATTAACTATTATTTAGATGTTTTTCATTGTTTTAGTTTTTATTCAAACTATTAGTAGGCAAAAAACCCAAAACAAGGTACAATACCGCTTTAAATCATATTCAGCTTTATGTAGCATTGATTAAATGACGCCGTACACGTGGAACATGAACTAGGTTCTTTGATTGTCTATTTTTATGAGAAAATGTCACCCGAAAATATTTTATATGGTTTTTATTTAAGGCGAAATACTGGCCGGTTTCTGAAACACATACAGTACACCAGCATTCTTATGCAGCATATTCAAATGACATAAATTAGAATAAAAAAACCGAGCTAAATTCGAGCAACTTCGCATAAATACATAAGAATTCAGTTGTCCACAATGCGTTCCAAAAACCGGTCGTTATTTCGCTTTGAAGAACTATGAACTATGTGTGGCACAGCTTCCAAATTGATGAATAAATTGAAGAATAAATTCCCAAAAAAGGGTGATTTAAACTTGTGTTTTCCATTATCCAACGCTAGCTCCTCGTTTAGTAAAGGATTGCAATGTTGTTGTCCATACATAATGATCATTTTTTTGCATTCATACATTCGTCTCACCGATCTTTCGCCGCGCCGATTTTGCGCCTGGAGTTCGCCGCGCAGCAATCGAGTTTCATCCTCGTTTTCCGAGAACTGGCACATCGTGAATTAGTTTGTAATCCGAGAATGGAAGTGCCGAGCAACTAGAGGAAAGATGCCCACACCGAAGGGAAACCATGAGACTAATAGTTCCAAGGTGTGGCGGTATGTCTTGCGTATACTATCAAATAAACTGACGGTAAAAATACTAAACTTTACTGAATAAACAATAAACATTTGACGCCGGTTGCATATGCCTAGAGTCTACTCCCTCGGGTACTGTTATGTTTTATTCATGCTAGAATAATATACTACTGGAGTACACTATGGAGCATACATACATATTACATTAGAAGGTCGAGGTGCCTCTTTGGGCTAATGCCTCGATGTCCTGTCTTATTCTAATCATGCTCTTTTCCATATAATACCCGGGCATGTAGTTATCCAAAATCCGTTGCAAAGACCGGGTGTTATACCTTTTTAAAGGACTGTTGCTTCTGGGAGGTAGCCACAGTGTTTGTCGAGCTAATTTGAATATTTTATTTAAATATTACCAAATTTGCATGGCCTATTCATCGTTTTGTTTGGCGAAGAAAATGCACACTTTATGGAAGGTTGCTATACTTCTATTACATAGAGGAGGTCTAGCGGTGGACGAAACATATGAGGCGCGAATGATGCACGTCTATCGGGCTGACCTATTCGTATTTCAGCCCATGGGTAAGTTAAGCTATGCTCAATGTACAATGCCTACAATCCCCAGTTCGGGAACGGTGACTAAATATGGAAACGAACGAGGAATTCTTGGGCGAAAGTTGACATTAGTCTTGAGTATTCTTTTAAACAACATCAATTTGATTATGAGTGCCTTTTCGACATGTATTATCAATAAACTAGATTATTATTATCTATGTGACCATACCAATAATTCGCGCACTGAGCTGTTTTTTTTTAGATTTCCGATGTTCACGTTTCGCACAAAATCGAATAAACTTCACCCAAAGGGTTTATCTGCGAATGCGATACAACACCGAAGTTATTGATGGAAAGCCAGTGGAATGTGCTACTCGAGGGGACAATGGCAAATATATTTTCTATCCAAGACTTTCAGCCCTTGATCCCATGATGGTAAGTGCTAGTTGCAAAAGGTCGTTCTTCGATGTGAATACCTTTAGTTTGATCAAAACTCACATGCACCTGCCCTAGCCCGAAGACGTCGAGCAAATTGTCATCTGGAACTCGTCGCCTGGGCTCAGGACCTCTAGTGAACATGTCATAAGTAAACTTTGAATTTGAGTTGCAAAAAAAAAGATGTTTTTTTTTTCATCGGGCTCAGCAGACAGCATATACAAAATGAGGGAGCCGACAGACAGACAAGATATATGCAACTAGAAGACGCACTAAGGCCTGTGCTGACGCGGGTCTTTTGTTTTAAACTCGATTTGTGAGAGCGCCTGATACAGTATCCAGGAATCTGGGGTGACGTTCCCTTTAACCTTTCCGGAGGCCAATTGTTACGCCGATTTATCTCCGCCGATTTTACCCAGCTGCCAATTTTTGCACCGGGGTGGAAAGGTTCCGGCCGGGTGCGAACCAACGACCGACGGCCTGAAGCAAGGCGCTTGCCACTGCGCCACCCTCATTTCACGTCACATTTGCTATAATGGAGAACTTTCTCTTTAGGCATTCTACATTCACAAAATATATGAAGGAATTGGAAGTATACCAACAGCGGTTGACCGGAGAAAATTATTTTGCATTGAAATGCGACTGGTCAGTTGAACGGTGGAACTAGTTGTATATCAATGTAATCGGTCGGCTAACAATCATTGCACTTCTCCAATTTATTATTGGTGACTCTTTATTCCATAAAAGTGCGCATATTAATAACAACCAGAGTGAAAAGCTCTCACTGGCTAGACACATTTGAGAGGAATTAATTCTTGTATGTAATACCTTGTATGTATTTCTTGTATGCAATATAAGTTTATCTGAAAATGCTTCAAATACAACCTTTCAACTTGCAGCCCTATTGTTCAATGTAACAGTTTCGTAGCACCATCATGGAATTCATTTTAGAACCGCCTTACTTGGAATACTAAGTGAGATGAGCCTCAAGAACCATGTCCTTAATCAATAATTTCAGATTGGACCTACGTTAACTGATTATATGGAGATTTTTCAGTGACAAAGAAACATGTTGGGTAAGGAATTTGGGTAAAACTATTCACTCAAAATTCGATATTGAGCAAACGCCTCACAAATGGCACATTTAATTTCCATCCTACAAGTGCAAGGAAAAAAATGTAGAAAATAGAAACTCCATTGATGCGCTGCGCAAAAAAAGTGCGCGCCAGCTTCTGGCCGCGCAAAATATTTGCGCCACCAGGCTCAGCGGAGAAAGGGAGCAGCAAAGTAGAGAGAGTAAACTCATGGGTGACAGTATAATTTACACGCTCTATATCTTATTAGTCAATTTTGGTTAGGAACACACAACATTGAAGCAATTTTTTTTTTAAGTTGCGTATGTGTCTCTAATGTTGTAATGCATCTGTCCAAGGTCTGGTGGTTATTCTGGAACCCTCCAGTACGGGAAGAGCCCACGATGGCTCTTCACCCGACAGGTTTAAAAGTCATTTTGTTCAGAAACTAAAGGAGATCCTAACAGAGTGTGCATATTTCCGACAAATGTGGGAATTTTGGGTCCGCACTCCATACGAAAGACTATGCTTGGACGAAGATGGATGTTACAATATAATGGAGCTTTATGACGATGACATGCCATATTGTGTGAAATACATAGCAATCAGTCAATTTCAGGTTGGATTTTGTATTCGTACTAAATAGAGTGTGTATGGTAAAATGGGGGCGTGTCAGTGTATTTTTGTATAGTATGAAGTCTGTGGCGCCCCGAAAGCCCCAGAAGCTGTGTATTTCCACGATTGTTCCACTTCCGAAGATGCTTTTGAACGTGGTCTTTCAGAATTCATCTTTCGGTTCATGGCATCACAGTATTCTCAATTACTGTGAACTGACAGATATGGTTCCACACGCAAAAGACGATAATTATGATCGATTAATCTTTAACGAGGATGGAAAAACGGAGGATGAATTGCTTACTATGTGTCAATTTTTGAGGTAGTTATAGTCGCTCAGCTTTTAAACCACATACTTATTAGAAGAAAATTGTATTACACTTGCCCGATAAGGCGTAAAGCAAATTGCATTTCTGAAGCTCTACTCCTGCCGCGCGTAATAATATGGTCAACGGGATGGCACACTTGTAAAAGGCGCGCCGCGTGCGTCGTGTATGCGCCAACTCACGTTGTGGCGGCTTCACACTCGGCGATGTCTCGGACTGGCTTTCGTGCTATAGGACACAAACACGCAAGCTAACATTTAGATTCCGCCTTCTACCCGAGGAAGGAAAAGAAGAGGAAATACGAGAGATAACATTAGGCGGCAATAGCAAAGACAAAAACCAAGTCCAGGACAGTTCAGCGCCATATCTCGACGTGGTTTTCGTCACAATCATAATGTAAGTACACAAGAAGCGCAAATTGGTGGACTTACTGACTCTGATAACCTTCAGAGAGAGAGTCTTCGAAAACATTATGCTGGATGCAGACCACTGTGATCCTTTACAGGTACAAAGCAATCAACTTCCTGAACGGTCGACACATAATGATCAATCTTCGCATTCTTATGTTCGTCTTGCCTATCTTTCGCCGCGCTGATTTTGCCCCATGTGTTTGCTGTGCAGCCACCGAGTTTCCTCTGCGTATTATTGAAATAGATTGCAGAAACTTACAGCTATTTGTTGGAAAGTAAGTTATGTTACAGTATGAATGCGAGTTAGTTGAACAAAAAATTGTAACACTATTTCAGTTTTCTATGCAACACCTTGAGTGTTTTACTCGACGAAACATAGGGAACTAAGCAGACTAGCATCATTGTTTTTCTTTTAGGTTAATTTTTGGCATTCAACTGCAAGAAACCACAAACATCAACAAATCATAATGATGGATATGGCGAATAGATTCCAAGCATAATTTTGTGTTTCTCGTTGGCTTTTTTTCTGCGTATCATATATAATAATAAGATAATATAGTTGTAAATATATTGTTGATGTACATGGTTATGTTTGTAATCTAACTTAATGGTACATCAGTTCCCTATTGGTGTTATCTTTTGACTTTCATTGTTTGTGTATTTGTTTGATTGTGCAATCTGGTACTTTACTATGTTAGTAAGCAAATTTCAAATGTTTCTTAGTATGTATTTACAATGCTTACAATCTGATATTCTACTGACTAGGTTAGTAAGCATATTGTCAAACGTTTCTTAGCATGTATTTTTGCGCGTGTTATGCCAGTACTGTATTTACAATGCTATTACGAAGATTATGCTTACTACGGGTCAGAGAACGTAATGTGTATAGTATATTGGGATATCCCCGTACCTGAATCTGACCTCTGACCACGTTAACTTATTATGTATCAAATAGGAGAATATCTGTTATAAAGCATTCTATATAGAGTTTTTGGCATTGATTTTGATTAGAACATTTGGTCATTAGAAAGAATAGAAAGAAAGTTGAAACAAGGACATTTCTAAGCCTTTGCACAGGCTAACTGACTTAACCATATGTCGATTTAGTTTTATGTTTTTATATTCACTTTTGTTTTAATAAATTCTTGTTTGTGTGTTATATTATTAGTGTGTTTACTGGAGTGGTTTTTCCTCTTCTTACCTTGAATTATTGGAATTTGTGCATGAATTACGGTAAGATTTTTGTTTATTCATGGTTGACGTGTGAATTGTTAGTAATTGTATTTGGTGTCCTACAGTAAGCTTTTGTTTGTAACTGTATGTCTTGCTGTGCGAACTTTTGCCGCTGCCCTTTGCATACTAAGCGTAAGTCGAACTGTGTAGTTTGTTTCCTATATTCTTTCCTGTACTACCGTTAATCATACTTTCGGTCTTCAAGCGATTTTAGTGAAACAGAAATAGAGTTGCAACTTGCAACTTAACCTTTTATAACTGGAGCTATTAGCAAATAATTGCGAACAATATCTTATTGTATGTTTTTTCAAGCGTTCAACTTTCTTAACTTACGTATATGTAATGCTTCGCCTTGCAGTCAGCTAGTGATCTTCAACTACTAGAATTGGAAATTGGAAAACACTTTTATCATAACACACATTACACAATAGTAAGTCACCGCGATCTTCAAAACTACTAGAACTAGAAAACACTTTTTATAATAATAGACAATAATAATTAACATCATAACTGCATCATATCTGCAGTATTACGGAACAAACGGCCCTCTTTCGAAACAATCAATATTAGGCCACTGGTTTCTTATATATAGAACAACTACAATACATATTACGCTCTGCCAATTAGCACATTATGGCACACTTAGCAGACTATGCTCAACAACAAACATATTTACATAGGAAACGAACTTATGTCTCCTGCCAATGACGGATCGGCAACATCGATATACACAAAAAAATTGATACACATAAACTACAAAAGGGTGAACGCTAGAAGCTGACAGTGCTGAGCACTCCATAGTCGACCAGCCAACGGATCAACACAGATTCAGATCACGGACAAATGTGCTCGGCAACTTGCCACTCAGAACTTTACAATACAATTCAACGGATGATGGACAACGGACATTTCACATTAACGGAATAAGAGACGGCAGGAGTTAGGAGGGCGTATTCATTACTAGGCCTTACTTAGAGAGCAGAGCGTTCCAATTTAGACACAGTTAGTAGTCGGCCATAGTTCTCCCTCACGCAGGCAACTCGCACCAGCTCCTAAAACAAACAATTGTATCGTTCTTAATTTGAAGCAACTCTTTCCTACCTGCAATCTACAAACCTTTAAAATGTGAATGTTAAGCTGTGTCACTGTAATGTATAGAAGCTAACAGACTAACTGTTTCTATTCAAAATGCAAGTACATACTTGCGCTTAAAAGTGAAGTGTTGAGAATATGTTCTTATCCAACCTTATACCCTCTCCAACCCTATGTTCTTATCCAATGGTCGTACCTTATTTCCGGCCTCCACGGCCCATCCTGCCACCACGTCCGCGCCCAGCTTTTCCGCCAGGACCCCTTCGCGCGGTGATAACCTTTCCATTGGGAAGAGCAAGCGTCTTCACTGGCTGCGGCTTTGCACTGTTCTTCTTTCCCTTTCCCTTTCCTTTGGTCGTCTTCCTCTTCTTATTCTAAAAATAATTCATTCATCTCAAGGTGCTGCCCATCTACTTACAGTACTATATATATGGTGATATATATGGTGAACCGCGAAGTTCATTAGGGGAACTAGTGGTCATGTAAGTACGAACCATACGAGTTCAGTTATAATGACCTGTTCATTTATGTGTTCGTTTTTTAACTGTTCATTTATACATACCTTTGCCCCATTCTTCTTCGCCTTCTTTTTCAGTCCTTTCGCTGCCCTTCGTGCTGCCCGCCTCAAGTTCCTAGCTTTCCTGGTCTTTCCCGCGGCGAGGGTTCTGATCACGTAGTCCATGATTGGGTCATCCACGGCAGCCTTCTTCTGGGAAACACGGAAGGGGTTGCACAGGTCTGTAAAGACGCGGAACACATTAAGTCGGTGTCAAGTGATATATAATTCGGTCACAGGACATGTGTCGCGATGCTAATTATCGTAATTATCGTCGTTATCATAACCCGGCGGTTACTGAAACGGCTAAATGTATGAGAATGGTGCTTACTGTAAGGCCAGATGAACAAGAAGACGAATGTGCAGCTGAACCAGAGAATATGGAACAGGTCGCTCTTCCACTGATGATGACCGAACACCCTGCAATGAGGCGGATAGAATAAGGAGTTTCTTAATGAACTTCCAAAACAATGTGAGTGTTGTACGTTGTACGCTTGACTTATCCGAGTAACTAGTATACGGCTGACTCGAAGCTATGCTCACCGCAGTTGCTCGGTCCAGTAGCAGGAGTTTCCAAAACGATCCTGCAAATGCAGCGATCCCATCGCTCCATACAAACTGAAATCATACCAATTTCAGATGCATGTTGTTTCCGAATATAGCTATTCCGAACAAACACGAAGCATACTTTCTGTGGTGACATGTCTTCGCTCGAGAACGAGGATACGCATACCATGGCATCACAAAATCGAAACTCGATACTCATGTCTGACCATAGCCATATCCTTGAAATGACGGAGGAGAGAAACAGAGCCAAGGAAAAGAATTCTAAATTCTGTGCGCGTACCTCGCAGTAAAGCAGAGCTTTTTCCATGCCGCTTCGCTCTGCCCCAGATCCAACAGTACGGACTTGTAGAGGTCCATTGCGTAGGCGGAGTTGCACTGGTCCTTCCAGCACTCCTCACAGGAGTGCCTAAGCTTGTGGAACCAGCTGAAGTTCTGCCGCATTGCCTGAAGTGACTTGAGTTGCATTTGTCGCTCATTTCTTTCAGAGGTCAGTATAGGTGGAGCAAGGGGCAAGTTATTTAGAGCAGTAAGCCATAATAACCTCCAAGTGAATTCGTCAAGAAGTCTACTCAGCCTTTCTGCATCGTGTTGACTAATACATGCCGGAAAACAAGGCTCCATTGCCACAAACACAGTGGTCTTTTGTTCATTGATTTAATGGGATAAAACTCAAGCAGTGTACCTCCCGAGCATTCTCCCATCCCCAGTCGTATTGGCAAATGCCATCTTCCGGAGTTTGCAGGGCCCACGTGATGGTCGAGTTGTAGCTAGTGAACACCGTGTCCGATACGTGAGGGCAACCGTTACAGTCAGCACAGAAGTCGATCACCCACTAAAAGAAGAAAATGCACCGGGTGACACATAGATTAGCGTGGTTCGAATACTGCGGCTATTAAAGTCCATCGTGCATGCACGACCACGACTGTACAACAGATTTCGCCACTTCCTCGCGCTTTGGTTGCGAACAGTCTGTGTTCCGCCGTAGAGAGTTCTTGGCTCGAGAATCATGTTGTTGGACGAAATCAGTCTTTTGGCTCATTTTCAGAAAGAGTCTGACTTGACGATGACATTGTCAATTTTTAGTTTGTTGGGTATTTTCAGGCATTTTTACCTTACATTTTAATGAGGTTAAGTATATATAATTTGCTGGAGGCTGGAAGGCTTCCTTAAGTGAATGTAACATATCTGGTACGTCAAGAATAAGAATTTACAACTGGACAAGTTTCGACACTTCGATCTTCAGCCTTCAATCTTTCACCAAGCAAGCAGGCAACCAATGCTTACTTTTTATTGTTTGCATACGTTGAAAAATCACACATTTGCTTTTTGTTAACACTTTCGGGCTGACTAAGACTCAACCCTATAATTTGTTTGTATCTTCTTCTTCTCCTTATTATCTGGCAATCTGACTCTGTCGAGGCAAGTACTATGCTTGTTTACTAAGGATTCTATCTGGTGATGAACCTATCTGTTCCAAAGTACTATGCTAGGTCTCATACGAGGCACTGAGGCAGTTTCAAGTGTCTATTTTCGTGTTCGCATAAAGACATCCTATCTGAATGGCTAGACGCTATTTTTTCTATAAACTATGATCCTGTTAATAACTCCCTAGGGTCGAGATTCTAATCTCTCTGTTTTGCACTTAAATGGGCGTTTTTCTGAACAAAATTAAACTTAAGAAGCCCGGGGCCTTTTTTTCTTAAAGAAGAAAACCGCGGAGCTAAATAGGCTTCCCGACAAAATTGGCCACCGGGAAGCGGGAAGTTTAAAGGTCAGCTCGTTTGGTTTCAGGAATTAGGAATGATCCGCGCCCGGGCCCCGGTGCACTGTTTCTGCGGATTGGGTTGGAATAACCCTGTACACTTTATCTTTAACCAACTACGACAACTTTAATTTAATCACAACTGATATTTTTCATTCAGCATTCAACATTTTAGCTTTAATCAATCAATCCTATAGCATATACACCCTTATTGAATGTATTATCAATTGCTCGTCTAATGACACTACATAACCGTTAGGGTTAGCTACTACACCTACTAATACTCACAGTTTCAATGTTTCATAGCCAGTCAGTATCAGTAGTCACGAACGTACAGGTCTCGTATACTGTACTTGAAGGATGACTATTTTTTGTACTTTTTTCCTATAAAATACTGTCCCCACCCCACTGAGTTTCTAATTTCTGATTTGCAATTTTAATGATTCAGTTGGAGTGCAATTGCAGTTTGAGGTTTGGCTTTACAATTAGTAGAATATATTAACAACGTTTAAAGTATAGTTAGTTACCCTTACGGCTACTAGCTCCTACCTCTCTCGGATGTACAGAGGAAAACCAAATCATTGTTGAAGCGACAGAAAAACCGTCGTTTTCCCGTTACCAAATGGTCTTTACCATCCGATCCGGTGACTGGTTCGGACTGCTTGCTTACCCGTTTGTTTTGATGAAAGCGGGTCGCGTAATAGTCACTATCTCCGTTAATGAATCCCGAGCATTTTCCGAGAAACTTTGCGTTTCCGAGGATTTTCCGCGGATTCTCCGAGTATTCTCCGAGAAGATTCTCGGAAAAAGCTCGGAAACTTTGAGGTTCTCGGGCCGAGCTCGGAAAATAGGCGGGCCGAGCTCGGGAGCCGTCTGTTTGTCCGTTTCCGAGCATTTCCCGCGGATTTTCCGAGCATTTCCCGACAAACTTTCGTTTTCCGATTTCCGAGCTTTTTCCGACTAAAAACCGAGTAGCAAACTAGTAATAACCTAGCTGGTTTTTGCGCGGGAAATGCTCGGAAACAAATATCATAGTAAGAGCTAAGAGGCCAACAAATGCACCAAATGTGTTCACCCATTCCATTTTACTAATTAGGCGTCAAGGCGTGTTACGGTTACCGTACTTCAACAATAGGGCCGTGGCAGTCCCCCATACAAATCATGTCTTTCTAACTTGGAATTTAGGTTATAGGCAAAATTGCGAACGCGACGCTACCAAAGTCTTTGGAGTTAAAACACATTTAAACACATTTAAAACACAGTAGGATTTTTTAACTTCAGTAGTATTAAATATTACAGAATGGGTGGCCAGCTCTGATCAAAGCATCAGAGAACCTTCCCGTTTTCACGTGGTACCGTTTTACCACCCGGTCGGTGCAAACAACCACATGAAGAGGATTCAATCCCCGTACTATTTTGCTGTGCGGGAAAGTAGTACTGCACTACTTTAAGTGGGACAGCGGCAGTGTTGCCAAAGCTACGCTAACAAAAACTTTAATAAAACCAAACACCTTTAGTAGGTTTTTTTAAACTATAGTATAGTCGTATTAAAAAAGGTTAAGTGTTAAAGCTAGGGCTAAGGGCAGTAGTTTAGCAAACTGAAATGCACTAATGAGCTGATGATGCATCACGCATCAGGTTAAAAGTGCACACTAGCCCATCAAGTAAACGCACATAGGCATAAAGAGAAAGAGCGGTTTATATATATGTATCCTTTGTTAGCGCGATAGCTCTTACATAGTTTAGGTTTCATCCGACCGCTCTTTTTTTCGCTTTCCACCCTAAATTTTTTCCTAGACCAAAAAATCCCCTTTAAAGATAATTCTAAAACTTACTTCGCAATCCCCCTCGAAGTGACTGTCCTCGTTTTGTAGATACACGTGCATGTGTTCCACATACTGAAATTTTTAGGGGGTAATTAAATTTCCTTTATTCCTTCACCTTCAGAACCTTCAGAATTTGTAGTAGTAAGGTTGTTGTCTGTATCGGATAACAAGCTTGACAATTGGCCGGTTGTTTTCATGTAAAACTTTCTTTTCATTGGTGGCCGTCTGTACTTTCACTATTGGTGCTAATAATAGTACTCATGAAGGCAACTTTATGAACAAAGAAGAGAAAAAGTAACGAACCTGGGGGAAGTTTTTGCACGAGAGCTCCAGTCCGTTGGTCTCATTGAGCATTTGCTTTAACGAGGAGATCAGGAAGTTCTGCAAAAGAGAGCTTTGCCAATACTATTGAGTGGTGTTATTGACCTAATGGATGGAAGAAAGGCTGATGTTATCTGTTACTATTTTGTGTTGGATTAAATTCCCTTATTCATAGTGTAGTGTTTGATATGCCCAGTTTGTTTCCCAAATTGTAACTAGCCGCGGCTCTTGTCTATGTGCTATTCTGTCTCTCAAGTCTCAGTGATTCTGATCAACTTATTGTCATTGAGAATGTGGGTTCCACCAAATGTTGGGTTCCACCACTTGCCCGGATATGTCACTATTGCTGTTTACATTCGGTAGGGCCTAGTTTAACTTTCGTATATTGTCTCTTTCAGGTACGTTCGTATTATCTACAATAACGGAACTGCGCAAGCTGAAAGGAACACACCGCAAACGCGCACAAAGGATTTTGGATTGTAATTGTACAGTATAGGTGCGTTCAGTTCATATGTTAATTCACCAAAAGAAGTGTTTTGGAGAATCCAGCTTTCACATTACTTCGATGGTTAATCACTGAATATTATTGTTGCAATATTGGTGTTATATGAGTCCCATTTGCTAGATATTTTGCGAAATTCAAATTCAAGTACGTGGCGGGAGCGCCAAGAGCATGTACGTCATCCTTGGCGCACGTGTTTCATACCTGATCTGATCTGAGGCACACATGTGGCGTAGCTGAGACCCGCATTCAGCGTTGCGGTTGCGCACATGCAGCGTCGTGATGGCGCGCATGTGGCTCACCTTCCGTATCTCCCTTATAGCGCACATCCGCGCCTCATCTAGCTAGAGGTGGTTCACCCCGCCGCTGTAACATATTCCTTTTTTTGTGCCCGACACGGACACCATCGTGGTGTTTTATCAGTATAATGGCGTCGCGAGAAATATAAACATGAATACGCGAGATCATTTCAAAGCCAAAGTACCCTTCCCGTGATTCCCAGCTATTTGACGTCAAGATTATATTGTTTTGTCAGCTTTTCCCGTAAGTGGGTGTTCATCCTAAAACGTGTATCCTCTGAAAAGTTCATAATATTATATGTAAAAATGTAAGGCTTATTGGGTGACGTATCATTATTGTAAATTAACGTATGCCGGTCTCACGAAGCACAATAATTATGTGAAGTCTTTCAGAAGCATCAGAAAATGACGAAGGAGGGACTCGCGTACTCGTGTTGTCTGAAGCAGCATGAACGTGAAGCGAAGCGAAGCTCGTGAAGTTTAGAGCGAACGAACGACATCGGTATGGACAATGCTGACACTTGATAGGCTCAGTCACTAGCATCAGTTTGTACATAGTATACTCACATTTCTTAGCCTTTTTGTTGCATGTGTTTTTGTGTTTGTAGTGCTGTATGCGGTGTAACAGCCGTTTTTTTTTTTTTGAAACATATACTGGACGCTACATTCCCCTTTTTTACAGTAGGTAACTGAATACATATTAAAAAGCGCACGCCTACATGATGAGAATATAGTATTCAAAATGTTTCAAAACTAGCCATTATTTGCTTTGATTTTTAAATGCAGTTCACTATAATCATTTGAAAATTATACTAGGGGCCCTACTTTCGCTCTATCTCTCTCTATCTCTCTCTCCACTTAAGCAATCGGAATCATGCTAGGCACATTTCTGGGCTCTATCCCAGAATAGGCGGTCCTAGGGAAGGAATAGGCGGCCTTATAGTAATTTTACAGGCGGCCTTAAAGCGAAATACCAAATACCGGCTTGTTTTTGAAATGCTACACCGACATTCTTATCTAGCGTAGCTTATGCAAACGACCATAAATTATAATAGCAATTCGAGCAAATTGGCATAAACACGTAAGAACCAGTCTACTGTGCGTTTCAAAAACCGGCCGGTATTTCGCTTTAAGCACAAGAGGCGGGAGGAACAGGCGGGCTTATGTTTTTTTTTTCATTTTTTCGTCATATTTACGCAGTTCTTCATATTATGCCATTGCCTGAGCCCTCCTTTGGCCTTGTCGCACACTCTCTTCAAATTCAACGCGAACCATTAAGAATATACTGTAACACGTCACGACGTCATTTGTCACGCACTATTCGCTCATTTAAACAATCGCGAGGGGCATGTACAGACACAATCAACTTGTTCATGAGTTTATCATCGTTGGTGGCATATCTGAAAACAAAATCCGAAAAAAGAACAAGGCCGTCTGTTCCTCTTCTAAGGCCGCCTGGCCGCCTGCTGAATTATGGCCGTCTTCCCAAAATAAGACCGATCCGATTAAGATCCCTAATCCTTGTGCTCATTACTTATGTTGTTATTACCGATCTTGCTCTAAATGGTAAGTCCATATTACCATAGTCCATATTACCGGATTCACTATTATCTAAGTCAATATGAAAGGTGTTGAGACGTTGAGAGTATCGCTACATCGCCATATTACCGACATTACCGTACTCGACTTCCGTAGTTCTTATTATAACACTTTCACCTTCTCCGTGACTAGACTACTTGCTTGATCTAACCAGAAATTGTTCCGCAGTTTACTAGTTTGGTAAGTGCTAGAGCACTCTCAGCCAAAAAAAATAAGTGTTTTGCTTAATTTTGTAAAAAAAAATTGTTGCCGTGTCATTGTAGACAAATTTATGATTGCAGTTGTAATAGCGATTTTTAGTGTTTTTTTTGTATTTGGTTCCTATAGGATTTTTGCTTGTACTTGTCTGTTTTCGTTGTAAATGTTGCTCACTCTCTAAATTCAGGATCCGTTTGATGCATATTGCTTGTAATGAGCAGCGTTCTAATGTTTTCTTAAAGGAAGGCAGTCACTTCAAATTCAACTTTTTTATTCGATTTTTATTAGATGCAAGAAGATTTATAAAACAATATGCAGTCACATAAAAGCGAACTCAGGGAGAGAAATCAATGAAAATGGGTTTTGGTAAATGACCGTCGCCGCTGCATATATGCAATTGCCAGGGGTACTTGGAGAGTGAACAGCATGCAGTGTTACACCTGGCGCGTGGTTTATCACCACAGGGTATTTATTCTGAAACTCTATACGGGCAATCATATTCTACGGTATACTAGTAAAACTCATACAAAGGGATTTATCTCCCTGAGTTCGTTTTACTGTACTTTGGTGCTGGAATCGTAGTTTTCTTCACATATTTGAATATTTAATGAAAAGCGAATAAAAAAATACGAATTTGTAGTGACTGCGATCCTTTAATAATGTTTGCTTTTGTGTGAATTATTGGTGTAAAATGCTTTTAAGTGTCATTGGTACCGTACCTTTTCTATTTCAGCATACGATTTAATCTACACGTAATTAAATAGGTTAGCAAGGTAAAGGCACGCTATGCCGCCATATTTAGGCTAGTGCGAAACTTTTTTGGACTATAACACAGTAACAGTAACCCACGCCAGCCTCACATTGAGGTGAGAGACGGCTCGATTGTCGCAAATTGTGGCATTTTTAAAGGGAATACGTAGGCACTCACAATGTGCAAAACAACTGCGAAACTGGAGTTTCCACACCAGACATGAATTTAAGTAGGCGACTGAATATGTAAATTCGAATTTGCATGCCCTGCATATTGAATCTTGCTATTTGCCGATATTCGCATACAAAGTAGAAATTTGCTCCATCAGAACTGCCGTGTAAGTCAGGGTGTCAGTAAACGCGTTTACTATGGAAAAAGTGAACTTTGAAAATCATTTTCTTTTAAATGGGAAACTTTTAACAATTTTTGTTGTTGTTTCCTTAATGAGGAACACATATTCTATTACTACAGCTTAACTTCAAAAAGGGCATACATATTCCCTTTAAGCTAGCTTTAAGTTCATTTGAGTTCAATGTCCAGCTCATTTAATCAGCAAGTTAAAATTGGATTTGGTTGATGACACTTCCTCGCACAATGCGAAATTATGACTGTAGCGAACGCCGGACGTTTGGTTTGCAACATGATTTGAAAAAGGAGAGATGTAACTATAGATGTTGGATAGCCAGAAATTACCCAGTCGTCGGTCGACAGTAGCTCGGGTTCAGGGTAAGTTTTCTCCGCACACCAAGTGATCCCATGGTTAGTGTATTGGTCGGCGTCAATCTCTAACTTGGACATCATCCTTAGGTTGGGAGCATTCGACGTGTCGCAACGAACATCTGCAAATCAGCACTTTATGCATACTGTAAAACTTTTAAGCGTTCCGGGCAAAAGATGGAAAGTGCCTGAATTTAGGATAAATTACCACCCTCCTCCCCTCTAGTAAAATAAAGTGTGAGTAGTGTTCAGCCTTTGAAGCTGGACACCATGGCTGCCATGACTTACCATGGCTGCGGTATTCCAATTGTTTTATAGATTCGAGGTAGTTTAGCTTTTTTTGAGCACGCTTTCCTACTACGGGAGCAAAGGAAATTTACTGCAATTTTCGCATTTTGACCGTCATAGATCATACTATCAACATAAATTATAAAAAAAGGTGCAATTCGAGGTGAACCTATCCCTTTAAAGAACATACCATAGAAAGTCGGTGCCGACGCTGACGTCGCGGTCAGTCCGTCACACAAAACTGCCAGAAGTAGCGCGAGAAGAACCCCCATCGAAATGTGTATTTTACTTGAATCGGCTAAATTTCAGCGGTAAACAATACAGTCGGCATGGATTATTGCGGATACGGTGAGGTAATACCAAACAGAAACACGCAAAACAATTAAAAATAGCTCTAATTGCTCAACATTCAAAGTTGGTGAGCAAGTAAAGTCGTGAGCTATGTGAGACAAATTTTGCTGAAAATACGTATGCTACGATTATTTGCATATCTTTAGCATATCTGGCCGAGTTTTGCATTTCTTGTGGTATGCTCATTTGCTGATCAATTCTCAGTACTACATGGTTCAAGTTGATGGAGTAATGGAGTAATGCGTTTCACAGATTTATTGCCTATGTAGATGGAATATGAGCTTCAGGGAACATAGCTTATGGTTTGTATATGGTGAATTGAAACACGCAGTAACATAGCATAAGTTTTCGTGCCATTGACGCTAACGCTACAACCACTATTATTCTAATCGTTTATTTATTCTCGGTTTCTTCCGTTTCTTAATCGTGGCCCAGTTGACGTTTTATATTGCTTTATTGCTTTGAAATAAGGGTACGACTTATGTCTCGTCGTTGACAACATAATTTGACATCCGTATGCATTATTATTTTGTAACCATAATTTGTGTAGTTTTTTTTTATTCTTGTTTTTCTTCGTTCAGCGTAATTTGGTTCTTTCCAGTGTTATTTATACTATTACTTGAATAAATACGTTTTTATTACTTTCGTTTGGTTCTGGTTAGATATTGTACGGTAATAGGAACATTGATACGGTGTTAAAGAGGGGGACGGCCCCAACGCGAAACTCGGCGAGTGCGTCGCGGAGAAATTTGTGGTGCGGCGAAAAAAGGACTTCGCCAGGCTTCAACGAAACTCAAGAGTTGCGCGCGGCAACAGTTTGGGGGTGTTTCCCGCAAAAGAATTTGATGCGCGCCGCAAAAGTTTTTTCACCGTCTCTGGTTGCCGTTTTGGTGCGGGAAACACCCCCAACCTGTTGCGGGAAACACCCCCAAACAGTTGCCGAAAAGGTGCGGAAACGGTGCGGGAAAAGTAGCAAATGCAAAAAGAAAGCAGCGTGTTGGATGCGAACCCTACACTCTTGTTAGATACTTTCTCTTAACAGCGCCTTAGACCACTCGGCTACACAACACATGTGAGATCTGTGCTTGCGGAAAAATATTAGTACAACAACTGCACTTACGGCAGATCCTCCGAGCGCTTTAAAAACGTTGCCGAAAAGGTGCGGAAATGGTGCGGGGCGCAAGTTGCGCCCCGCACCATTTCCGCACCTTTTCGGGAAACACTTTGCGCGCCATTTCTATTCCGCGCGCATTTTGTTTCCCATTCCTTTGCGGCGCGCATTTTGTTTCCCGAAATGGTGCGGCGCGCAACTCATCGGCTCTCAGTGTTCGCCGCGCACCAAAATCGCGCACGCCGACAGCGCCCGTCTGGGCCAGGTTCCTTCTGCGCCACTAATAATATTTCGCCCAGCCAGCGCCCAGTTTGCGCGTGGTTTGAAAAATCGGTCGTGAAATATGCCGCATCCTCGTCTTACAAGGGAAATGCCTAGGTTCATATCTGAATTAAGAAAAGTTGTAATGCAAAAGTTGCAGAAAATTAAATTCTATTAAAGATGGCGCACTCAAAACGTGCCAGACGTAATTATCAAACAATTACGCATAACCGTTCCTTATAAGCAGTTAGAAGGACACAAGTTTCCATCTCAATTGGCTCAGTGGATAGAGCGTCGGACTACAAGGTTGGCTACCCAAAGATTCAATTCCGGCCATGGTAGTTTTTTTGCATCTGGAAATGCTGGTTTTTCTTCTGGATTTATATTTTAAGTTGTGCTGTTGAATCATAAATATTAAAATTTATTTTATAATAAAAATTTATTACAAAGTAATTGTAGGTAATGGTAACAGTTTTGTAATTAATGTGTAGGTAATGGTAACAGTTTTGTCGGTAATGGTAAACTGTAGCGAACAGTTTTGCTTCATGCATTTCTTTGAAACATTTCACCACTGTTGATGTTTATGTTACATGTTGATCAATAAATTCCGGACATTCTGTGCAAGTAAATTGAAGAACTCTTTTTTCTCGTGGGCCTCTCCCTTTAAGTCCCTGAAAAAATCCAGCCTTGTTAACTTTCGGTGAAATAATATTAACCTGTAATTAAACGGCCTGTTTAACTTCTTGTAATATCGAATTCAGTGATTTTATGCTATTTTTGATATGTATGACCCGTTCAGTTCTAAAACGCGACAAGTTACACCGATAAGATTTATTGTCAATCGAATTTACGGACTTTATGCGATTTGTGATATGGCTTTAGTGGCTTTAGTACTTTCTCTTTTCTTTGATTTTCCATTTACAGTATTATCACCCTTTATCAACTGAAAGAATCGATGCAACTGGAAATAAATTATTATCACCAGTTCAATTGTAAAACGCGACAGTTACACGATAAGATTTATTGGCGGCAACCAGACGGCTATCACCGCCTGAGGCGGCATTCTAATAAACGATAATTGTGCATATTTATATGAAGCGAAGTGCGCATATTTATATGAAATATTCCTACGTTTGTGTTAAAGGGACAGGCCCATCAAAATAAACCTATATTTACGATACGTTCATAATGACTATCAAGCATTTTTATTACAATATATACAAACTAAATTTCACCATTATTCGCCATAGACAACTTTTTTCCAATGCGCTCAACGCATATGTATACCATAAAACTGCAGATTTCAAAGCTATATATGCAAATTTTAATCGCATTATAATTTCACGATAAATTTGCATTGACGACAAGGATATTTGCGGCTTTACGGTATACATTTAAGCTGAGCGCATCGGAAAAAAGCTTTCTATGGCAAATAAATGTGAAATTTAGCTTGTATATCTTATTATATAAAGTTGGGAGCTTTGTTTGTTTGTTTGTGCGTTTGTTTGAGTGTACGTTTGGATGATGTGCGTTACGCTCAGGTTGTAGGATTGGTTCAGTAGTTCACGTTCCCGTGCACTGAGCCATCTCACTTCCCGAGCGCCCCTCTCACAAACGTCTAAAAAAGGCTGCATATGTGGAATATGTGTGGTGTATCGTTCGGGCGTTTCTGCGGCACAAAGGGTTCAAAGAACACTCACGGCACAAAACTCAAAGAACGACCAATTTTGAAAACACGCTTTTTCGTCTAATGCTTTATTTACTCTTATTTTACAAAAATTTTCCATATTGCCTCTCAACGTGAGATTATCCTCACCTTGAGCAACCTACGAGAATCCAGCCCTGAGCTATACGCACTCGCAGACTGCATATACTCACCAACGCCATTGCGGATGGCTCACACGAATGCCACACAAAATGTTGCATTATACTCAAGGAAGCGGAGTATCGGCCGAGCGATAATGTTCAAGGAACATCCACTTGCTGTGCAACGCCATTATGGAGCGCTCACATGAGCACCACACAAAAGTTTGCATGTACACCAAGGGCGCGGAGTACATGCCGAGCGATAGAGTTCAAAGAACACCCACTGCAGGGCACCTCCACTGCGGAACGCCCAGTGAACGCTACAAAGGCTGCCATATACAGAATGCTTGCGGGGTATCGTTCGAGCGATTGTGCGGCAAGTAGGCCGAGAACCCTGTTCCATGCAATTCAAGAAGCATATTCGCAATTATAATAATTCCCTGTCAATGGCATCGATGTGTGCTCAACTTGATGTTCCCCGTGGCGCCGGTCCTTATTTAGGAGGAATATAGTCAACAGAAACTAAGTTATATCCCCGTGTTTGATATTGGTGTAGGTTTCATAGCAAAAGTGAAACCATTTCCTTCAGACAAATGTTTGCTTCTAACTTATATAGCCCAGCGAAACATTGCGACGTATCATCCAGGCACATTCCTTTTTTTAGGATTTGAAATTTTTTCGATATTGTAGAGGTAGAGTCCAGCAAGTTGCAGACAATTTAGGAGGAATATAGTCAACAGAAACTAAGTTCTAACCCGTGTTCAATATTGGTATGGGTTTCAAAAAGAAAAAGACTGGAGACTCTTTGGATAGAAATGTTTCCTCCTAACTTATATAGCCCAGAGAAACATTGCGGCGTATCAGCCACGCGATATTAAGCTGCTTTTAGGCTTTGGCAATTTTTTCGATGCCCTAGAGTAGAGCAAGTTGCAGACAATTTAGGAGAAATATAGTCAACAGAAACTAAGTTCTTTCCCCAGGAAACTATTCTTGCGAGAAAGAGTTGCCTCTACTTATAGATATAGCCCAGTGAAACATAGCGACCATCAGCGAATATTGGAAAGACGCCTCAGGCGGCGGTAGCCGACTGGTATTGTAATAAAAATGCTTGATAGTCACTATGAACGTATCGTAAATATAGGTTTACTTTGATGGGCCTGTCCCTTTAAGAGGTCCTATTGCGCATATTTTGTAAATATGGAACAGTTGCCTACTTATACCAAATGTCTGAAACGTAGAAAAAATTCGTTTTGGTCGTAATCACAAATAAATTCACACGGCCACAAACTCTTTTACTTTATATAATAAGATGTTGAACGAAGGTTATGTATATGCACAGTACGGTATACCCCCATTTTGTGGGTATACCGTACTGTGCGCCTTTCGAGATTTACTTGATCTGCGCCAAGTGATTGGTTCTGCGCAGAAACCCCCTTGACATTCCCTTTAAAGGGTCGCAGTCATACAAGAAAAATCATCGTTTTGCATCGAGTTTGCTTGTATTTAGTAAAGAATAAAGAATTTTTTTTTAGCAAAACCGAATAATGTGACTCCTAACTCAGGGAGTGAACAAGTGGAAAAGTAGTTCGACTTTCTACTAAACTACCACGGGATTACGAAACGTGTCGGGATGCCTGCAGAACCTTGAATTATGTGCAAAAATAGTATATGCAAATATTTTCCGAAATAATTTGCATTGTGCCGATCGGGAAGCAGCTGTCCGAACACGTTTTGTAATCCCGAGGTAGTTTAGTAGAACTAGGATCAAATTATTCGGTTCTGGTAAAGTATTGTTCTCTATTCTTATTATATAAAAGAGTAACTGCAGCGTAATTTGCATACCGATGTGCGTTACGGAAATGCAAATTTTCGACAATTGTTCCGCAGTTCCGCGTGTTCGGGTATAAAACGAGTGTCGCAGCTCAATATCGAAGTATGCATATGCAATTGTTTCCTATTATGTGAATTTCTTATGACACGTTTGAAACTTTGTATATAAGTGTGCCCATGCTAAACCAATCATATTTCCACGTAAGACGCCTCAGGCGGCACGAGCCGACTGGTTCCTTACATACAAGTAATCTCGAAGTAAAATGATGATTTGCTGGGCATGCAAATTTACAAATCATTTTTCAAGCCAGCACAAAATTTGCATGCCCACTATGGAAATCAGCTATTTACTACGATCCAAAATTTTTATAGAATGCATATGTTTATATTGATTTACTCCTTCCAATTAAAAGCTTTTGCTTTGTAAAGCATGTCTTTCGGAATTAAATACCATCATCCTTCGATAAAAGGAAACCATTTGAGCACTTCATTCTCGTGAGCCTCCTCCTTTAAAGCGAAATGCTAGCCCCTTTGGAAAATTTGCATATGATAAGCAAATCCTATGTATCCTATGCTAATTTTGTACGATTGCCATGGACGATCGTACAAAATTAGCATAGGATACATAGGATTTGCTTATCATATGCAAATTTTCCAAAGGGGCTAGCATTTCGCTTTAAAGGGTCAGGCCCATTTCAAATGACCCCTATTTTTGATGACTCCATCTTATTCTTTATGTCAAATATAGTAGGATACGATATTTTTCTAATTTTCAAGCGCAAAATGCACGCAGTATTGAGCAATTTACCATGGTCAGTCATACCCAACTATTTATCGCAGTTGTCACGGCCCTTCGCTCTAATTGGGCAATATGCTCTATTGGGCGTGGAGCGAAGGGGCGTGACAACTGCGATAAATAGTTGGGTATGACTGGCAATGGTAAATTGCTGAATACTGCGTGAATTTTGCGTTTGAAAATTAGGAAAATATCGTATCCTACTATATTTGACATAAAGAATAAGATGGAATCATCAAAACTAGGGGTCATTTGAAGTGGGCCTGACCCTTTAATGGGCCAGGCCCACTACTTTACCCACCGATTTGGTTAAGGGTGTATGCAAATGACTATGCAAATGATTTAACTTCCCTTTCTAAGGTGTGAACTAATAGTAAAGAGCGCCGTAAGCACTTCACCAGGGTGAATCTGAATGATATTTGGTTTGTATGTATTGTAATAAACACCCTTTGTATGAATTATGACCAAAAAATAAATATAGGTTTATATCGGTGGGCATCCATTTCATTAAACCCCTATTGTTGATGCCTCCAGCTGCTTCTCCGTGTCAAATATAGTAGGATGCATTTGTTTCCAATTTTCAGGCGCAATATTCACGCAGCATTTAGGAATTTACCATAGCCAGTGAACTGTCTATCGCAATTGGCACGCCCATTCGCACTGATTGGCGAATTTGCTATATTGGTCGTGGCCACTGCGTTTGTGGCCAACCAATCAGCGATGGGTATAACTATCTATGTATGGCAAATTGCTGAATACTGCATTGGATGTCTTTGGGAATATACCAAGCTGGACGTTATTTGAAGCTTTGTTGTTTTTTCAGCTCTACTCGTTAAAGGGATAGGTTCATCTCAAATCACCCCTCTTTTTATTGTTTTTATTAATAATAGCACAAATATCATTCACAATGGGAATTAAATCAATCGCAGAACAATACGCCTCGCAGAAGAAGCTTCCTTTATCGGAAACAGGTGATCGGAAGCCAAAATCTAAACGCAAAAACTAATACCGTACACAGATCGCGCGGGCTAATGGCAATTAGCCAAGTTACAAACTACACTAGGCCAAGTGCGATTAAATGATAATTCACCCTGAGAAATAATGTTCTGCCGAGTGTAGTTTGTAATTACTGGCTAATTGCCATTAGCCCGCGCGATCTGTGTACGGTATAAGTTTTAGCGTTTAGATTTTAGCTGCCGATCACCCAGTTTCCAATAAAGGAAGCTTCTTCAGCGAGGCGTATTGTTCTGTGATTGATTTACTTTTCATTGTGAATGATATTTGTGTTATTATTAATAAAAACAATAAAAAGAGGGGTGATTTGAGATGAACCTATCCCTTTAAATGTGCAATGATATTACTCAACAATATCAAGGGCTTACTCTTCTGAATGACTGTTGTTAAATACGTTGTTATGTTGTCATTATATAAATATGGTTGTTGATTGTTTTGTTTGACTGCTTTCGCGTATGTTGTTATGTTTCTCTTGTTCGAATTGAGGTGGCAGCACCTACTTTGGTGAGCTTATACTCTGGACACTCGTGATATGTGTGCGTTGTTGTATTGTTCCCCCCCCCCCCCAAAAAAAAGGGCCACGAAATAAGAACGACATGAGTGCGCTTAGGTAAAAGTAAAGCTATATACTCACAAATACTCACAAACTAGCACAGTGAATAGCCTCCACGCGCAGGCAACCATAAGATAAAATAAGCTTTTAGTGGATAATCCACTCGATGGTAAAAAAAATTTTGCAGCGAAACGCACAAATAATGGTGTTTGCAAGTGTGCCAAGTTTTCCTTGCAAGTATCAATTCGCAAAATCGTGTTCAACTTACCCTAATTTTGTAATTTTTGCCATCCGCACTATACTGCGTTCCCTTTTGGCGAAACGCCAGGCGAATGTAATGGCGAAACGCCTGTCCACCCGCACAGCGAAACGCCATTTTTGACTAAACAACCAGCGTTTCGCCAGGCGCTTCGCTGTTTTTGCCGCCCTTTTCATAATAATGCGGCAAAACAATTCGACATGACAGGAATCGAACTTGTCGGCACGCCTCTGACAAACCTCAAACCAGCGCCTTAGACCACTCGGCCATACAGAATATATGAGTCCTCATGAAAAAAGATGGATAAGGCCGCCAGCTTTTTACTCGTCTTTTCCCTTTTCTCTGCGCGCTATGCTCTTTTCTCTGTGCATAGTATTTAGAGTGGCGATTCGCCAGTTGCATTTACCTTCGCCAGGCGATTCGCCAGTTGCATTTATTTTCGCCAGGCGTTTCGCCATTAATTTTTTCCTTCGCCAGGCGGATTAGGCAGTCAATTTATTTTCGCCGGCGGATTAGGCAGTCAATTTATTTTCGCTGGCGATTCGCCTAAGACGAACAGAGTAGAAAATCCGCCATCAAAGACATTTTTGTTGAACAAATGGTCCCGTGGCGGCGATAGGTAGCAAAAACAGCCTGTAGATATTCTCGTGTAGTGCCAAGATACGGTAAATTTTTCGATACAAGGAAAATTGGGCATACTTGCAAACCCAATAAAGCGTACATCAATCAAGTCAAATCAAAGACCTCCTCGGCGTAACTTTGAATTGAGAACGTTGACTTTTCACAAGAGTTTTTATTCAATATTTGAATTGAATAGTAATAAATTAGCGTAAACACTATGCTTCTTTTTGGATTCTTTTTTGTTTGTTTATCGAGTAAAATGCGCACGTTATGGATCACCACTATATTTCTACAATTCGGCCGGTGTCTGATTGAAGATACTGAGGAGAACATAGTGCAATTTGAGCACATAATTGAGGATCTAGATGGCTATGATCCCTTCGGTCTGTTCTTATTTTTGTTTATTGTTAATTGTCTTTTTCCTTGCGAGCTCTTTTTCGAGTCGAGACACCGCGAACGGAGTACCCGGGGATAAGAAACTTATGTCCTAAAATATAATTATCTTTGCTAGCAATAATATAAATACTTTATTCCACAAAATTGCAAAGTAATGTGCTCACAAGGGAGATTTCATGGTTCATGCCAGAAATAAAAAGTTATAATGCAAAAGTTGTAGAGAATACAGTATATTAAAGGAGGAGGCTCACGAGATCTAAGTGTATGATTTCTTTCTTCTTATCGATAGATGATGGTATTTGCCTCCAAGAAACATGCCTTATGAAGCAAAAGCTTTTAATTAGAAGGAATAAATCAATGTAATGCTTAGAATTTTATCAAAATTCCTGACCGTAGACTTTGTGTCCCGAGGGTATCTGTCTCTTATTGTATGTGTCCCGAGGGTATCTAGCTATAGTCTCTTGTCAGACGCCTCCGTTCTGTAAATATGTAAATCAGTATTTCATAGCGAACGTTGTAACATTACATCGAAGTCATGGGACGTTTGCTCCTATGGTCTATTCAATATCGGGAATTAATGCAATAAATGACGTTAATAAAAACAAAATAATTAAAATATTAAAATATGAAGATGTCAAGACATGAATTATACGTATAGGTTCTAGAAATAGTGTTTGAGAATGGAAAAGTAGAATGTGGAATAAACATACAAAAAAGTAAGAAGAGGAAATAGAAAGAAATGACCTTGAATATTAATCAAGGTACCCCGTTTCGACCCCTGAGTCACATACGAGGATTTTGCCGTGTCGGGGTCTCATCAGTGTGAGCCACGGCTTCTTGAGATATATAAAAAATAAATAAATAACTAAAAAGGCGACGTGAAGATGAAAATCAATAAAAGAAAATAATTAAATTCAACGTAGCTTAGGAATTATTGTGGATGATAACAAATTTATGAAATCGATAGCAGTGGAAAATTGTATTATGTGTGTAGTTTGTAGTTTGAATATAATTGTCTAATAACCATAGGCTAAATCAAGGGAAAGGTAATTAAATGGAAAATTGATGTAATTAATGAATATAATCGTTAATTTGAAAGATAAAATCAGGATAGCATAGAGGAAATAATGTATGCATACGTGAATTAAGTAAAATCATGAGAAACAATTGTTTCAAACCAGGAACATAATATTTTGGGACTAGAATCATATTTATATGCAATGGTAGGATATTTATTGAAAGTCTTCTTAAACATTTGTGAGACTGAGTCTATAGGATAGAGGTTACTGAGAAGCTTAGCAATTAACTCTTTGATTTTATTTTTGAAGAAATTAATATTAGAAGTGCATCTGTTTATGCGTATGATTTCTCCTATAATGCAATTGGTTTTAATGTTGGTACTTATATGGCTGTTAAACATTGGAAATCTAATTACATTAAAAGTATAATCATCAGTTTCATTATAAAGATTAATATCCCATTTATTTTGTGATTTGGTAATATTTAAATCTAAGAATGCAGCTTGTTGTGAATCTATGTTAGCCGATTCTAGAGTAAGAGTAGTAGGATAGATGCTTCTGATAGAGTCTATGACATTATTATCATTGTAAAATACAGCAATGTCATCCATATACCTATAGATACTTGTTTTGTACCTTAAAGAGGTGTTGGCTGGATTTTTAAGGAAGTTGAATTCAAGCCATTGCAAGCGTAAGGTCAGCTAATAATGGTGAAGCGTTGCCTCCTTGCGGGACACCTTTAATTTGATGGAAGATTTTACTTTTATAAATACAATAGCTGTTTTTAACAATATATCGTACCATGTGTTTAATTTCAGTATTATTAAAGCAATTGTTGGAAACTGTGTTAGTGTAGAAACTGGATTTGTAGCCAACGTTAAGATGTGTTTTACAAGCGTTATTGAAACATAGATCAATAAGCTGAAAGATATTATCAATAATACAATCATGGGGCAGGTTAGTGAAGAGACTTGCGAAGTCCATGACGCTTATCTGACTAAATTTATGAATTATTGGGTTGTTAGCAACACAAATTGAGTTATCGATAGAAATAAAACGATTAGAATTAATAGTCCAATTAGATGAAGCATTGCAATAGTTTTTAAAATGTTTTCTAAAATGTTTAAGGATTTTTTGTAAAACAATAGAAACACTTTTCAATGAACTATGTTTAGCAGCGGTGATAAATCGCATTTTAACAGTATTTTTATGTAACTTAGGTATAGCATATATATTTGGAAGCTTATTGTCCTCTTCTTTTAAGGTTAAACCAAGAATACTGGTGTATTTATTGTGTCTTAGAAATAGAAATCATAGTTGTTGCCTTTGGATATGAAAATGAGGAACTCGGGGATGCACTATTTATTGTATTAAAAGCTCTAAAGTGTGAAGTAAGGAGACCACTACACTACAATTACTTTGTAATAAATTTTTATAATAAAATAAATTGTAATATCACAACTTAATATAAATCGAAAACTACAAGTGAAATTAAAATGTTAACTAATCTCATTGGCCACAAATGGTACAACTAATTAGAATAACTGGTTATTGCATGTTCTCCTACACAAATCACATTTCATAATTGTGTCACCCATACCGCAGTCTATTTGTCTATTTACGGTGAAGCATTTACAGATGCAAAACAAACTACCATGGCCGGAATTGAAAATTTGGGTGGCCAACCTTGTAGTCCGACGCTCTATCCACTGCTTCAGATGGAAACTTGTGTCCTTGTGACTGCTTATAAGGAAGGGTTATGCGTAATTGCTCCATAATTACGTTGTGAACGTTTTGAATGTGCCATCTTTAATACAATTTAATTCTCTACAACTTTTGCATTACAACTATTCTTATTTCTGATATGAACTTTGAAATTTCCCTTGTGAAGAGCCAAACGGCATCTCAAATCACCTCACTTTTATTTTTTTTTATTTTTTTTATTGATAATACCACAAATATCATTCACAATGAAAATTAAATCAATCACAGAACAGAACGCCTCGCAGAAGAAGCTTGCTTTGTTGGAAGCTAGTTGATCGGAAGCCAAAATCTAAACTCAAAAACTAATACCGTACACAGATCGCGCGGGCGAATGGCAATTAGCCAAGAGCGAATTAAATTATACCACACCGTGGAAAATAATGACATGCCATTGGCCCGTTCGATCTGTATACGGTGTTAGTTTTTGCGTTTAGATTTTGGCTTCCGATCAACTACACAGGAAAGTGGAAACCCCGACATGGCCCCGATTATTTTCGAAAAAACCCCCGATATGACCCCGATTCTTCCAAAAAACACCGATATGGCCCCGATCAAGTCAAATAATCGCGGCGTGATCGGGGCCATATCGGGGTTTTTGGTTTTCCATGTAGCTTCCAGTAAAGGAAGCTTCTTCTTCGAGGCGTCCTGTTCTGTGATTGATTTGATTTTCAATGTGAATGATATTTGTGGTATTATCAATAAAAACAATAAAAAGAGAGGTGATTTGAGATGAACCTATCCCTTTAAAGGAGGAGGCTCACGAGTTTTAAGTGTTCGATTCCTTGCCTTTTTGGTAAATAATCAGCAATAAAATAAAAAACATGATAAATAATCATGGTAAATAATCATCAATAAAAACAAAAAAACATGGTAAATAATCATCAATAAAATGCATAACCAAGCACGGAAATACACTTTAAATAAATTATTTAATTAAAAAAGTAATTTAATTAAAAAAAAAAAACGATCGTATGTTGAAACTCGTGAGCCTCCTCCTTTAAAGGGTCAGGCCCACCCCTATTTTTGATAATTACATCTGATTCTCCATGTCAAATATAGTAGGATGCAATATTTTTCTAAGCTTTAAGCACAAAATTCACACACTATTCAGCACTTTACCATGGCCATTCATTACCCAACTTTTTATCGCAGATGGCACGCCCATTCGCGCTGATTGGCCAATATCGCAATTGCCACGCCCAATAGAGCATATTGCCCAATTAGCGCGATGGGGCGTGACAACTGCGATAGTTGGGTATGAATGGCAATGGTAAATTGCCAAATGCTGCGTGAATTTTGCGCTTGATGGGGTCTCGATGTATGCCGGATTTTGCTTCCAAGTATGGCTTTAATTACCGTAGATTGGCACTCTACGAGGACAACTACAGACCGCCAAAAAAGGGTCCCGCGGCGGTAGCCACAGGACTATTTTTTTCGAGCGTGCATAAACTGTGAATTTTCGCCTCCTCTAGTATTATCAATGGTGCATTTTCTAACTTTCAAAGGTGTATGCAAAATCGTACACGAGATGCACATTTGATACTTGGAAGCAAAATGCGCCGTTTTTGCCCTACATCGAGACCCCATAAAAATTAGAAAAATATCGTGTCCTACTATATTTGACATGGAGAATCAGGTGGAATAATCAAAAATAGTGGTCAATTGAAATGAGCCTGACCCTTTAAAGGGATATGTTTACCTCGAATTGGACTTTTTTTATAATTTCTATTGATAGTATGACCTATGACGGTCAAAATGCGAAAATTGCAGTAAATTTCCTTTCCTCCTCGAGGCAGGAGCATGCTCAGAAGCTAAGCTACCTCACATTTATAAACACAACTGGTGCACCGCAGCCGCAATTAAACTATGCCCCAACCTTTGTTACAAGTGCGAAGTAGCGTGACAGGGCTAGAGTTGAAGAGAGTGTTGTGATAGACAGAGGGTGAATATAAGGTCCCCGCGTCTTCTTGTGTCTCCAGCCCTATCACGCTATTTCGCACTTGTAACACAGTTTGTCGTACCGTTTGACTACGGCTGCGGATGCCAGTTGTTTTATAAAGTCGAGATAGCTTAGCTTTTGAGCTTGATCCTGGCTCGAGGAGCAAAGGAAATTTACTGCAATTTTCGCAATTTTCGCTATCAATAGAAATTATACAAAAGGTGGAGTTCGAGGTTTGAGGTGAACCTATCCCTCTAAAGGGACAGGCCCTTCAAAGTAAATCTATATTTACGAAACGTTCATAATGTATATAAAGTATTTTTTTTTGCAATGTATACAAACCAAATTTCACCTAAACTCACACTGGGGAACTTTTTCCGATGAGCTCATCGTATGTGTATACCGTGAAGCTGCAGATTTCCAAGATGTATGTGCAAATTTAGCTCGCATTTTAATTTCATTATAAATTTGCATATAGAGCTTCGATCTCTGCAGTTTTACGGTACACATATACGATGAGCGCATCGGAAAAAGTCCAGAGGATGAAAGGGGGTGAAATTTGGTTTGCATATACATATAGTAATAAAAATCTTATTATATAAAATTGGGAGCTTTGTTTGTTTGTTTGTTTTATTGATTGATTGTGTGTTTGGATGATGTGCGTTACGCTCAGGAAGTAGGATTGGTTCAGTAGTTCATGTTCCCATGCACTGAGCCATCTCACATCCCGAGCGCCCCTCTCATAAAAGTCCAAAAAAGGCTGCATATACGGAATGTGTGTGGTATATCGTTCGGGCGCGTCGGCGGCGCTCAAAGTACTTCGATTAAAATACAACGAACATGCAAATCTAGAGCAACAAAAGAAGTAATAAAGCGAGGATTTTAGCATATGCTAATTTTTTGAATCACTTTTGAATCCACGTTTCACGTATGTATGAAATAAAAATGTAAATAGAAGGTCGCCTCAGGCGGCGCAGCCGTCTGGTGATTTATATAAATATGAACATTTCGTAAATATAGTTTAGTTTGATAAGCCTGTCCCTTTAATACACGTGAAACAAGCACGAAAAAAAACCACGAACAATGAATGAACTAATAAATTATTAATCATCAATTTTCGACTTGAACGATTCTATAGTTGAGCTGCGGACAATCGCTTCTGACGTACATATAAAGAGTTACCATCTCTCCTCCTTCTACCACTTAAAACGAACGACTCTATTGTACAATTACCGTCCAATGGAAATTTAGGCGTCCCATGCGATTTTAGGCGTCCCATGAGTGGAACAACCGTCCCATGAAAATCTGACCCTCCCAACCGTTTTAAAGAAGACAATTCGAACTGTATTTTTCTTGCATGCGAGCTGTGCCAAATCCAAGAGATGTGCTTCATAGATGTGTTGCGCACAACGTTTTACGAGCATTTGGTAGTTTGCTGAAAGATTAGCAGTTAGCGTATTTAGAGTAATGTAGGGCTTTAGATGTGTAACTGTGGGATACAATACATAATTAGAGATTGTCTACTAACTGGAGAACATAGTTGATCAGTGCAATTATTGCCAGATCTATATTTTATCGGGAACATGCTCGAATTGAGGGACCAATCGGCTGGGGATTATAAATGCGAGCTTTAGCCTATTTGATTAGAACGTGTAGTATATGCCAGACTCAAACATTTCTACATATCAACTTTTTTTGACAATGGTAGTAGTGTTGGGACGGTTGAAAGGGCCATGGGACGGTCAGATTTTCATGGAACGGTTGTGAAGTCTATGGGACGGTTGGGAGGCCCACGGGACACCTAGATTCCCTTGAGACGGTTGTCCCACTCATGGGACGGTTCGCTCTCTTGGGACGCCTAGATTTCCATGGGACGGTAATTCTACAGTAGAGCCAAACGAACACACTATCGAGCACGGGGTGTTTATGCAAGCTAAACCCCGGACAATCTTAAAACATTCAACGAGATCTCACACAATTATTATATGTTTTTATTTTTCTTCTAATGAGTGAATTATTTTGCACTTCAAATTCACATGCCCTTTCTCCAGATTTCCGATGCTCCCGGATTGCAAACGATCGTTTCAACTTCAGCAAAAGTGTTTTCCGTCTAACGCACTATGTCCTTGAAGCTAGAGGCGAACATACAGTTGGATGTTATTCTAAAACAACAGAACGCAAGAAAATATTCTACCCACTGCTTAATGCACTTGACCCGATGATGGCAAGTTTAGTCTTATATTCTGTAATGAGCAATGCTTCAAATAATCGTCTAATTGTAAGTTAGTCCGCATTTCGTCTAAATCAGCCAAGTAGCGTAATGGAGATGCATCAAAAAGTATTTTATATTGAAAAGTAAAAAGTGAAAAGTAGCAACCTAACTAACATTTTCAGGGATTCTACATCAAGAAAATATATGAAGGAATAGCTGTCATAAAAGCATCGCCGAGAGACCCGTATAGTGTGCCTTCGATGATGGAACGGAGAAAACTTTACTGCACAGAAATGCGGATGGTTAGAATGCTATCATATTAATGAAAATAGGATCACAACATGAAACTTCCCTGCACGCTATGGGCCGCGCTGAAAGATCGGATGGGCGGGGCGCAAAAAGGGATGGGCGAGCATAGTGCGGCACAATCATTATGGGCGAGTAGGGTGGGCCAGTGGCGTGTGAAGATATTCTGCTATGTTAACGATTTACGCAGAATATCTCCAAATATATCCTCTACTCTTTCCCGATTATAGTGTAAATTCCCGTGCTGACTCATGTCGCGCGGTCTACCGTCTCTCCCCGACACACACTCTCTCGTGTCGCGCACGCCAGACGAATAGCTGATAATATTATGCAAACAAATTCAATATTATCCAAATCAGCAACCATCCCTCAAAGTTGCACAGCTGATAATGATAATGGGCGGAGCTTAATCTAAAAGAGCAATTACCTCGTCATACAATAGAATACCAGAGTTATTCGGATCCGCCCTTCAGACATCCAGAGGCAGAAAGTATATAATCTCGTAATTCGCCGTTACGAGCACTCGGTTGGTTCCCCGTACCATCGGACCTCTCAGTCATCTGAGGTTCTACTGTTTGGCCCAAGTCATCTGGGTTCGCCGCCTGCTCCAAGTCATCTGGAGCGGACTTCCCAACCCTACTCTTCCGTCCCCAGCTCATCTGGGATTCGCCGATCGTTCATCGTCAAGCTGCCCCTCCGCAGCTGTCTTCATCGTCTCCAAATTCCAAGTCATCTTGGTGTGGTCCAGTTCATCTGGAAATCTTCGTTGCCGTATCCGTCTCCAGCTGCTCTCATCGCAGCCGCTTATCGTCTCCCGATCCCAAGTCATCTGGGAGTGTCCAGTTCATCTGGAAGCCGTCGTCATCTACAGCTGCACTCATCGCAGCCGCTGATCTTCTCCCGATCCCAAGTCATCTGGGAGTGTCCAGTTCATCTGGAAGCCGTCATCATCCACCGCTGCACTCTCTGCAGCCGTTCATCTTCGCCGTGCCCAAGTCATCTGGGCATACCAGACTTCTGGCCGTCTTCACTTCTGCCGTCTTCATTCTGCTGATTACCATATATAAAGATTGCCGTTACATTCAATAAAGATTGTATATAAAAAGACCCGCGTGGCGCAGAGCATCGTACACATCAGAACATCGGAGCACACACACTATATATTATCATATGGCGCGCGGAACATTAAAACTGGGCACATTGACAAAGTTTACTCACTGTAGTATGAACGAAGAAAAATCTTCTCTTTTTCTTAGAGTCCTATATCTTATATTCATAAATGTTTAGGTTGCGTCTACTTTTACCGATTATTTTGAGACCTTCCACAGTGACAAGGAAACATGCTGGGTGAGTAAGATAATTATAGGGTTTGGCATAAATAATTACCCCAAGTGCGCAAATCCATGCAAATTGCATACACGGAGCAAGTAACGCAGGACGACTCAAGCCTCAAGTACCAAAGACTTATCACTCCTAAACTTATGTCCGTCGTGCTTCATGACGTTCAGTGACAAAAACATGCTGGGTGAGCATGCATGATGGATGCTTTCGTCTCTAACACAATTGACCCGAGTTCGACTCAGGACCGTGACAACTTTGAAGCCACCACCCGGCGACTGAATCATGCACGATGCTTTCTCCTCAGTAGCCCGTTGATGTATTGTGAAGGCGCACTCTCTTGAATCACAAAGGTTGATAATTATTTATTATCATTTATTTTATAATAATTACAGAAACTAAAGGAAATCTTAGAAGAGTGTGCCTTTTTCCGAGATATTTGGATAATTTTTGTCAAAAGTCAATCTGAAAGACTATGTTTGGACGAAGATGGATGTTACAATGTTATGGAGTTGTATGATGAAGACATGCCATTTTGTGTGAAGTATATTGCAAGCAACCAATTTCAGGTTTTCTGTTTTTGCTTACTTCCGTGCCATGCGGCAAAAAGTGCTATACCTTATGAAGAGTTACTTTCCTTAGTGTGCTCTATATTCGCTTTACGTCTTTCATACAATCGGCGCAAAGAAGCACAAATACGTTCGTTATAGAATGCGTCTTTCGGCTCATGGCATCACAGTATTCTCAATTACTGTGAATTGACGGATATGGTTCCTCAAGCAAAAGACGATAATTATGCCCGGGAAATTGTATTCGAAGATGGAAAAACGGATGACGAATTGCTGTCTATGTGCCAATTTTTACGGTATGTTATGATTTTTGCAGAGGTGCTGAATAGCTGAAAGCTGAAAGAACATAAGCAAATCATAAACAGCGGAACATGTCATAAGCAAACCTTGAAACTGTACTTTACTCAATAAAGGTGCACTCTCTTGAAGCGTAAAAAAAATTTAAAATTAAAAAATAAATAAACGGTAGAATTACACGTTTGTTTAGGTTCCGTGTTTTACCCGAAGAAGGAAAAGAAGAGGAAATTCGTGAGATAACGCTAGTAGGTAGAGACAAAGACAGAGAAATTGTTCATACGGATTCTGCGTCTTATCCAGATCTGACTTGCGTCACAATAATAATAGTAACTTACGTGCTACAAACAATCATTTATTTTATGTAGCATTGATTAGGTGAGGCCGAACACGTGAAACAAGTAGATTCTTTTATTTTTTATTTTTCATGATAAAGTGTCAACCGTAAATATTGCACGTAGTATTGATTTAGAGAACTATGACTTGACATACATCACATTTTAAGTGGTTTATGACTCTAAATTGATTGCCAATAAATTTCCAAACAATGGGATTCAAACTTGTAATTTCATTTATTCAACGCTAGTTCGTTTAATAAAGGATTGAAACGTTGCTGTCCATATATAATGATAAATCTTTACCTTCATACATTCGTTTCGCCTACATTTCGCCACGACGATTTTGTGTCTGGCGTTCGCCGCGCAGCGATCGAGTTTTCTCACTGTGGTTAACGGCATAAATATCGCATTCCGATGTCCAAGGGGTCTGAAAATTAACTTTTTCTTAACTTGCTCTAAAATGTCTATATAACGGATATAAAAGATTGTGGAAGCTGAATTGCTGAATGTTGACTAGTTTCATTCCCAAAAACAATCTGAGCTAAAAGTTAATCCGTTATAAAACACTAAAAATACAAAGCTATAGGACAATGAAGTAGGCCTATTATTCACTTTGAGAAGCCCTTTGCAATGGATCTTCCAATTCAAAGGAACCAATCACGATAAATTCGTCATTTTTATTTAATTTTTATTAAATATAGGAAGGTGTGAAGGAAATATTGTACCAATATGAAGTTAAAAAGACACGAACTCAGGGAACTCACTGAGAATGTGAGTTGCTGGATAACAATATATTGTGAATAAAACCAATTTCCCGGATGGCGGCCGAGATTGAATACCATGCAGTCACAGCATATCACAATTGTCTAACACTGCAGCAGGGTATTTATTAACTTACCAGCCGTTCGCTCTTCTCCGACTGGAGGAATCGCCCTTGTGGCGATTGTTACCCTATTGTTGAATCCTCGCTATTTCATATGCTCAATTCAACTATTTGCTGATAAAGACTTAGAAACGTAGATGAGAAGTATCGGTTATATATTTACATGCCCATTATGGAATGCTAATGAACATGATTTCTAGTTTATCAGAGTTTTATCGCTTCCGTGGCCAACATCACTTGGGCTCATTTGCCCTCTACTAGAGTTAATCTCTTCCCTGCTACACATCATTTGGGTTTGTTTGCCCTTTTATCCGGGAGTTTATCTTATTCGTGGCTGAGGTCACTAGTGGCTAGTATTTGCCCGATTCTGTCATCTATTCGACCTACACGCAAGTTATTAGGCCTATTGAGCCTTTGTGTTTTCCCCCAGTCTTTCTACTCTCCTGGTTGTCGTGCCCAGCCAGGAGCCCGTGTATGAAGCCTGCCCGTATTGGAGTGCGGTGGATGTGGACTCCTGAACCCCAGTTATCTGAGAAGAATCTGAAGAGGCCCCGTGGAACTGCGACGTTCCTTTCAGCTACCCTAAGCCCATATTACCTTTACATAGTCGCATAAACCATTTACACACTGCCCTGTGTTGTTATTTGCCGTGATAACCCTGACAAGGTTATTCAATCCCTGACGGCCAAAATCTAGCTCGCCTTTTTGAAACATATAATGATACCGGCCGGCTACGCAGCCTGGCAGGCCTTTCCATACGTATGAAATGTCTCTAACGTAGATGAAAATCCTTACGATTGAAGAAACACATCGTTACATGAGAATATTTTATGTTTTACATGAGAATATTTTAATTTGAGCTGTGGCACTCTCTTATATCCAAAGCGGAACAATTTATTCGAATTATACTTCCGTAACGTGAGTGCTGCTTACAGTTACTCCTTTATATAATAAAGATAATAACATCAACACATTGAATACATATATTTTGCTCAATTTTATTCTGAAAGCAATCAAAAATTTTATTTTATTTTGCATTGATAAGTTGTTTGCATTAAGTGAACATCACGGTTAACCAACAATAAGCAACATTTTAATAATAATAATATCCGTTATAATATATCGAAGCGTTTTGTTTCTTGTTCTTGTTTAGTTAAATTCCAGAAAAGAACCTAAACGAAAAATATACAACACCAAGCTGGTTACAATTACAAACGTGGCCTTTTCTTACTAGGCTTAGGTTTAGGCTTAGGCTTAGGCTTGGGCTTAGACGTAGGCTTAGACACAGGTAGCGGGTCTAAATTGTATTCAATATTTAAGTGGGCTTACATTATTATAATAACTTGAACCGAATTTGGAGGGAAAGAAGCCGAATTGTCTTTTTCGCCGCCTTTGCCTTTTTGGCTATAATTTGTATATTTTAATGTTATCTCTCGTATTTCTTCTTCTTTCCCATCGTCGGGTAAAAGACGGAATCTGAAAGTTACTGCTTGAATTCTAGTTTAATTGAATTTGAAACTTGTACCAAATACAAGCAAATACGCCCGATGGTGCCGCCAGCGTGGGAAACTGAAAACCCCGACATGTGCCCGATCACTGCTCTTGCGATTAGTTAATCGGGCACATTTAGGGGTTTACGCTTTCCTGTAAAGCAGTTTCATCATGAATGGTCCAAGCGCTCAAAGCTTCTCAAAACCGACGAGTCGCGGCGTCTGGGATGCCCGGTAAAAAGTTTAAAGTTGGGACTGGAAATCAACTATTTACTACGATCCAAAATTTTTATAGATTTCATAATTTTATATTGATTTACTCCTTCCAATTAAAAGCTTTTGCTTTGTAAAACATGTCTTTCGGAGTTTAATACCATCATCTTTCTATTAAAGCGAAATGCCAGCCTCTTTGGAAAATTTGCATATGATAAGCAAATCCTATGTATCCTATGCTAATTTTGCGCGATTGCCGTGGACGATCGCGCAAAATTAGCATAGGATACATAGGATTTGCTTATCATATGCAAATTTTCCAAAGGGGCTAGCATTTCGCTTTAAAGGAAACAATTTGAGCACTTCATTCTCGTGAGCCTCCTCCTTTAAAGCTCTAGTCTTCCGAAGTAGTCATATCAAATTTAAAAAAATAACCTTAAAAACTGGCACATGGTCAGTATTTCGTCTTCAGTTTTTCCATCTTCACTAATAATTAAACGGTCATAATTATCATCTTTTACTTGTGGAACCATATCCGTCAGTTCGCAGTAATTGAGAATACTGTGATGCCATGAACCGAAGGACGCATTCTGAAAGGAAGGGTGGCAAATTCCGCAACTATGTTTTGTTGGGAGACAATAGCCCGTATTCTCGCGGCACTTTGGGAAATGCATTTTGGTAGGCCATTCTCAATCTCCTCTGGTAGGTCTACCAGATTGGAAATTGGAGAGGCCTACCAGTTGTAGGCTCAGGTTGTGGTAATCTCCTCTGGTAGGCCCAATGCATGCAACAGCCGATCAGCCCTCCCAATCCGCTACCAATTTGGGAAACCGCGACACGCGACGCGCCTCCTACCAATACACCAGAATTAGCGCTTTTTCTCCCACTGGTAGGTTATTTCCAATTGGGAGGCCTACCAGTGACGCAATAATACGGGCTAATATGGAAGATAAGGTGCACTGAGCGAAACGAGACACGATCGCTGGCCTCCCTGTTTCCCAGCCTCCTATTGGGAGGGGCGAGAACTAGAGGGAATATGGTAAATCAACGAAACGTAGAGACAAATCCTCCCTAACCGGGGAGCTCCCAATGTTTGCGCATAGGCCAATGCTGGCAATGATACAGCGCTCGTCATAACCAAGTTTTTCTTCTCTGAATATATTCTTCATCCAAGAAAGACCAACCATTTATGCACTAAATGTACTTCCACTCTGAGTTACTCTACTCCAGAAGGGTGGCCAAATAAAACCTGGAATTGACTGTTTGCAATATACTTCGTACAATATGGTATGTCCTCGTCGTAAAGTTCCATAATATTGTAACATCCATTTTCGTCCCAACAGAATCTCTCGTAGATAGCTTTGGCCCAAACTGCCCACAATTGTCGGAAAATTGAGCACTCAGCCACGATCTCCTTTAGTTTCTGAATAAGTCGGTGTATCGTTATCAGACATTTAAAGTGAGACAACAGGGTTTTCGAAACGTTTATTGGACACCTGTATTCACAACGATGTATGCAAAAGAATATAATTGGACTAAAGCCGATTACCCAGCATGTTTCTGTGTCACTGTGGAAGATTTCAAAATAGTCAATGAACATGTTCGCAATCTGAAATTGGCATTTCCACTAAATTCAGCATTGTGAAATCGTGAACACACAAAGTTAGTTACTCTCAGCGCATCGCAGTTTGAATAGGGATGAAGTGACTAGATATTCGTCCTTTTATTCAGCTATATAAGGTTCAACTTGCTAAGCTGGAAAGAAGGTTCAACTTAAGGCTCAAGGTTCAACTTGTAAGGTATATAAGGTTCAACTTGCTAAGCTAAGCTTGCTAAGCTACGTGAATATAATTAAGCTCTAACCATCCGTAAATCCATGCAGTACTTTTTTCTACAATCAGTCGGCGTACCGGTTATAACGACGTCCGATGTTGGTACTACCGCAAACCCTTCGTATATTTTGTGTATATAGAAAGGCTGAAAGACTTATTGTTAGTTCTCTATCCTTGAGTCAATGATAGTGAGGCCCGACCGATATGTGCCGTATTCAGCAATTTACCATAGCCAAAGATTCCTGGATATGGCTGGCTATGATAAATTGTTGATTACGGCCTGAATATTGCGACTGAAAATTGGAAAAAAAACTGCATTCTGCTATATTTGAGACGGAGAATCAAATGAGTCAACAAAAATAGGGTTTAACTGAAATGGACCTGACTAATAAAAATACGGCCCAATTGTTTGTGGGACATGAACGTGAAAGGTTCAGGTTTTTTTTACTTTCGCATAGTTTACCTTGTTTGAAAGCGAAAAGAATGGCAGTTAACAGTCATCTTACTCCGATAATCACTACGGCGTAAGATTATTTACAGTTCATACCCGTGAACATTAAAAATAAGATTTTCTCGGCCCAAATTGAACAAAACTCGCCATCATTGGATCAAGCGCTGTAGGATGTGGGTAGAATATCTGAATCTTTTTCCCTGCTTTCGCCCTGACATAGCATCCAGCTGTTGTTCGCTCATTATCTTCAGTGGCATAGCTCATATCACTGTACATATCTTGGATAAACTTAAACTCACTCATTGCAAACTGGAGACACCGGAAATCTGAAGAAAAGGCGAGCGGTTGGCCACAGAGCATTGCATAGGGAGGGCGCGTTCGAGTTGGTCAAAATGCGGAAAATTCGCTAAATTCTGCGCGAGTTCACTGTTAGCGTGATGCGAAACATCTCGCTTATACGAGCGCTGCAGAGCGTTGAAAATATTTTCTCCTTGGGCCCTATTATTTGTCGATACTCACTAGCCGATCAACTTAAAGGGATCGGCTCACCTCAAATCGTGTCTGTTTTTTTTTGTTTCTTTATTTTCTATAAGGGATAAGAAAAATTTGGAATACAAAAAGTAGTGTTATATTTCAATACTCACGAAGATATTAGGTGATAAAGTGGTGGATCGATCGGCCCAAAATGAAAAAGTGTTAATTGTCCCATACAAACAAGGCAGGATATTACACTTTTTCATTTCGGGCCGATCGATCCACCACTTTATCACCTAATATCTTCGTGAGTATTGAAATAGAACACGACTTTTTGTATTCCACATTTTTATTATCCCTTATAGAAAATAAAGAAACAAAAAAACAGACACGATTTGAGGTGAGCCGATCCCTTTAACTGAATTTCTGTGGCCCAAATTTTGCTCAACTCGAATGCGCCCAAACTGACATAAATGTGGTAAATGGGAAACCAGAACCCCGATGTGGCCCCGATCACGTCTCTCGAAAAATCGAGGCTTGATCGGCCACATCCGGATTTTCTGGAAAGTAATCGGGGTAATATCGGGGTTTTGTGAAATGATCGGGGCATATCGGGGTTTTTCGAGAAATAATCGGTGCCATATCGGGGTTTTTTTTTTTTTTGAGGGAATCGGGGCCATATCGGGCCTTGTTCCCGAGATGGGCCGGATTATTTGTGATCCGGCTCATATCGGGACTTGATCGGGGCCATATCGGGGTTTTTTGGAAGAATCGGGGCCTAGGTTTTTTTTGAAAATAATCGGTGCCATATCGGGGTTTCCACTTTCCTGTGTAGTTGGATAAATAGTGACTGTGAACATGAACGTGAACGGAGAACCTACCTATAGGTGCAAACTTGTGTATTCTCTCGTTTTTGAACATTTTGGCCTCACGAACAAGCTCATCTTCTTCAGCTAGAATTCGACGGAATAATAGGAATATCGCCAAAGACCACACTTTGCGCATTTTGCTCTGCATCAAGAGTAAGAGTTAATCACTACACCGTCTATGCAGATTTTGTAGTATTCAATTCAAATATTGTATTTTAATACAAAAATTATTCTTTCCCGGTACAGTAGTCACGAAAAAAGTGTTTTGAAGCTAAATTAGTGTTTATATCATATTACTACCACATTGTTGCCTAGGACTTACAAATCGGTGTAAATGAGTATCCAATTTTACGAGGCTACGTCATAATCGGCTACGTCATATTATTTATTGTCCTTATCTCCTCAATAGATCTCTTTTTTTTACTCTGTTTTGTGCGCATCTCCCTGATGTAATAAATTATAATATTGTTCAGATTGAGCTCACCAATAGGTGTCGCCACCTCAATTCGAACTGAGAAATAATAAAGACCGAAGAATTGCAATCAACCAATAACACACAGATAACCAAATTACAACATTTATCAATAAAACAACAACAATGATTGAGCCATAACGACGCTCGTCGAGAACGCTCGTGAACATATTTCCGAGAGTAGCGAAACTAAATGGAAATACATAATTGAAGCACTTAGGTCACGGTAAACATTTGCATAAGGTCCTGTGGACACGGAAGACTAATAATGTAAAACTGAGATAAGCAAGTCCATTGATAAACAGTCTAAAGGTTACCTGATAGAGAAGATCCCATAAAGAGATTCGTGAGGACATAAGGAGAGAGCGAAACTGGAGCAGTCCATTCGATAAGGCTCCAATTGGCTGCAGAGGATTTTGGTCACATCGATCAACGCATGATATTCATCATTCAACATCATTAATTCAGAAAGTCGTTATAGTTCAGAGGTTATATGGATGTGCAGGTTGGAAAATGGCTGTCTACGGATTTGGCTACGGTAGCGCGACTATGATTTGGACAAGTGCCAACGTGGGGCGGGGATTAGGTTACGGTAATGTGGTTATGATTTAGAGATTTGCGGAACGCGGAACAAATATTGCTAATAAGGTATTTTTTACTTTGCACATCCTACCGTGGGCATATCTCATCTATGACTTAGAAATGTTGCCAATTCATAACACCAAAATGGAACAAAATGTTTATTGAATTTTATTCTGATTTGAATCTAAAAACTTTACTGATAAAATGTAATTAGCATCATGACTTTCAAAAAAACATTCAAACCACAATAACTGCTAAGATTTGTCGAGGTCCGTAATTATTTCTTCTATGCGTGCAGGCCAAAAACCAGCCTAAATAAAAAAATATATATATAATGAATTCATTTTATGTTTTCTATTTAGTGACTTATTGTTATCACGAATATTCTCGGCACCTCTTTTACTCAATAAAAACACTCACATTATTAATAGAATTAATAGTAGGTGAGCCAGCTCTGGATAGTACGCCGAACTTTCTCTGCTCGGTTCTATGTCTTTGTCTTTTCCACGTAATGTTATCTCTCGTATCTCCTCTTCTTTTCCTTCTTCGGGTAAAACGCGGAATCTAAATGTTTTTTCTCTCTTTACAATTCGTATGTCAACAACGTATATAAGTACTCTTTTAATTCAGTTTGCGCAATGAAGCGCATGTAAGCCTGCCAATAAATCCGTAATTACCGTAAGAACTGGCACATTGTCAGTAACTCGTCGTCAGTTTTTCCATCTTCATTTACGATTAACCGGTCATAATTGTCGTCTTTTGATTGAGGAACCATATCCGTCAGTTCACAATAATTGAGAATACTGTGATGCCATGAACCGAAAGTTGCATTCTGAAAGATTTTCAGCAACATTCTCGAAAAAAACCATGCGTTGTGTAGCGTAGCCAGCGTGGAAAATACTCAGGTACTAACTACATCTGGGACTCGCATAACGGCGCAGACTATACATAAATGCATATACGCGCCCGCGCGCACTCGCACATTACCTTATATTTTTGCCCATTTTACCTCTACGATAGTCGGACTGCGAAAATAGGAATACAAGAATACAATAAATGATTTATGCTATTACTTATTGCAAATATAGGATTCCTATATCATAATAACACATTTACAGTCGGTGAGTAAAAAGCTCCCTGACAGTAAGTCTTACTAAATAAATAGGAATTGCATGGCATAAAATTCTTATAGACAAAAAATGGCCTACTTGAAATTGGCTGCTGGCTACGTACTTCACGCAATATGGCATGTCATCATCATAGAGCTCCATAATATTGTAACATCCATCTTCGTCCAAACATAGTCTTTCGTATGGAGTTCGGACCCAAAAGTCCCACATTTGTCGGAAATATGCACACTCTGTTAGGATCTCCTTTAGTTTCTGAACAAAATACATTTTAAACCTGTCGGGTGAAGAGCCATCGTGGGCTCTTCCCTGACTGGCGGGTTCGAGTTTAACCAACCGACCTTGGACAGATACATTACAACATGGAAATTACATGTTGTAATCTCTATCGAATTTTATGTGCAATAGTTTTATCATTGCTTACCCAACATGTTTCCTTGTCACTGTGAAAAATCTCCATATAATCAGTAAAAGTAGGTCCAATCTGAAGTTATTGATTATGTTTATGGACATGGATCTTGAGGCTCATCTCACTTGGTATATCAAGCATGACGGTTCTAAAATGAATTACAAGGTGGTGCTACGATTCTGTTACATCGAGTTCTAAGGCTGCGATTTGAAAGGATGATATATTTGAAGCATTTCCAGATAAACTTACAAGAATCAATTCCTCTCAAATGTGCCTAGCCTGTGAGTGCTTTTCTCTCCGGTTTTTATTAATATGCACACTTTTTTATGGAATAAAGAGTCACCAAAAATAAATAGGAGCAGTGCAAAGATTCGTGGCTCATAGAATCACTGAGGTGCACCGTTAGCCGACTTCTTACAAGTAGTTCCACCGTTCAATATCAACTGACCAGTCGCATTTCAATACAGAATAGTTTCCTCCGGTCTACCGCTGAAGGCATAATGTAAGGTCCTTTGGTTTCCGTGATGATTCCAATCCCTTCATATATTTTGTGAATGTAGAACGGCTAAAGGGAAAGTTCTCCATTATAGTATTGCCCAGAATTAACGTGCACCTATGAGGGTCTGAGCCCTGTCGAAGAGTTCCAGATGACAAATTGCTCGACCTCTTTGGGCTAGGGCCAGGGAGGAGGAGCCTGTGCATGTGAGTTTTATACAAACTAAAGGCACTCACCATCATGGGATCAAGGGCTGTAAGTCTTGGGTAGAAAATATATTTGTCATTGTCGTCAGGAGTAGAACATCCCACTGGCTCTCCGTCAACAATTTCGGTATTGTATTGCAACCTCAGATAAACGCTTTGGGTGAAGTTTATTCGATTTTGTGCGAAACTTGAACATCGGAAATCTACAAAAAAAAAAAACAGTTCAGTCACATGGTCGTATAGATAACTCACATGGTCATTCTTCAAATGGTCGCATAGATAATAATAATATAGTTTGTTGACAAGACACATCGAAAAGAAACACATAATCAAATTGAAAACAAGAATGCTCTAGGTGCGATGGCAGCTTACGTCCAAGCAGTCGTCGTCTGTCTCCATATTTAGACTTCGTTCCGTAATTGTAAGTGTTTTAGTGGAGAAAAATTGAGCCTACAATTTCTAACTGGAAATTGAAGACTCTCAAAAGTGAGCATAGTTAACTTACCCGTGGGCTGAAAATCGTATAGGTCAGCCCGATAGACGTGCATCATTCGCGCGTCATATTTTTCGTCCACCGCTAGACCTCCTCTATATAACTGAAGTACAGAAGCAACAATCCATAAAGTGTGCATTTTCCTCGACAAACAAAACAATGAAGAGCTATCATTTCAAGCTTGAAATGTAAATGTGAATTATGTATGCAAATATTCAATTCAAATTTTGCACTTGCTCCGGGAGAATATTCATGATTACCCTACTAACAAAGGTAACCGATATACAGCGTGAATGCCAAGAAACGTTATGGTCCATTATGTTTGCGTACTCAGAACCTCTGAAGCCTATTCACCAGAAACGTTGAGTTACTTTAGATAATTTAGATAGCATGTGTAAACTCATATGGATAATAGGAATATTATATTAAAGCGAAATGTTAGCCTCTTTGGAAAATTTGCATATGATAAGCAAATCCTATGTATCCTATGCTAATTGTGTACGATTGCCGTGGACGATCGTACAAAATTAGCATAGGATACATGGGATTTGCTTATCATATGCAAATTTTCCAAAGGGGCTAACATTTCGCTTTAAGCTATAAAAATATTGTTTATCTCCTGAGCGTGACCTGTCCGTTTAACTTTCATGGTATGTTTAAAAAATTGTAATTTGTTTTACGCTTCAAGAGCGTGCACCTTTATTCAAGGGTGAAAATGCAGATTCATTGTTTGCTTATGACATGTTCCGCAGATGATCCGCAGATGACAGTATATGAGCACTACTGCATTCAAGATCTCAAAACAAAATATACAAATTCATAATAATGCTACGTACGCACTAGACTGCCTCCGAGATTGAGCTGTGTGCTGATAATTCGTTGTTTATCATGACATTTATTCCTCATGAGGCGTTGACAAATGGACGACCGTGACGCTTCTCGGCAACAGAAAGTGTTAAACAATGCGAATATATTTTATTCAACCGTACTTCAATCCAAATTGAACTTTATTCTGACTTGAAAATTGCGTGCATCAACATTACTACTAGATTATAAATGTTTTAATGATAACATCCGTTGCAATTATCTTGACCTGTTTTCGATATTCGGTCAGATACCAAATATTAACCTAAATGACAAACCATTAATTACATCTAGCATACGCCAACCTCAAGTGGTAACTGGCACAACATAACCTAGGCTGGTTTCTGAGACGTCGACATTTTATCGCTACTTTCAGTATATAATGAACTTTCGCTCCCTTAGTGTACTTACATCACTATAGTAGCGTGAAGCAGATCAGGAAAGAATGCCGAACTGTCTCTATTTGGTGGGCTGCCTCTGCTTTTGGCTCGTAGCGTTATCTCACGTATTTCCTCTTCTTTACCCTCTTCGGGTAAGAGACGGAATCTGAAACACTTTTATTTTGCTTATTTTGGAATTTGTGGTTTCTATTAAAGGTAATACGCGTCGTTGCCAAGGCAGTGTGTATCAGGGCTAACACATCAACCACTACGACACCTAGACCCCTAGGCAGCGTGTACCAGCGCTAACATATTTTCCAAAGAACAAGACCTTAAGAACTGGCACATAGTAAGCAATTCGTCGTCCGTTTTCCCATCTTCATATATAATTGATTCGTCATAATTATCGTCTTTTACTTGAGGAACCATATCCGTCAGTTCACAATAATTGAGCATACTGTGATGCCATGAACCGAAAGTTGCATTCTTAAAACATAATTTCGTATCGAATATCATAGAGTATTTATGTTAAGTTTTCGCGCACTTTCGCATGCGAAAGTATCATCCATGTTATTGCAGTTTCTATAGTGGGAAACTACTCGAATTTTACATACAGTAAGAAATTTACATACACCTGCGGCGTGTTTTGCATACACCTAATGTAAAACTGCGCGAAAATGGAAAAGTCAACTTGGATGGTACTTTCGCGGCGAATTCGCGCGAAAGTGTAACATAAATACTCTATCAATGAAACAACTGCTATCTGGGTTTTTAATCAGAAAGCTACAAGCCGAAACTTTTATGGTGTGCTGCAAAAAAAGGATTTGCCTATATCTTACCGTTCATTTCGCCCAGTCTTCGCCAGACTTGTGCCAGGTACGCGGTACGCCCGGGCGGCGCCGGACGAAAATGTGAAAATCCATGCAGTCATAGCTAAGAGGGCTTTCGCCAAATCTTCGCCCGGTTTTTGCGTAGAATGATCGGTGCATTCGCTGGACCTCCCGAGAGTCGGGCGAAGTCTGGGCGAAGTGAGCGGCGCGATGTAGGCGATTCGGCGTAACAATCAAGTTTCATCAGTGAAGCATACGAGCCGCTCACGAGGAACAAACAAAAAACAGAAACCTTGAATTGTATGTTTGCGATATACTTCACACAATGTGGAACATCGTCGTCGTAAAATTCCATAATATTGTAACATCCATCTTCGTCGAAGCAAAACTTCTCATAAGAAGTTCTGGCCCAATCTATCCATAGATCTCGGAAAACGGAACATTCCTCTACGACCTCCTTTATTTCCTGTAAGAAGCTTGTTGTTTTCCTTTCGGATGAGTGTTTTAAATACTGGTTTTGTTTCTTTTTGTGTTGTACAAATAATTTGACTCACCCAGCACGTTTCGTCGTCACTGTGGAAGATCTCAAAATAATCAGTAAAAGTTTCTGTAATCTAAAATTGGACCAGTAAAGAATAAGTTTCCTACATTTAGTCCCTCGGTGTGTGTAAGAGTGGTTGGGGGTGCCGCAGTGACAACTGCCTTGCTCTCGCACAACCGGTCGTTGGTAGGACTCCGGCCCGGATCTCCCTCACCCCCCTCACCCCCAAAAGGTGTATCGGCTTCCTAAGAAAATTGGCCTCGGGAAAGTTTGAAGGCCAGTATGTCCGGCTTCCGATATGAACTGAACGTTTCGGCGGATTCGGTTGATATAACCCGGCACCCGGCATAAATCCTCGTCTATGACTTACAATTAGGGGTCGAAAAGAGGTACCCTACTCTACTATCTACCCTTTTTGAATTATAACTATTCATTCAGTTTTCCTTTTATTATATATCTATTGTATTATAATTATTATTACTTATTATTATGTTTTTTTTCTTCTATTATATTTTTTTATATGGAAGCTCACAACTGACCAGTCGAATATGCAAACAGTAATGTTTTCTGCGTTTGATCTGGGAAGGAAGGTGTTTACGTCTGATTATAAGATCTGTTGTTTCTCTGATCTCAATTCCTTCATAAACTTTGTGAATGTAGAATGGCTGAAAAATATATATTCATTCGTGGTAATGTCATCATTTCGTAGAGTTCCACGAAATTTCCCATAGAAGTGTTGGACTCATGGTCTCACGGTGAAAAAATTGCTTTCCTTTTTTTTACCAAGTCTGGAATGTTTCAGCGCCTGCCCCATAAACTGGCAGTTAATACTACCAGTGAATTGGCATGATCTAGGTGAAGTCGATTTCGGATCGGAGTATCGTTCAAGCGCCATAACAGCAGGCTTCCTTGTTTTTTTTTACCTAACAATGCACAACTTCATTTATAGGTTTATGCGAAAGAAATGAGCTCGATTTTTATATTCTAATCCGCCTGTTTTGCATACGCTTCATGGGGTTTCCATGTATGCGATTCGCACCTGCGAAAATGTCAAATGACTGTCCATGTTCGAGTCGATGTAAATGACATGGTCTCGCAGCGATTTTGGATCTAGTATGGATCAATTTCAAAATAGTACGGATTTATTTCAAATAGTATGGATCTGATACACTTTCGCTGCAGGACCATGTCAAACGTGCGATTCGCATGGGTTACGGTAGGCAGTTGACATGCATGTAAAATGACTTGAACATGGACAGCGGTTTGACATTTTCGCAGCTGCGAATCGCATACATGGAAACCCCATCATGGAAGTGCAGTTTCCAGACATCAGTGTCCCAAACGCATAGCGGCCATTATACCGCTATAAAGTGCTGATAAAAACTCGCCATCATTGGATCAAGAGCAGTAAGCGTAGGATAGAATCGGTGCGATTTATCGTTGTTCATGGTCGCACATCCTAGTGGGAACTTCTGTCTGGCGTTGATGACATACCGCAGTTTTTCGTATACGTTGAAGTTGAACCCTCCGAGTGCAAACTTGAAACATCGGAAGTCTGGAAATACTGAAATAAGTTTCGCGTCGATTTAGGTTGATAAAGAAGCGTTTTGAGATAAGCTAACTAAAAGTTGTCCGTATTTCATCCGTTAGCAGCCCCATTCAATGCTGGCACAAGTTTTTGATTATGCTATGTTTTCGTTCGATGTTTAGTTTATTATAAATTGCAAATGTACTGCTTAGCGTTAGGTACTTATGCTTAATTTTGGTATATTGTTTGATGGTTATATAAGACGAGCGCTAACCAATGGGCTCGTAGTTCGTTAAATTCTGAACTTTGTGCATTTCCTTCACAACCTCCACGTCGTCTTCAGCTACGTTCCGATCGAATAGTAGTAAAACTATGGGTAGAACAGCCCATAACCTGCTCATTTTGCTGAATGAAAAGAAAGAAGAAAGAGAAATAAAACCCAATACCCCAATTTTTCGATCACAGTCAAAATTTATGAAATTTGGCTCAGGGCTGCCATAAAGTCCCTTTTATTATTTGCATTCACTTTGGCATATATATACTCTTGGTATGGCGGATCTTAATCTGGGATTGTGGTATTTAACCCCCCGGACAGTTGGGTATTTCACTCACTGTGTGACGCCTTGGCGAACCTTAACAGGCCCCTCGCCCATACGGGTATGTGATTGAAACATTTGGTGGTGGGTGGCGGTAGCGTAGTGGTTAACGCAGTGGACCGGCAATCCAAAGACGCTGGGTTCGATTCCCGCTCGTCCAATACCCCAATTTTTCGATCACGGTCAAAATTTATGAAATTTGGCTCAGGGCTGCCATAAAGTCCCTTGTATTATTTGCATTCACTTTGGCATATATATACTCTTGGTATGGCGGATCTTAATCTGGGATTGTGGTATTTAACCCCCCGGACAGTTGGGTATTTCACTCACTGTGTGACGCCTTGGCGAACCTTAACAGGCCCCTCGCCCATACGGGTATGTGATTGAAACATTTGGTGGTGGGTGGCGGTAGCGTAGTGGTTAACGCAGTGGACCGGCAATCCAAAGACGCTGGGTTCGATTCCCGCTCGTCCAATACCCCAATTTTTCGATCACAGTCAAAATTTATGAAATTTGGCTCAGGGCTGCCATAAAGTCCCTTGTATTATTTGCATTCACTTTGGCATATAAAGAGAAATAAGCAATAATTATGCAAATTTACAGGTATAGCTTTCGATTCAAATATTGAACTTTAAAAGTCTAAACTCAGGTACCGTAGACCCGCAAAGGGGAAATGTTCCTTTGGAGCGTGCAACTTGGCAGGCAGCCAGGTAAAAACTTTTTTGACCTCATTACATGACGTGGAGAGTCGAGACAATGAATATTTTTTATTCCTGAAAGTACAAGCGTCTATTGCAATTGTATTCATGTTCAGGCTTGTGGTTATTTTTCTCATAATGGCATGTCCATGTTTGTGATTCGTTACATTTGCCAACCTTCTCATCATCATTTTATATGATGCATAGTTTACTTTATATAATGTGTCAATAAATTTATTATTATAAGTGTCCTTTTTTAAACAACGGTAATTATGCACACTACCCTCTGGGAGAGGTGACTTTGGTTAGGACGTTATATTCTATCTGGCATATTTATGTACCTCGTATCTCGTCTTTCACTATTTACGATGGTCAAGTAGGTTACGATGGTCCCTTTTTAGGCGTGTTTCTTGACCTATGATTATTCGTTTGCAGGTGTGTGTGGCTTCGTAGCGCTCACTCTTCGGAGTCAGCCGAACTAAGCTCTCTGTCGGTAATCAAATGTGAGTTTATTGACTTGTATGTTTCCAGTTTGAATTTTCAATTATATTTTATCTACGTCAATGCTTCGGATAGGTTTATTGTTGTTGTGCCTCATTTTACGCCTTTTTTTTTCTTTTTCTTTTTTTTAGGTTTCAGTTTGGAATATTCTTTTGTTCACACTCTGCACACTAGTCAACATTAGTCATACCTACTCCTCACCAATGAATCGGTTAGTCGATTGTTCAGCGTTGTCTCATCGACGATATCCGTGATGGTTCAGTGTTTCACCCAACTGGTTAAAAGTGGAGCTTGGAGGTGGTATTCCAGTGTTTGGTTGGAGGTGGTACGTTGTGGTACCCTGAATCCCGAGTGATCAGTGAATTGGGGTTTTTTCATTTTAGATCATTTTTTGGTGACACAACTACTGTTAAACGGTTTAACCATACTTACGAGGAATTTGTGTGAAATTGTAGGAAGAAATTAATTATTAATGTACCATAGGAATCATTGAGTGCGCAGGTTATGACGGTAAATGCTAATTATATTGTGCATTCATTATCGTTCATGTTAGTTGCACAGTGCAAATTCGGTACATCCCTGCTAAACTATGGCTCAATTATTATTTTGTGACGAATCGTGAAACATTTGTGTTTTGAACTGTTATTTTTTCGAGAACAAAAACTCTTCCGATTTGAGGTGTGTCGATACGTGTCGTTCTGGCTAATACTGGATGAAGGCCTGCGCACCTATTGTACTGGGGTAAATTTGCAATTTTGGTCTGTTTTTGCTTGTAAAGGTATAAGGGGGGAAATAATCACTCTCCGAGTTTTGAAGTGGATCGTGAGAGGAAAGTTTAAAAACTGTGTTTCACTCTTGTCATTTAAAGGGTCAGGCCCATTTCAAATGACCCCTATTTTTGATGACTCCATCGGATTCTCCGTTTCAAATATAGTAGGCTGAATTTTTTTCTAATTTTCAAGCGCAAAATTCACATACTATTCGGCAATTTACCGTGGGCAGTCATACCCAACTATTTATCGCAGTTTACACGCCCCTTCGCGCTGATTGGCCAATATCGCAATTGCCACGCCCAATATAGCATATTGCCCAATTAGCGCTAAGGGGGCGTGACAACTGCGATAAATAGTTGGGTATGACTGGACATGGTAAATTGCTGAAAACTACGTGAATATTGCGACTGCAAATTGGAAAAAAAATCAGCGTACTATATTTGTAACGGAGAATCCGATGGAGTCATCAAAAATAGGGGTAATTTGAAATGGGCCTGACCCTTTAAAAATTAAAAGTGGTAAATAGCTTTTTTGCATAAATTAATTATCGATAAGTCCTTCTCTACCTGAATCGTAGTCAAATTCTCAGTGGCGCTTCGAGGACGCGCGATTCTCATGAATTCTGACGTCGCCTGTTCTTCAAGGCATGGAGCTTCTGGAAGACAGTCGGAACGGTGCGATTTTGTGCGCAAATTTTCCACAAATGCGCCCCAAAATGGTTTTCGAGTGGATTCGCATCTGAAAAACATGCCGAAACACTCCACGCATGCTCCAGATGATTTGTCTTCAAAATTTCTGAAAATCTCTGACGTTCATTGACGCATTTAAATTCTGAATAACACTTTCCGACAGCTGAAAACACTTAGTAAATGCTGTCGAGAACAGTCAATGTTGCTAGTGTTCATCCGTGTGCGTAGAAACTTCTGATGAGCGTGACGTTAGCGTGGATCGGCTCCAAACTTCCAAACCATCAAGGATCCTTCTCCAACACCTGCGTCTGTCAAAGGACTGCAGACACCTGTGATGACCGCATCAGAATTTTCCTTGGGCACGTTCAATTCCATGCGACACGTTCAATTCGAGGTTGTATTCATCTGAGGACATGATTTGGAGTACCAAGGTGAGGATTCTTGCATCACTGCAATGCCTGGGACGCTGGGAGAACGCTAACGTCACGCTCATCAGAAGTTTCTGCGCACACGGATGAACACTGCCAGCATTGACGGTTCTCGACAGCATTTACGAAGTGTTTTCAGCTGTCGGAAAGTGTTATTTTTTTCTAATTTTCAAGCGCAAAATTCACATACTATTCGGCAATTTACCGTGGGCAGTCATACCCAACTATTTATCGCAGTTTACACGCCCCTTCGCGCTGATTGGCCAATATCGCAATTGCCACGCCCAATATAGCATATTGCCCAATTAGCGCTAAGGGGGCGTGACAACTGCGATAAATAGTTGGGCATGACTGGCAATGGTAAATTGCCGAATACTGCGTGAATTTTGCGCTTGAAAATGAGAAAAATATCGTATCCTACTATATATGACATGAAGAATCAGATGGAATCAGCAAAAATAGGGGTCATTTGAAATGGGCCTGACCCTTTAATTGAAAAGTTTCGGCATTGCATTGTGTGAGATTCGTTTTTAGGCTTTATTATATCCAGCAAATGAATGCAGAATTCATAGCTTACCGTAATTGACAAAAGTTTTAAGTTGTTTTGCCTAATATATTTTGTTTCAGTCGACGTCGCTGGATCTTTATGATGACATCACTTATGGCTCGTTGGCTCGATACTCGAACATGACTCGGAGACTTTATCAAACGACTTCGACTTTTGTATTTCGATTGTGTAGTGTTACAGTTTTCAACAGTGTTCGTTCTTCGTACGTCGCTATGACTTTTTGTCCCTCAGTGTTCAAGGCTGTCAGATTTTTTTCTGCCATGTTGGTTTAGTTTCTATTATGCAGTCGTATTCACTCATACAAAAACACTTCAAAGCGGTTAGTGAAGCAAATATCAACAAGATGTTTCGGATGTATGTGTATACATAATTGATTTACATGTACATGAGAAATAATACCGTACAATCCGTCGTGAAATAATATCGGATAAACCGCAATAGAGAGTTGTTATTATGTGCGATGATTGTCTTTTGAAATGTTTATACGAGGTTTTTATTAGCTGCTTATCGACGAGCCACGAGCGCTTCAATTTTAATAAACCATATTTTGTATTGTGCTATACTCTGATTGTGCAATGGTTTGTTCCACTGCTTACCTTGATGCTTTTGCTATTTGCGTATGTCTTACGGTAAGATTTTTCGGAATTGTGCCCTTTACTACAGTAGGCGTTGGGATTCTAGACACTGAATCTGCGCCTGCTTCCTTAAGCTCTGTTATTTATATACATATGTCTTACGGTAAGATCTTCCACTTGTGCCGTTTTGTGCCCTTATACAATAGACGTAGGGCATACTGTAGACGTAGAACTTTACCGAACTACTTTATTGAAGCGTATCTTTGTTTTGGCTATAACCTTGTCTGTGTTTAGTCCTTAGCTCCTCAGCATATTAAGACGCAGCTAACTAGTGACATTTAAACAATTTTTTATTAAGAACACTATAAATATACATAATAATGAGAACTACACGAACAGGTCACACCGGGGGAGCTTTAGTAAAAACAGACGGCACTGAAAGATCATCTTTCGACTCAAGACACATCCATTATTGATCTTATAGTTCGGGGGGTGAACAGTACCTTATCTTTCAATTTCAGTGGGAGACCAGTCGATCCTTAGATGTCAAATGGATATGACAGTAACCGCATGCCCAATGTTAAGGTCATAACGTAGGATCGTTACACAAATGAAAAAAACTGGTCTTATTGAACAACGACACTAGAAGAAAAAAGGACCGAGACATTAAAACACTGGACAGTGATTTAGTAATCAACGGTGACCATACAGTGATCAACAATAAAAACACCATCGAGTGTTCTGTAGGCATTAAAATGAAACTTCAACTGGGAACAAAGAATGACAGCCTACATTCACGTGGCAGACATTAGAGGCATGACTGAACGAACTTTGAGCAGACTCAGCAGCAGAGAGCGAACTTTGAGCAGAGATTCTTTGCGATGACAATAGACAATAGATAGGCAAGGGTAACATTTGAGATCAATATTCTTATCGGCGATGGACAGACAACATTTAGCAGTGCGAACATTTCGGAACAACACAACAAGATTAGACGGAACACGGAACTACGATGCATTTACATGAGGACTCAGAATGAAAGGTGTTTCGCGTATTCAATTCAGTATTCTTACGTGACGTGACGAGTGATCCAATTGAGACACATGCAGTCGCATAAGAACTCAACTACTCAACACCGCGTATCTAAAACATTTATTCATTCCAAGATTCCACGACTAGCTTCTTAATAAGGTCGAACATGTTAGGATAATGTTAATAAACTAAGCAGGCTAACTCTAACTTTTCCTGCAGTATGTAAATGTAACTATTTACTGTAAAAAATGTAGTGCCGTGAATTACGTTAGGTTTACTTGTGACTATTTGCTTATCCAATGGCTATACCTTATTTTCGTCCTCCACGGGGTCCACGGCCGATTCTGCCTCCTCGCCCGCGTCCTGCTTTTCCTCCCGGACCTCGTCGTGCCCCAATTATCTTACCGTTCCCTAGCACCAGCGTCTTCACGGGCTCCGCCTTTCCAGTGCTCTTCCTTCCCTTCTTCTTATTCTTGAAATAAACTGTTGGTTACCCAGTGTACACTACACGTACGTACATATTACGATGCGCGGGCGCGAGGGCGAACGGCGACCGCAGCTCATTAAGACTATTAAGTTCAGAACCTAATGAGCTCTAATCAATAAGTAAAGGATCGACTTCAAGTTTGATACCTTATTTCCACCCTTCTTAGTCTTCTTTTTCAATAGCTTCTTGGCCTTTCTCGCAACACGTCTTGCATTCCGGGCTTTTCGGTTCTTCCCCGCACCGAGTGTGCGTACAATGTAGGCTAGTACGGGATCTTCACTGAACTTCTTTTTCAATGTTCTTCCGGGGTCGCACCAGTCTGTAAGCGGAACATGTACTGTTTTCCTATGATTTACATCGCGACGTAACTACTTATTTCATCTAGATTTTGTTACGTCATACTCTTTCTCACACTGACACTCACTATAATTTGCACTGGAATAATGAATGTGATTTACCTGTAAAGATCAAAACGAGGGAGATCATTGTAGTCCAGGAGATGTGCACAATGTTGGTTATCCAGTTGTGATGAGAAAATACCCTGCAACGATGCGGTTAGAACACGATGTCGCGTAGTTAACTCCGCGTCCAGTGTAGTTCTGCAGTACACCTGGCGAGGCGACTCACAAGAAACTAAGAAACATCCAAACAATGACTTGCAGCTACACTCACGTCATTTGCTCTTTCCAATAGTCGCTTGACCCATAAATGTCTTGTAAGTGCAGGCTATTCGCGCACCCAAAAAGACTGAAATAAACCTGTGTTTTAGAAAGCAGCTACTCGGTATGACTGAGTGTGGGATAACTGCGAGGATATCTCGTATTCATCACATTGCTACACCAAGAACCCCGATACAGATTCCGCGTGGCCCTCTGGCACATCAAAACATGATGCTGTTATATGCCACCTTTCTAACGAGGAAGTGAAGAGGGCGCAAAGGAAAGGTTTCTGTGTACGTACCTTATGCTGTGACATAATCTTCTCCAAGCTGAATGATTATTTCCCAAATCGTGGAGCACTTTCTTGTACCAAGTCATGGCAAATTCCGAGTCACAGGCACCATCCCAGCAGAGCTCACATTGTTCTCTCACTGGGTAGTACCACGATGCGTTCCAGATGATGGCCTGAATTTACGCGATGATTCATTTCAGACAGGCGTGAGGAGCAAGTTATTTAAGCAAAGTCCACAGTGAGCCTCGAAGTGAAGTCATCAACTCTTCGCAATTTTTACGCTTACGATGTTGTATGCAGTATCTGACGGCAAACAAGTTTCGGCTCGAGTTACCTCGGTCAACACTTGCTCTTGTTCATTATTTAGCGGGTCAAGCACTGTACCTCACGACAATTGTCCCAGGCCCAGTTGTCTTCGCATTTACCAGCTGTTGCCTCCTTGTGCGCCCACGAGATGGTGTTAGTGTAGTTGCTTAGATGGGCATCAGAGACCGTCGGACATCCACCACAAGTAGAACAGAAGTCCAAAGCCCACTTAAAGAAGCTGCAGGATGACACGTATATTAGTGCGGCGTACGAATACTACTACTATTGAAAGTATATCGTCCACGTACAACAGATTTCGACAGTTCCTGGCGCTTGGGTTGACCAAGGCAGAGGCTATACGGTGTCACTCTACCGGTAATTTTTGGCCAGAGAATCATGTTGTGTTGTACTTGGTTGGTTTTGGTTGTTGGACAAGTCAGTGGCCCTTTATGGATATCCGGCGTGGCGATGGCAATTTTCGCATGTTGGTTATTTATTCACGTACCCTCTGCCTTTACTTTATATGGGTACTCTAGTTGTGATTTTTAAAAGAGGAAAGTATGGTAGATAAAGGATAAAGATGGAGTATATCATAGGCTCATAGGGTTTGAGGGCTTCCTTGAGTGACCTACAAAACAATGAAATGTGTTCATAGGTTAAATTCCTTATTTGGTGATATATATACGGTTAAGTAACAGTTGCTGCTCCCTTCTCGCTTGCTTACGTTTACGGGAAAATGAAAGAATTAAGAAACACCGTCGTTTTCAACAAAAAAAAACTTATTAATTGAATATTTGAATATTTATTATACTCATTAAAAAGAGCGCAACGCCGTGAGAGACGATGAAAAAGAAAAATCAAAGCAGATAATATAGGTACTAGGATATAATTTCCACCAACAGTATATAGATTGTAATTCCACAAGAGTTAACAAAGAAAAACGATGTTGAGATTAATTTCTCCCATGAGGCCATATCTTTCTAATTTGGGATTTTTATATGGGCATTCATGCGGGAAGGGTATTAGGTACCATTATTAAAACTAATTTTCACTCTATTTATATATTTTGCAGTTAACTTACCGTTTTAGTTAACGCATATCATTTTCTAGCACTACATTTTTACTGTTTTCTCTTTTTATACCAAACTTTCGGAGGTAGATGGGAGTTACTGTACTTCAGGCGGGACACCTACACGGGAAAGTGGAAACCCCGATATGACCCTGATTTTAGTAGGGGCCATATCGGGGTTTTGCAAAAAAACGTATATCGCCCCGATATGACCCCGATCAAGTCCCGATATGACCCCGATCACAAATGCTCCTGTCGATATCGGAAACAAGGCCCGATATGGCTCCGATCCTCTCAAAAACCCCAATATGGCCCCGACAAAAAACCCCGATATAGCCCCGATTTTTCGAGGGACTTGATCGGGGTTCTGGTTTCCAACTGCGTTCCCTTTTGGCGAAACGCCAGGCGAAGGAAGGTAATGGCGAAACGCTTGTCCACGCACAGCGAAACACCAATTGAAAAAATTTTCGCCAGGCGATTCGCTGTTTTTGCCGCTCTTTTCAAAATAATTCGGCAAAACAAGTAGGACATGACAACAATAGAACTTGGCGGCATCACTTGAATAACCTCAAACCAGCGCCTTAGACCACTCGGCCATAAATACATATGATGCCTCTTGAAAAAAGGATGGAGAATGCCGCCGACTTCTTATCCGTCTTTCCCCTTTCTCTCTGCGCGCTCTGCTCTTTTCTCTGTCGGTGCATAGTTACTTATAGGTAATCTTATTATATAAAGGAGAAGAGTTTACTTTTTTGTTTGTGTGAACATAACGAAATCCTTTCATAAAGAAAATTTTCTATTCACAATCGAAAGAGAACATTCAAACAAAATCTTTACCGCTGGCGGGTTACTTAGTCCTCATGGCTCCTAGGCAACAATCTGGTCTATTGTGAAAAAAACTTGGCGTGGAGCAGATTCGAACCCGCGTCACTTGCATGGCTAGCAAGCACTCACCGGTTGAGCTACACGCACACTTTTTCACGCAACCAATACTGATTGTCCCTAGCACCGGGTTACACACAGAGTGGCGGGTTGCCTCATGCGGCGCATCTACCCGACTGACTACCCTCTCCCCAAGAGTGCCTGGTCCCACAGGCATAATCCACTGTGTACCATTCCCAACAACTCTTGGGACCCGGTTCGGCCCCCACTTAGCCCTCATGGCTCCTAGGCAACAATCTGGTCTATTGTGAAAAAACTTGGCGTGGAGCAGATTCGAACCCGCGTCACTTGCATGGCTAGCAAGCACTCACCGGTTGAGCTACACACACACTTTTTCACGCAACCAATACTGATTGTCCATAGCACCGGGTTACACACAGAGGGGCGGGTTGCCCCATGCGGCGCATCTACCCGACTTACTGGTTTCGCCAGCGGGAATTACTTTCGCCAGGCGTTTCGCCACTGATGATTATTTTCGCCAGGCGTTTCCCCATTAATAATACATTCGCTAGGCGGATTAGTCAGTGAAAATATTTTCGCTGGCGGATTAGTCAGTAATAATACTTTCGCAGGCGGATTAGTCAGTACTAATATTTTCGCTGGCGATTCGCCTAACGTGAACAGAGCATGTATCTCACCAAATCACTCCTCCCCCCTCTAATTCCCTCCACTAATGTCCACTGGTTTCTAAGGTACAATTCGGATACCGTAATTCAGTGAGGTGGAACTATTAAAATTTCAATTAGTAGGACTTTTTTTAACTTCAGCAGTCTATGCAATGCACTGGCGCATCAGGTTAAAGGTGCACATTTGCACGTCTGCATTAACGCCTAAAGGCACACATATCCCTTTAAAGGCTTAAAGTGAAACTTACGCCACAGTTGTCATCGAAGTAACTATCCTCATGTTGTAAGTACACGTGCAGGTTCTTCACGTACTGAAATTTGTAATAGGTTTTAATTTTACCTTTAGCTTTATTGCTGAATAACATAATAAGTATATTAATTGACCGGTTGCTTCCTTATATGGTTTAATCCTGTGGTCTTTTTACTGTGGATGCGTTGTAATAGAAAAATAACAAACTTGTGGTAGGTTTTTGCAGTTCAACTTAAATGGTCCAGTCTCGTTGAGCAGCTTCTTTATGGAGGAGATTATGTAACTCTGCAAAAGTTATGTAAGTCTACAGTCTACAAGATTTTGTGCGTCTACCTTAAAAACGCTTTTCCAATGGAAGTAGGATATTTCGTTTGGGTGCGGACCATCCTCTTCTTTGCCCCACGGCTCCACTTTTAATTGTTGTCGAATTGTTGGAATCCCGTAATATATGTATGTTTCATTTGTATTTTCAATCCATCTCTCTTTTGTCTTTATAATCTTTTATCTCGGTATCAATTTCATTTCAGTCATGGATCTTACAATGGAGTGGATATGCATACATTGGAGGCAGACTGAGACTACGCGAATGTTTAGTACAAGTATGTTTCAGTTTCAAGATGAATGTTTGTTGCAGTTGGTTATTACTGTGAAACATGTGCTTGTTAACTTGACGTTGTTTAAGTAACCAAGGTGTAATTTCTAAGCGCATTGTGGGGGCTATTTTTGTTTCGCATAAACAAACGGGTACAGTTTAAAGTTGGTACCGGAGATCGTCGCTTTAAAAACAATGTGTTTCAACAAATCGCATATGAATTATAATGGTTTCCGAAGATGGTCGTTGCCCCATTTCACGCATGTTTTATGCTCAGAGTAACTCCGAACAACTCGTGGACCTTGAACTGCGCCCTTGAACTTAAATTTTCCTATTTGAGCCCTAGTACTAGCCAGTTAGCCACTAGCTTGAGCTTATTGTCGTCTTATTTTGGTAAATCGCCGTGTTTTTGAAGCAATAATCTATCAGTTCTTTCAGATTTCACCTAACAAGTCTTTTTGACTTGTGAGTTCAATCATGGAATCTACCTAAACTGGGATTTCATACGAGGAAGGACGGAAGCAAATGGATGTACTTGGTGCGCTAACTAATGACATTAATAATATTTGTTGTTTAGAGTTTTTGTTATGATAGCATAGCAATTTCTATTAGTGTTTTGGTGATGTGTTGGTGAACGGAAGTAGACCTTTATTTTAGCAGTGGCTTTTTGTGGGCTTTGAGTGAGCCTTGGTGTGTTTTAAAGGAACGCAGTCACGATAAATTCGTTATTTTATTTGCCTTTCATTAATTATTGGCAGATGTGAAGAAAAAGACAGTACCAAGAACAACCTATAAAAATTCGAACTCAGGGAGAGAAATCACTAAGAATGGGAGATATGCAATTGCCCTGGTAGAGGCTCATCATAATATTATAAATATCCTGCAGTGCTACACAATTGGGATATGCTGTCACTGCAGGGTATTCATCCTCGGCCGCAATCCAGGCAATATCTTTCATTCACAATGTATTGTTATCCAGTCACTCCCATTCTCAGTGAATTATCTCCCTGAGCTCGTTTTTCTGTAATTTCATGCTGGTACCATATTTTTTCTTCACATCTTCCTACGCTTAAATAAGAATGACGAATTTATCGCGACAGCGTTCCTTTAAGGGACTGCGAACTACCGTTAATTATTAGACTGAAATTTGTTATTTGTTATGCACAAATTTGTTATTTGTGATCTGCTAAATAATTCTATATTATCATTGGTCATTGATTCACCCGCCCCAGTCCCACGGTATACGGGGTATACCGTATTTTTTGCACTTCAATCAAATAAGTTCGATTTCTAGCCAAAAAGGTAGAAGGAGTCGTTGTTTGAAAGGAATTAAGTGTGTCCTCGGTTATTACTTCGATTTGACATAATTACCATATTTTTGTTTCTTTTTCAGTATTTCATTGAGACACATTTTTTTTTGCAAAATACATCATTTTTCAAATAAAGTAATGGTTAGATGTTGGATTAATTGTGATAGCACAGTGCTCACCCAGTTATCCGAAGGCTGTAGGTCGGGTAGAGCTTTACTTTTCACACATCGAACGGTCTGATTTTCCAAATACAGGCGGGAGTCAATTTCCAACTCAAAAAGTTTCTTGCTGTCGAGAGTATCGAACGACAAAGAGGGATCCAAACAGCGAACATCTGCAAAATCTCAATTTTAAAGTAATGCAACACCCGCTTTTTGAAACGTATTACATTTCCATATGTTGCGTGCAAAATATTATAAGAAGTCTAAAAATCGCGCAACTTGTACAGTACACTACGCTGCATGGAAATACTGCGTCCACTGTAAGTTGTAGGATCTCAGGTTCGATTCGAAGTACAGTAATTGCAGTTATGTTTTATGTTTTGGTAATTCCAGCCCACATCGGCTGTCAATTATGAAGTAATATCCCTCTTATTTTGATGGGAATCAGTAGTAAAAACTTACCAAAAAAACCGGATACCGCTGAGCACTCCGTGCACAGACTGGCAAGAAGAAGTAAGACGACCCACATCTGGAAAGTCCATCTATTAATTTTCCGCGTCTTCTGAGAAATGTAAACCTACTGCATATGACACTTACGGACACAATAGGAAGAGTGAACTGTGCAGTCAACCAATGAAAAATATGTTGTAGTATTTCTAATTTTTAAGATTAGCGAAAGATAAAAAATTGCTAAAGGAACACGTATTCACAAGACTGTCGCTCTGTTACAAAAACTCACGAACTTTTTATTTGCATATCCGCGTTGCATATTTGCACTTCGCTAATTTGGCGCGATATTCCTTGAGCATGCTACATGATACGTTTCAGAAGCTTGCCGGTGGGACCTGTTGATAGCTTCGCCAAGCAGCGTCTAAATGAAAAATGATTCATGTGTGCGTAAGCAGCCATTTTCCACTTTTGTTCAAGATTTCAGATTTTAAGGATTTTCTATGTAAGGAAGTCGTAATAACTTCACTTTACGTTTTGCTTCATTGTTTATGATGGTTGAATGTAGAGTCTGTTTTAAAATAGGCCTGGTGTTGGCCGCTCACAGGCGCAGGCTACACCTGGGGTAGACCTGACAATGAGCACGACGAACTTCAGCGATTGTGATCGTATATTTGTGCGTTGTACATCACACGCACCAACCGATGCAGACTCCTCGCCTTTATTCGCGCCCATTGTAGCCCGCACATGTTTATTCAGTGACGCGGCTACACTGACAAAACTTGGAGTGCAGGCCGCGAAAGACCCGCGTGCAACTTGCATTTGGCAACGTGGTGGCGTGCGTAAATGGCGTGCAACTTGCCCACCGAAGTCACGCCGCTTGCTCGCAAAAGCCCGATACGAAATGACGCTAAAACGGCGTGCAAGCGGCAACTTTATGGCGTGCAAGCAGCAACTTTACTTCTTTACGGCATTCAAGAGACATATGTTACGGCGCGCAATTTGCACGCCGGAATCTAACGGCGTGGCACTTTCTACGCCGCATGCATGCCGTAACTTTGCCGCTTACACGGCAATTTCTCTGAAAGAAAAGCTTCCGCGCTGCCCGGCCGGGATGGAACTCGTGTCCGAGTACAGAAACGTAGAAGAGTACGGCATTAGATTAGGGCACACTATTCGAAAATAAACAATTGTGTTAAGACCCGTGCGGTTATTAGGAGACTGAACAAACTTTCAAAAGGACTTATTAGACGTTTCGATGCGGATCCCGTTTTGATGCGATCATTTAGCTTAACAGCTTCGAAAAGCCGCATTGTTTTTTGAAACCGCTACCGTGGGTTGTGATTTGGTGTTTTTTTGTTGATTCGGTTCGTTTCACAGGGATTATTTAGACGCACAAATGAAACAAATTTTATTTGCAATCTTAATTGGGTGAACATTGTTAGCAGAAACGGTTACCTCAAAGAAAGGGAACGTCAACCCAGTTTCCTGGATACTGTAACAGACGCTCTCACAAAAGACCATATCTTGTCTGCCTGTCGGCTCCCTCATTTTTTTATATTCTGTCTACTGCGCGCGATGAAAAAAAGGATTTTTTTGCAAACTCAAAAAAAATCAGCAAAAAAACGGAAATCCCATAAGTGAAGGCTTTTTTTTGGAGGGGTTTGAAATTGTTTTTCTTATCTAAAAGTTTTGTTTATTTTTGTTTTCACTTTCCTTACCTACAAAACCTACAAAGTGTTTTTATCTCTCCTGATGTATTTTCTAGTATGTACAATTTTTGGAATAAAGAGTTAATAATAAAAATAAAAGGTAAGCTTTTTCTTGAGCCCAACGTGCAAAACTGGGTTGACATTCCCTTTAATTCTTGTTACGACCTTTAGTGAATAATGCATAATATTCTTCGCAAGAAAACGGATCTGTCAACTTTTCTTTCGATTCCTTATGGATTAAAACATATCTACAAAATGGATATTAACGAGTATGAATAATTGCCAGAAGTTCCTTATCACAATTCGTCGAACTAGGTAGGTTCCACATTTTCAGAAGCCACAAGTAACCTAAACGAAAAATTGTCCAAGCAAGACATTTACGGAGCGAATAAGATCTAGTATTTCTCAAGAAATAACTTCCTTCTGTTTCTTCTATTGTAAATGTATGCTCATTCGGATAATCGCAATAAATGTTAAAAAATATGAAAGCTAAGACTGCTATAGGACTTCGTCAGGGCCCCGAAGGGGTCCTTGCATTCCGCTCTGACCTACCAAGGTAGTGCGCTCCAGAGATAAAGGCCATCTTTGAATACGGAATGGTTGGCCACCCCTGAGCCAAGAAACTTTCTCAATTTTTCCCCTTGTACCGTTTTTACCACCCTGTCGGTGCAACCAGCCGCGGGAATTGAACACCCGTCATGTGTGCGGTGAGTAGCACTATCCACTACACCACCGGCTGGTTACTTAAATAATTTAGTTTGTTTTATTTGCTGTTCTTACGTCATTATAGTGACGCATGTCAGGTCAGGATAGAAGGCCAAATTATCTATGCCTCTCTCTGTGTTTTTGCTTCCTAAGACAATCTCGCGTATCTCTTCTTCTTTTCCCTCTCCTGGTAAAAGACGGAATCTAAAACGATTTTGTTTACTATTCTAGGAGAAGTTTAATTAAGAAATGCGATTATCCAACGACCAGCGATCGAAGAAGCGCTGAGCGGGCATTTCCGTTTGCACCGCCATGCAGCTTACCGCTAATAGTTCCAAAGTAGCGGAATGGTAGATAGAAAGAAACCATTGTCTATCATTAACATTAGACACTTAGTGCATAAGAATTGAACTAAATTACTCTATGTTGCTCAAAATTTATAAGGCTACCTTAAAAACTGGCACATGGTCAGTATTTCGTCTTCAGTTTTTCCATCTTCACTAATAATTAATCTGTCATAATTATCATCGTTTGCTTGTGGAACCATATCCGTCAGTTCACAGTAGTTGAGAATACTGTGGTGCCATGATCCGAAGGATGCATTCTTAAAAGAAATTATGAAAGAAAAAATGCCGCTTGCACAATAAATAAAGACTTTTTTCAACCCCATGTACTGGCTCTCCCCTTCTTTACGAATTAAAAAAAAACCTGGAATTGGCTGCTTGCGATATGCTTCACGCAGAATGGCATGTCCTCGTCATAAAGTTCCATTACATTGTAGCATCCATCTTCGTCCAAACAAAATCTATCATAGAGTGCTTTGGCCCAAACTTCCGCCATGTGCCGAAATAGGAAACATTCCGTTGTGATTTCCTTTATTTTCTGAATGAATGAACCGTGCGTCAAACTCTTTTTGTAAATTGAATAAAAATGTGTATAAAGTTTATTTCGTCATAGAATAAGAACATGAAACATTGGTGGTGGGTAGCAAAACATCCGAGATTGCGAAAATTCGCCCAGCGGTCACCAGACTTTCGCCAGCTTTTCGCGAGTTCACTTGTTTTCCAAAAAAGTGCAAATATTGGGCGCTGGACGAAATCAAAATGTGATTCGTCAACAAACTCACCCAGCATATTTCTTGGTCACTGTGGAAAGTTTCATAATAATCGATAAAAGTAGAGCCAATCTAAATGAAGGTGCAGATTACTGTGTTTCTTTCTACGATCATACTCAGGTCCACGAACGCGTATTATGTAATCACCACAACGATGTATTGTACATGAATGATGTATCTGAATATATGAACGCAATGCTCTATACTTGTGTGGAAGTTAACCTGTCTCTACTTACCAGCTTACCACCAATAGCGCCTTTGACCACTCGGCCATAACGCGCACAATATCAGATGCAAAAACTCGAATTAATCCGCCGGCCGACTGCTTTAGAAAAAGTAACCGCGCAACGCAGCCGCGAGCATCATGTGGTAACCATAGCCGTAACCGCAAAGCGCGGTTAGCGAATAAGAAGCGCAGGTAGCCGCGCCCGCGCTCATTTGTTTAGGTTTATGGGTCCACCCGCAACCACACCGCGCGCTTGAGTACGCAGTATGTAGTCCATTTTTGTTTACGAAGAAAAACGCCCCACACCGCTCTTATTTGTAAGTGCGTTTATATTCGGCTACGACGAAAACACGCTAACGTGTCCCATGTCTTGTTTGATTTTTATACATAAATACTCCAATATAATTTTTCGTACACGTAATCATTATCATTATCAACCTACCATCCGTATATCCATGCAGTATTTGCTTCTCCTTTCAACGGAAGAAGGCATATGTAAAGGATTTTCTGCTGAAGCTGTTATTATCGCAATTCCTTTATGTATCGTGTGGATATAGAATATCTGTAAAATATTACGTTCGACTCTTATATTGTTCGTGTGATCTCTGTGTTTTTCTTTTCAACGCGGTACAAATTACGTTCCGTTATACTCTTCGGCACGGTTATGTTATGTTTATGTTTCTAACAATATTGGACGCTGCGGGTATAAGTTCGCGATTACTGCACGAGTTTTATTATAATTATTTTCATTCGATCACTATGTATGAGAATGTGAATGTCTATCATATGTTTCGAAACCGGACTGCTAAGATGCCGTGAAAAAGTGAATGTGTGCTGTTTCATCCTGAATTTATCATGATCGTATCAACATACGAAGAAGTAGAATGACCATAAATAATAAATCACTACTTACCATCATTGGGTCAAGAGCCGTAAGTGCCGGGTAGAAAACCTGTTTATCCAAATCTGTAGTTGTCAGGCAACCAACTGCGGATGATCCTCGCGGTTTGGTTAGAAACGTCAGTGTATGGTAGAAGGTGGAGTTGAAATCGAATCGACTGAGTGCAAGCTGGGAACATCGAAAATCTGGAACGAGTAGGCCGAAATGTAAAAAAGGAAAGTTTGTTTCAAGGGGTTTCTCATTGAGGATTTCTTGAAAAAAAACGAAAACCATGTCTTTGTACTCGCTAGTCCCTGTTCGTCCTATACTCACATTCTAATATCAGTTAAAGAATCTTTGTCAGGGTAAAATTAGACTGTCTATCCCTTTAATTTTTATCAGTTATTCGTCAATCAATTTAAATTTATTTATTTATTCGCATTAGCGATTCCTCCGCTGCACGTACATAATAATTTGCCGAAAAGTGTTCGCATGTCAGTTTCAATATCAATACTAATAACAAATTTGAGATGTTGCTTACGTCCACGACGTAAACTTATTAAAAGAGTACCGACCAATTGGCTGAAAATAGACTAGATCCTCATATTCGGTCATCATTTTCATGACGTATTCCTCATCTTCAGCGTTATTGCGATTGAATAGTAAAAATATTGAAAATGTCCATAATATGCGCATTTTGCGGGATAAAAACAGGAACGAGGAAACATGCAGCAATTATTCATGCAAATTTTGTAATATTCAATTCAAATGTTCAAATAGCTTCGTAAATTCGTAAAGACACTAGAGTGCCGTGCCGATCCCGTTGCTTATGACCACTGTATAAGCTACAAAATGTTTTCCGAAATTTATCTAACACCTAAACTTTCTCGATTTGAATTGAATACTACTAAATTTGCATAAGCTTTTTTTGTGCTTCGCTTTTTTCTTCTTTGTAGAAAATGTGCATGTCTATATGGCTGATTCTTATATTCCTAACCACTAACCATAGACCGAAGTTTTGCTGAAGACGGAGAATTTGTCGTGAAGGAAATGCACATTAATGAGGATGTAAGGGGCCTTTATCCGAGTGGTGGGTTCTTGATTTAGATGTCCACGAAGTGGATCGTACGCTACAAAACTGTACTTTTTGTTGTCTAACATAAGCACTGAAAAAGATAAGTGACCCGATGTTCATGAACAAGCCGATTTTAAATCAAGCCGAATCTTGTATATTTCAGATTTCCATTGTTTCCAGTTTGCACTCGATCGGTTCAAGTTCATTAGAAAGCTTTACAAATCAATGATGTATGTAGTCGATGTCAGTTCGGCTGATACAGTTGGATGTTACACTTTGTCCGATGAGCTGAAGAAAGTGTTCTACCCGAAACTAACAGCTCTTGATCCAATGATGGCGAGTTTTCATCATTTTTGTATCCGCGTATCAGAAAGTGCTAATTTCAGATCGGTTCCACTTTCACTGATTATTATGAAAGCTTCCAAAGCGACGACCAAACATGCTGGGTTAGTCGGATGAACAAGTTTGCAATTTTACTATGACAATTGGATAGTGGAAAAAAAGTAAATTACTACGTTATCGGACGCACAGTCGCGCGCGTAGCTAGCGGATCAATTTTGAGTGCCGCGCTTTTGTGAACGCACGCTTGGCTCTCCGTGATGTGTGCAGTTACCTGCGTACGCGGATGGGTGTGGTGCGACAACGGATAAAGGACTTACTGCGCAGCGCAGCATTGAGATTCCGTGCCCTCTGAACTCTGACCCAAGAGCCCAACCAACATGCGTTATTATTCCTATTGTGCATTTTGCCACTTTTTCAGCAAATCAAAGAGATCGTAGCAGAGTGCTCCGTCTTCCGCGATCTGTGGCAGGATTGGGTCAGGACTCCTTATGAAAGACTATGTTTTGACGAAGACGGATGTTACAACATTATGGAGTTTTATGACGAGGACGTGCCATATTGTGTGAAGTATATAGCAAGCAGTCAATTCAAGGTTTCCTTTACAATCTACAATCAAATTTCAATCCTAATTTGTGTAACAGAAGTTTTATTAGTAACATGTAACATAGGTTTAAGTCAATAATTTATTATTAACTTATTATTACTTGTTTTCGATATTATATCGATATTATAGTATTACTAGTATACTAGTGCATAAGTATTTTTTGCTAACTATAACCTGTAATCTGTTGCTTGAATTTATATTTTTTGAAAGCCTCTATTTTCAGAATGCGTCCTTTGGATCATGGCACCACAGTATTCTCAATTACTGCGAACTGACGGATATGGTTCCACAAGCAAAAGATGATAATTGCGTGCAATCACTTGTGTACGAAGATGGAAAAACGGACGACGAATTACTGACGATGTGTCAGTTCCTAAGGTAGTCCTTACACAGGTTTGTTGCATGCGAAACACAAATGTAACTTTAAGAAAACTATTCGGAATTGTGTTTTGCTAATGAGTCCTTGTTGATAGCGGCTTTCGTGCGTTTTGGCCGCGTAGAACGTCGTTGCTGCACTGACGAAACTCCGCGCCATCGCGGCTCACAATATATAGTGCGCCACGGATGATCCAGCTTGCGTTCGTTCACTAAAGCCCGTCCCCCCCCCCCCCCCACCGCACATCAAGGGCGTGGAGTGTGGCTCGCTTCTCTCGTGGACGCCTTTTTTGTGCGCGGCGATGACGTCGAGTTTCACGTTAGTCGTAGTATCCCTGTAAAGTTCCAATTTTCCTTCCAACTATACTTGAATCGTAAAGCAGAAATGTTTCAGGTTCCGGCTTCTACCCGACGAGGGAAAAGAAGAAGAAATACGAGAGATAACACTAAAGCAAGTGGAACACAGAGATACGGAAAAAGGGAGTTCCTCCTTCTCTCCACAACCGACCTGCACCTGCTTTGCAATAATAATGTAAGTTCAGGAAAAGTGAAAATGAAATGAAAACCCCGACATGCAACCCTATAACTGGGAAAAATATACACGCTTTCTTCCAAAAATCCGTGTCCCCTGACGACAATGACTTTATAAAAAAACATAGCTTCCGATTATTAAAAAAAACATGTTTGCCCTCCTATTACGCCCTTTTACTTCAGCCGTGTGTGACATATCGGGGGTTTTAAGATCTTAAACGCCACGATATTTTTACTCAGTAAAGACGAAATATAGGAATGTAGTATCATCGTTTGTATAGATGATTTTTGTTTAGGGTACTTTCGGTCACCTCACTATGCAAGAAATCACAAGCATCGACAGTTTGAAACGACTGCCAAAAGGATTATAAATTTCCCGATATTTCACTACGTTGCATATAATAATATGCTTTGTAAGATGTAGTAATGAAATATATAGCAATCTAATATATAGGAATGTAACTGATGATCTAGTAACGAAATGTACTTAATGGTTCTGATCATTGATTAAATGAAGGCAAGACCTCTCAAGGCTGGTCAGGCCAAAGTTTAGTTTGATTGCATGAACGAAAAATTGGGGTATTGGACGAGTGGGGGTCGAACCCACGACCTCTGGATTACCGGTCCAGTATGCCAACCACTACACGACCGCCACCCACACCCAAATTTCGTTCTTGCTAGCGACTTATACGGCTCGCCTGCAACACACAGTGGGCGCATAGCACCACAACTGCCTGGGGGGTTATAAACCACAATACCAGCTAGGTGTGCATAACCGGAAAGAATTGATTAAATGAAGGCAAGACCTCTCAAGGCTGGTCAGGCCAAAGTTTAGTTTGATTGCATGAACGAAAAATTGGGGTATTGGACGAGTGGGGGTCGAACCCACGACCTCTGGATTACCGGTCCAGTATGCTAACCACTACACTACCGCCACCCACACCCAAATTTCGTTCTTGCTAGCGACTTATACGGCTCGCCTGCAACACACAGTGGGCGCATAGCACCACAACTGCCGGGGGGGTTATAAACCACAATACCAGCTAGGTGTGCATAACCGGAAAGAATTGATTAAATGAAGGCAAGACCTCTCAAGGCTGGTCAGGCCAAAGTTTAGTTTGATTGGTTCTGATCATATTGCTTCAACATACCATACGACGGGGCACATTTTGACTTTCTTACTTTTCTTAGAAATTGTCAATGAGAATGTATAACTAATTGAACCAATAATAACATAATGTTCTTATCCAAATAAAAAAAAGTTGTTGTATGATTGTATTGTATTATTTGTAGTCCATAGTCACTGAAATGCCTGTACCTGTAGGTAACAACTCGTATTGCAAATATTTTTAAACTAACAAAATAAATAAAACTAATAAATTAACTCACCCATAAATTAACTATCGAGTAAATTTTGTCTACAATCAAGCATATTTCGAACTTTTACAATGAAAATCGCCTGTGACGCACAAATAAAATAAAACTTTTATTCAAGGGTGGTTCAATACATTGCTTGGAATAGTTTGTGACTTGTTACGCAGATGTCCTGAGCATTAGGCGACGAGTGCAGATGACAAATTTCTCGACGTCTTGGGGCTAGACGTCCAGTAGCGGCTCTTTGTTTACGGTTGCGGATTCTTACACTGATGAAACGCGATTGGTGCTTGGTGCGCTGAGAAACACATGGGGGCTCGCCAATGTTTCGCCGCGCACTTCACAACTTCATACACTCTTCGACGGACTCTCGCCAGGTCCGAGCGGGCGCACTTACTACCTTTTCGCGAAAACCCTTTTTATCTGTTTCTACATAGGTTTTCACAATTAGTCCGCTCGGTGCGCCGCCCTTTCGCAAGAAGTATCAGGTGGAAGAGTGGACGAATCCTTTTTCGCGGGTCACCATCAACTTTTCACATTGTATGAGTAAAAGGTAACAAGGTAATTTCGCTTCTTGTGAGCATTTTTAAGTCCAGTTGAATATTTGAATTGAATACTACTTTTACTACTAGGTTTGCGTAATATGTATAGCTATTAGTTCAAAATGAGTAGGAGCAGAAATTCCAGTATTTATATTTTTTTCTGAAAATGGCTCGTTGACTTGGTTGAATTTTAAGCAAAAAACTAAACCGCGCTCCAAGTTTTGTAGCACGACGGGTGACTGTACACTATGTTACAGTACTTGTTCACAAATTCACATTATTTTTAGGATTTTAAATTTTTTGGTCCGCCGTTTTTCGCGGATTTTGGATTAAGTATTTTTTTTGTTTTTGTTTGATTTCTGAGAAGTTATTGATATATTTTAGAGTTTGAATGTGGGCAATTAGCACTGTCCTGTTTCTGATATGCGAAAATAGTCGTATGGGGTTGAACGTCAAACAAACGGGTACTATTGTACTTGAGTCAATCTTTTTTTGCTCGCAATATTTAATTAGTATCATTGCAGATGGGTTTGTGGGAAAATGTGGGCAATTAGCACTGTCCTGTTTCTGATATGCGAAAATAGTCGTATGGGGTTGAACGTCAAACAAACGGGTACTATTGTACTTGAGTCAATCTTTTTTTGCTCGCAATATTTAATTAGTATCATTGCAGATGGGTTTGTGGGAATTGGTATGTCCTCGCGTTGAGGCCAGCCGGAAACTGACTGCCAACCCGCTCTTCTCGTCGCTAAACTCTGCAGTTTTGGGGACCGTCATATCGCTCACGCACCAGGCTAATTGAGTAGGTACCACACTATACTTTTTCCATACTTTAGCGTGTTGTGCTCACATCATAGTTGTTTCTTTATTCGTGTGTGCAAAGTATTTGAACTTCACCTAGTTCGTTCTTAGAATTTGCCGGCGTTAATGCGACCGACCGGCTTCCGCTCTTGCCGACTAATGGAGTGCGCTACTTTCGGACAGTGACGAAGTCCGGGAGTTACATTGTTACAATAAGTGAAGGTCAGTGGTTAAACAACTTGCATCCATTTGCGCCAGTTTATAAGTACTTTCACGCAAACCAGTCACTTTTCTCAGTCGTGTTCGTTGGAGCCTTGTATAGTTGATGTGTGTGGTGTGTTAAGTTTTCATTAATTTCAAATCTGATATTACTCTGTATTTTACTTTGACACTTTTTTTACACGATGTTCCCCGTATAGATAAACAGATGTTTGAGCTAGGCTAGAGTTAGTGCGTTGTTTTCTGAGCCTTTATTCACCTATTTTCCCTGTGTTTGTTTATGCTGTTCTAAATTGGCTATTGATTAAATATTTTCATTATGAAGCATCTTTTAGGCTACTATCGTATCGATTCCGAGCATTTGATGCCATGAGGCCAAGTTCCAGACAGGCGTTGATGTGGATCAAACTCTGACTGAATTAACATTGCCGGTAAGCAAGGCTGTTTTGTGCATATATTTCATGTTGTTTTTATCGCTCTAGTTTGCGAGTAATGTAAACAGCTTCCACTTAAGTGCGTTTTATTTAAATTATTTTGCGTTATCCCCTTTTCGGCTTTTTCGCGTTTGCTATTCTAAATTCTAAGTAGTTCCAGTTCTTTTAGGCTCAGGGAGAAGAAGCTTTGACGTATTAATTTAGATTGGCATGGGCTTTCAGAAAAAAACCTTCGTAGTTTTAGCGGTTTATTGTGTTATGCTAGCCTAGCAATAGTTTCGTATATTTACGTTCGTTCTGGGTTAATTTTCATTCACACAGCATTTGAGCCAGCCTGTCACTGTAAATACGGTGTACGTTATCTCGCCAAGGCCAAGTAAAAGTATCTGAATTGTGATGTCTGCTATCGGCTTTAATGATTTGTTTGACATATGTCTGGTTTGCACACAGTACGGTGTTGTGTTGCGTTCATTGACGATTATGATTATAATAGAAATTGCGTTTTATTTTCAAATAATATTTATTAAATTTATTATTCAGGGCGACCATTCGCTCTGCGGCAAACGCTTGGATCCGGCTCGTGAGTCTTTGATGTCGAGGAATCACGGGTTGCTATATCGATGTCAAGCTGCTCATTGCTGATCTCGAGTGTTACTCGCAAGATGCTTCAGGTAGATTTTTTATAAATAATGTACCATGTACCATAGCTTGTCTTGCCCGTTATCAATCAACTAACGGTGCTAGTGAACTTAGGAGAGCTACCTGTTTGTATTTTAGTATGCCCACTTTTTTATGGAATAAAGGGTCAATAATTAAATACGAATGATCCTAAATTTTGCATAACACGCAACGTCGATTGTTTCTTTTTTTATTACTAGAATAATGGATTGTGAATTAATAAGTACTCGTACTCTTTGCAAACTGGGGACTGCGGACACAACTTTTGTGCATTTTGTGGACAGTGATCATTGCCTAAAACTTCGTGCGAATCGTGAACATTTTTGTTGCTGAATTCCATTCTTACAGAACAAGGGCTGTTTTGATTTGGAGGAACTCATCACTGGAGGAACAGTGCTGTCATTAGGCATCATGAGCACATACATTGTATTGTGTCAGGTGGGTATTTCTATTTAGTATAATTTATAATTTATAATAGTATAACAACTAACTAATATGTAATGTATGAATGCTCTGTATTTCCATGAAATTGCGCCTGTTTCTTCACAACAAATAGTTTGTGAATTGTTAATTGCTTTAGTGGACTCGGTTATGTTCTTAATTATGCGCGTAACCGTATATTTAATTATTACAGGTTGCAAGGTTGCATAAAACAATCGAATTGTGATCGTGCATCTCCCATTTACACAGTTTGTGTCGATCTCTGTCATATGTCGTGCAAATGATGCATTTGGGACATTCAGGTAATATTTCACCTTTCATGCTTTTGCGAGTTTGGATCAGAGAATACCTATGCGTAAATTAAGCATGGGTTGTTTTGATTTTATTTGAACAGTTTTGTGCGGCGCAACTACGTGTTTCACCAAAGCTTATACATTTTGAATATACATTTGGATTTGTGTCTAATTACTAACTACGTTTTATTAAGCGTATTTTTAGTTGAGTAGATAACGAGAACTAATGTTTTACATTTATTTTCAAATGCTGGCTTGCCTTAGGCAGATAGTAACGGGTAGAAAAATCACTTGGAAACTATTGTAGGTTTTGCAATCCGGTTGTCTTATGTTTATAATTTAAAGGTATTGTAGGAAACTGTCATGTTTTGCTATCACTATCACTGCCACTAATATTTTCGTGTTTCAGCCAATGTCTCTGGATTCCTGAGCCCTGTTCTCCTATCTGCACATCGTGGCTACTAATAAGGACAGGAAGCGGATGTTGTGTAGACCATTTAAGTATTTTAAATAGAACCGATGTTTGTGTATTTGTTTGATTGTGCAATCTGATACTCTACTATGTTAATAAGCAGATTGCCAAATGTTTCTTAGTATGTATTTACAATGCTTACAATCTGATATTCTACTGACTAGGTTAGTAAGCATATTATCAAACGTTTCTTAGCATGTATTTTTGCGCGTGTTATGCCAGTACTGTATTTACAATGCTGTTACGAAAATTATGCTTACTACGGGTCAGAGAACGTAATGTGTATAGTATATTGGGATATCCCCGTACCTGAACCTGACCTCTGACCACTTTAACTTATTATGTATCAAATAGGAGAATATCTGTTATGAAGCATTCTATATTGAGTTTTTGCTATTGATTTTGATTAAAATATTTGGTCATTAGAAAGAATAGAAAGTTGAAACAAGGACATTTCTAAGCCTTTGCACAGGCTAACTGACTTAACCATAGATCGATTCGGTTTTATGCATTGATACATTCACTTTTGTTTTAATAAATTCTTGTTTGTGTGTTACATTATTAGTGTGTTTACTGGAGTGGTTTTTCCTCTTCTTACCTTGAATTATTGGAATTTGTGCATGAATTACGGTAAGATTTTTGTTTATTCATGGTTGACGTGTGAATTGTTAGTTATTGGTGTCCTACAGTAAGCTTTTGTGTGTAACTTTGTATGTCTTACTGTACGATGCGAACTTTTGCCGCTGCCCTTTGCATACTAAGCGCAAGTCTAACTGTGTATTTTGTTCTTTCTACCGTTAAGCGTACTTTCGGCCTTCAAGCGATTTTAGTGCAACAGAAATAGAGTTGCAACTTTGAACTTAACCTTTTATAACTGGAACTATTAGCAAATAATCGCGAACAATATACTTGTAGTATGTTTTTTCAAGCCTTCAACGTTCTTAACGTACATATAGATAATGCTTCACCGTGCGGTCAGCTAGTGATCTTCAACTACTATAATTAGAAAACATTTTTATCATAATACACATTACACAATAGTAAGTAACCGCGATCTTCAATTACTAGAATGTAAAACACTTCACAATAAACAGTAATAAGTAACATCATAACTGCATCACATCTGCAGTACTACGGAATTACGGAACAAACGGCTCTCTTTCGAAACAATCAAAATTATGCCACTAGTTTCTTATTTAGAACAACTACAATAACTTATAATTACGGTCTTCCAATTAGCACATTCTGGCACACTTAGCAGACACTATGCTCAACAACAAACATCTTTACATAGGAAATAAACTTAAGTCGCCTGCCAATGACGGATAGACAACATCGATAGACAAAAAAATGATACACATAAACTACAGAATGGTGAACAAGGGAAGTTAGCAGTGCTGAGCACTCCACAGTCGACCAGCCAACGGATCAACACAGATTCAGATCAAGGATAAATGTGCTCGGCAACTTGCCACTCAGAACTTTACATCAAGACTCAACGGACAACGGACATTCTACATAACAGAATAAGAGACAGTAGGAGGGCGTATTCATTACTTGGTAGGCCTTACTTATAGAGCTCGTTCCAATTTAGACACATTTGGTAGTCGACCACAGCTCTCCCTCACGAGCCAACACGCACCAGCTCCTAAAACAAAAAATTGAACCATTCCTAATTTGAAGTAACTCTTTCCTACCTGCAATCTACAAACCTTTAAAAAGTGAATGTTGAGCTGTGTCACTGTAACGTATATAAGCTAAGAGACTAACTGTTTCTTTTCAAAATGTAAGTACATACTTGCGCTTAAAAGTGAAGTGTTGAGAATATGTTCTTATCCAACCTTATACCCTCTCCAACCCTATGTTCTTATCCAATGGTCGTACCTTATTTCCGGCCTCCACGGCCCATCCTGCCACCACGTCCGCGCCCAGCTTTTCCGCCAGGACCCCTTCGCGCGGTGATAACCTTTCCATTGGGAAGAGCAAGCGTCTTCACTGGCTGCGGCTTTGCAGTGCTCTTTTTTCCTTTTCCTTTGGTCGTCTTCCTCTTCTTATTCTAAAAATAATTCATTCATCTCAAGGAGCTGACCATCTACGTACAGTACTATATATATATGGTGAACCGCGAAGCGAAGTTCAATAGAGGAACTAGTGATCATGTGGGAACGAACCGTATGAGTTCAGTTCTATTGAACTGTTAAGTGTTCATTTATACATACCTTGGCACCAGTCTTCTTCCCCTTCTTTTTCAGTCCTTTCGCTGCCCTTCGTGCTGCGCGCCTCAAGTTCCTAGCTTTCCTGGTCTTTCCCGCGGCAAGGGTTCTGATCACGTATTCCATAATTGGATCGTCCACGGCAGCCTTCTTCTGGGAAACTCGGAAGGGGTTGCACAGGTCTGTAAAGGTGCGGAACGTATTAAGTCAGTGTCAAGTAACATATAATTCGGTCACAGGACATGTGCCGCGATGCTAATTATCGTCGTATTGTCGTATAGATACCCGGCGGTTACTAAAACGGCTAAATGTATGAAAATGGTGCTTACTGTAAGGCCAGATGAATAAGAAGACGAACGTGCAGCTGAACCAGATAAGATGGAACAAGTCCGACATCCACTCATGATGACCGAACACTCTGCAATGAGGCGGATAGAATATGGAGTTTCTTAATGAACTTCCGAAACAATGTGAGTGTTGTACGTTGTACACCTGACTTATCGGAGTAACTAGTATACGGCTGACTCAAAGCTATTCTCACCGCATCTGTTCGTTCCAGTAACAGAAATTTCCAAAACGATCCTGCAAATGCAGCGATCCCATCGCTCCATACAAACTGAAATCATACCAATTTCAGATTACATGTTGTTTCCGAATATAGCTATTCCGAACGAGCACGAAGCATACTTTCTGTGGTGACATGTCTTCGCTCGAGAACGAGGATACACATACCATGGCATCACAAAATCGAAACTCGATACTCATGTCTGACCATAGCCATATCCTTGAAATGACGGAGGAGAGAAACAGAGCCAAGGAAAAGAATTCTAAATTCTGTGCGCGTACCTCGCAGTAAAGCAGAGCTTTTTCCATGCCGCTTCGCTCTGCCCCAGATCCAACAGTACGGACTTGTAGAGGTCCATTGCGTAGGCGGAGTTGCACTGGTCCTTCCAGCACTCCTCACAGGAGTGCCTGAGCTTGTGGAACCAGCTAAAGTTCTGCCGCATTGCCTGAAGTGACTTGAGTTGCATGTTGCATTTGTCGCTCATTTCTTTCAGAGGTCAGTATAGGTGGAGCAAGGGGCAAGTTATGTAGAGCAGTAAGCCATAATAACCTCCAAGTGAATTCGTCAAGAAGTCTACTCAGCCTTTCTGCATCGTGTTGACTAATACATGCCGGAAAACAAGGCTCCATTTCCACAAACACAGGCGTCTTTTGTTCATTGATTTAATGGGATAAAACTCAAGCAGTGTACCTCCCGAGCATTCTCCCATCCCCAGTCGTACTGGCAAATGCCATCCTCCGGAGTTTGCAGGGCCCACGTGATGGTCGAGTTGTAGCTCGTGAACACCATGTCTGACACGTAAGGGCAACCGTTACAGTCAGCACAGAAGTCGATCGCCCACTAAAAGAAGAAAATGCACTGGGTGACGCATAGATTAGCGTGGTTCGAATACTGCGACTATTGAAGTCCATCGTGCATGCACGACCACGACTGTACAACAGATTTCGCCACTTCCTCGCGCTTTGGTTGCGATCAGTCTGTGCCGTCGTAGAGAGTTCTTGCCTCGAGAATCATGTTGTTAGACGAAATCAGTCTAACTCTTTTGGCTCATTTTCAGAAAGAGTTTGACTTGACGATGACATTGTCAATTTTTAGTTTGTTGGGTATTTTCAGGCATTTTCACCTTACATTTTAATGAGGTTAAGTATATATAATTTGCTGGCGGCTGGAAGGCTTCCTTTAAAGGAGGAGGCTCACGAGAATGAAGTGCTCAAATAGTTTCCTTTTATCGAAGGATAATGGGTTTATCTTCCAAAAAACAAGTATTATAAGGTTCAGCGCTTTAGTTTGGAGGAATTAATTAATCTAAGAACTCGAAGTCAAATAAAATAACCTATCGTATGCAAGGTAGACTTCAAAGCTAAACATGCAAATTTACAAGTCATTTTGCAAGCCAGCACAAAATTTGCATACCCACTATGGAAATCAACTATTTTTTACGATCCAAAATTTTGATAGAATTCATAGTTTTATATTGATTTACTCCTTCCAGTTAAAAGCTTTTGCATTGTAAAGCATGTCTTTCGGAACTTAATACCATCATATTTCGATAAAAGGAAACCATTCGAGCACTTCATTCTCGTGAGCCTCCTCCTTTAAGTGAATGTAATATCTGGTACTGGTACGTCAAGAATAAGAATTTACAACTGTACAAGTTTCGACACTTCGACCTTCAACCTTTCACCAAGCAAGCGGGAAGCCAATGCTTTCTTTTTATTTGTTTGCATACGTTGTAAAATCACACATTTGCTTTTTGTAAACAATTTCGGGCTGACTCAGACTCAACCCTATAATTTGTTTGTATCTTCTCCTTATTATCTGACAATCTGACTCTGTCGAGGCAAGTACTATGCTTGTTTACTAAGGATTCGATCTGGTAATGAACTTATCTGTTCCAAAGTACTATGCTAGGTCTCATACGAGGCAGTTTCAAGTATTTATTCTCGTGTTCGCATAAAGATATCCTATGTGAATGGCTAGACGCTATTTTTATATAAACTATGATCCTGTTAATTATTAAATGCTAAATAGTGCAAACATAACTCCCTAGGGTCGAGATTCTAATCTCTGTTTTGCACTTAAATGGGCGTTTTTCTGAACAAAATTAAACTTAAGCCCGGGCCTTTTTTTTCTTAAAGAAGAAAACCGCGGAGCTAAATAGGCTTCCCGACAAAATTGGCCACCGGGAAGCGGGAAGTTTAAATGTCAGCTCGTTTGGTTTCAGGAATTAGGAATGATCCGCGCCCGTGCCCCGGTGCACTGTTTTGGGTTGGAATAACCCTGTACACTTTATCTTTAACCAACTACGACAACTTTAATTTAATCACAACTGATATTTTTCATTCAGCATTCAACATTTTAGCTTTAATCAATCCTGTATCAATCCTATAGCATATACACCCTTATTGAATTTGAATGTATTATCAATTGCTCCTCTAATGACACTACATAACCGTTAGGGTTAGCTACTACACCTACTAATACTCACAGTCTCAATGTTTCATAGCCAGTCAGTAGTCACGAACGTACAGGTCTCGTATACTGTACTTGAAGGATGACTATTTTTTGTACTTTTTTCCTATAAAATACTGTCCCCACCCCACTGAGTTTCTAATTTCTGATTTGCAATTTTAATGATTCAGTTGGAGTGCAATTGCAGTTTGAGGTTTGGCTTTACAATTAGTAGCATTGTAGCATATATTAACAACGTTTAAGGTATAGTTACCCTTACGGCTACGCTACTAGCTTCTACCTCTCTCGGATGTACACAGGAAAACTAAATCATTGTTGAAGCGACAGAAAAACCGTCGTTTTCCCGTCACCAAATGGTCTTTACCATCCGATCCGGTGACTGGTCCGGACTCCGGACTGCTTGCTTATCCGTTTGTTTTGATGAAACGGGTCGCGTAATAGTCACTATCTCCGTTAATGAATCCCGAGCATTTTCCGAGAAACTTTGCGTTTCCGAGGATTTTCCGCGGATTCTCCGAGTATTCTCCGAGAAGATTCTCGGAAAAAGCTCGGAAACTTTGAGGTTCTCGGGCCGAGCTCGGAAAATAGGCGGGCCGAGCTCGGGAGCCGTCTGTTTGTCCGTTTCCGAGCATTTCCCGCGGATTTTCCGAGCATTTCCCGACAAACTTTCGTTTTCCGAGCTTTTTCCGACTAAAAACCGAGTAGGAAACTAGTAATAACCTAGCTGGTTTTTGCGCGGGAAATGCTCGGAAACAAATATCATAGTAAGAGTTAAGAGGCCAACAAATGCACCAAATGTGTTCACCCATTCCCTTTTACTAATTAGGCGTCAAGGCGTGTTACGGTTACCGTACTTCAACAATGGGGCCGTGGCAGTCCCCCATACAAATCATGTCTTTCTAACTTGGAATTTAGGTTATAGGTACTATTATTAAAGTTAAAACTAATCTGTCTTCTTGTGTTTTATTTACAGTTATAGTTAATGCTTACCGTTTTCTGACACTGCCACTACCTTTTACAGTTTCCTACATTTCTATTTCTATAACGAACGTTCAGAGTTAGCTAATTTACGACGGGATGGGGAGTGTTGCTGTGCTACTGTAAGTGGGGCAAAATTGCGAACGCGACGCTAACAAAGTCTTTGGTAGTTAAAACACATTTAGTAGGATTTTTTAACTTCAGTAGTATTAAATATTACAGAATGGGTGGCCAGCTCTGATCAAAGCATCAGAGAACCTTCCCGTTTTCACGTGGTACCGTTTTACCACCCGGTCGGTGCAGGTGCAAACAACCACAGGAAGAGGATTCAATCCCCGTACTATTTTGCTGTGCGGGAAAGTAGTACTGAACTACTTTAAGTGGGACAGCGGCAGTGTTGCCAAAGCTACGCTAACAAAAACTTTAATAAAACCAAACACCTTTAGTAGGTTTTTTTAAACTATAGTACAGTCGTATTAAAAAAGGTGAAGGGTTAAAGCTAGGGCTAAGGGCAGTAGTTTAGCAAACTGAAATGCACTAATGAGCTGATGATGCATCACGCATCAGGTTAAAAGTGCACACTAGCCCATCAAGTAAACGCACATAGGCATAAAGAGAAAGAGCTGTTTATATATATGTATCCTTTGTTAGCGCGATAGCTCTTACATAGTTTAGGTTTCATCCGACCGCTCTTTTTTTCGCTTTCCACCCTAAATTTTTTCCTAGACCAAAAAATCCCCTTTAAAGATAGTTCTAAAACTTACTTCGCAATCCCCCTCGAAGTGACTGTCCTCGTTTTGTAGATACACGTGCATGTGTTCCACATACTGAAATTTTTAGGGGGTAATTAAATTTCCTTTATATTTACCTTCAGAATTTGTAGTAGTAAGGTTGTTGTCTGTATCGGATAACAAGCTTGACAATTGGCCGGTTATTTTCATGTAAAACTTTCTTTTCATTGGTGGCCGTCTGTACTTTCACTATTGGTGCTAATAATAGTACTCATGAAGGCAACTTTATGAACAAAGAAGAGAAAAAGTAACGAACCTGGGGGAAGTTTTTGCACGAGAGCTCCAGTCCGTTGGTCTCATTCAGCATTTGCTTTAACGAGGAGATCAGGAAGGTCTGCAAAAGAAAGCTTTGCCAATACTATTGAGATTGAATGTGGTCTTATTGGCCTAATGGATGGAAGAAAGACTGTTACATGTTACTATTTTGTGTTGGAATACAACATTCTTTATTGAACTCTGATGACATACTCTACGGATCCTTATTCCCGGTAGAAGTGAAGAACACTACCCCCTGGATTGAAGAACCCTACCCCTTTTTGAAAAATATTATCCCATTGCAAAATAATACCCCCATTTTACAAAATACTACCCCCCTGTCTTTACAAAATACTACCCCTTTCTAGTGGGGTAGTGTTATTCAATTGGTGGGGTAGTCATATTCAATGGTGGGGTAGTCATATTCAATTGGTGGGGTAGTCATATTCAATGGTGGGGTAGTCATATTCAATTGTGGGGTAGTCATATTCGACTGTGGGGTAGTCATTTTCAATGGTGGGGTAGTATTATTCAATTGGTGGGGTAGTCATATTCATGCTGGGGTAGTCATATTCAATGGTGGGGTAGTCATATTCAATTGGTGGGGTAGTATTTTGTAATTTTTCCCACGGGGTAGTAAAAGCCAATGGGTGGGGGTAATATTTTGCAAGAAGGGGTAGTATTTTCACATGTAGGGGTAGCGTAATTTAAGATTACCTAGGGTGTGAAGATCACTACCCCGCCATTGAAGATCACTACCCCACCATTGAAGAACACTACCCCTTTTTTACAATTTACTACCCCCTTGACTGGGGTAATAAAATATCAAAAGTGGTAGTGTTCTTCAATGGTGGGGTAGTACTTTGCATGTTACAAAATGCTACCCCCATACATTTGGGGTACTATATTTCAAATTTGGGTAGTATTCTTCAGTGGGGTAGTATTTTTCAATTTTACCAGCACATTCCCTAACTCCCTTATTCATTCGTAGTGTTTGATGTGCCCAGTTTTGTTTCCTAAATTGTAACCAACTGCGGCTCCTGTGTTATGTGCTAGTCTGCTACTGATTATGATCAATTGTTATACCGTTGTCTTTTTCTGCAAAATTATATTGTTGTATTACATCGCTACCACTGCCCGGATTACTTCGCTGTTGTTGTTTTTATTTGATGTGGTTTGGTTTAACGTTTGTGCATTTCAGGTACCTATCGTACACTAACGGAGCTGCACAAGCTGGAAGCGGATACGGCAAACACGAACAAAGGATTTTGGATTATACAGTATAGGTGTTTAATGTTTATAGTTTAGTTCCGGAGAAGCGGGAGAAGAAATGTTTTGGAGAACGAAGAATACAACTTTTATTACGACGTTTAATCACTTGATATTATTGTCTTCATGTGGCTGAACGGTTGCGATGTAATTTTGAGTACCATTTGTTGGATATTTTCTGAATTCATTCAATTTGTTTTCCATGTCGATGTCGGGTCGGGGGCGCCAAGCCGCCAAGAGTGTCCAGTGTCCTACGTCGTATGTCCTATGTATATAATAACGGTTTATTAGTCAGTCAACAAGCATCCGTGGCGCACCCGCGCACCTGATGCGCACATGTTTCGTGCTTGACTTATGGCACACCTATTGCGTAGCTGCGGCGCGCATGCAGTGCTACGGAGGCACGCATTTAGTGCTGTGGTGTCGCGCATGTGGCATTGCGGAGGCATGCATGTAGCATTTCGATGGCGCACATGTAGCGTTGCGGTGATGTGCATATGGTGCACCTTCCGCGTCTCCTCGAAGGTTTATCAGTGTATACTACTGCCGAAACGGCGAATCTGGCCTAAAACATCATTCAGCGCGGCTTTGTCACGACAAATATAAAACGTGAATACTGTATATCATTTCAAAACCATTTCAAATCAATTAGGGTTCTCGGATCTTTATGTGTACGTGAACGTGGGGTTTACGTGGGGCGTGGGGGCTTGTTATTTGTCCGTCGAAGCACAATAATTATGTGAACTGTTTTAGAAACATGACAATTTCCGGAGGAGAAGCTCGTGACTCTACTGGAGAACAGCATGAAGCCGTGAAGATGAGTCGAGACGACATTGATGCTAGTGGGAACGAATTGCTCTAATTTGGTACGCTCAATAGCACCCTTGCTCGAATTTGTCAGCTTATATTGCCCGTGTTTCAGATGTTACGTTGGACGCTACATTCCCTAGTGTTTTATGTAAATAAGTTACACTGAAATGTGCACTCTGCATCTGCATGGTACGTCCGTGGGTCCGTGATTAATTTTTTTAACATGTTTCAAAACCGGCTATTATATCGCTTTAGTTGAAGTAACCCGTTAGCTGAGTTTTAAAAGTGCTTCACAATCTCAGTGTGAAATTAGACTAGGACTAGGCGACTAGGAGCCTACTCCCTTTTCATACGTTGTCCATGCAACCCGCATGTTCTTATTGAGTTTGCCGTTTTGTATACAATTACAGATATTAACCTCTACTGTTCTGTCTTGCCTTTAGTTGGGATTCCCAGATCGTCGTATCACTTCCCATTCATGAAATAGACAATTTGGAATGTTCATCAGGAATATCTAGTTTTGTTTCTATAGTAGCCGACAATATCATTTTCCTATGCAGGCTTTTATTTTAGTAGAAACACTGTTTAAAGGGTGAGGTCCACCTCAGAAAACAAAAAAGTTATTATTTTTATTAGATTCCCCGTGTCTGTATCTACCAGGATAACTAAAACAAATTTGGCAGAAAATTATTTCCAACGAAATATGGAGCAAAAACTGGCCCTCCAGTGCCATTATTACGATAGGCGCCGATAGGGTGTGGTGCATGATAAACCGCACTCTCGCTACCGTTGTTTGGGAATTAAAAAAGGGCGGAATTGTTGCTGTGCGTTTGTTGCTTTTTTTAAACCATGCGTTTTATTTTTTTGCCAAGCTAAACAGAGCACACTTAATCCCCGTCTTCGTCATTTGTATTGCATTGTAGTTATTTTGGAACTTATTTTTTGTTTGTGATTTTTTTTCGAAATTTTTCAAAAATATTTCTGCACATCCAACGCGTAAAAACGATACCAGACTACCGTAATCAGCGTGTACTCAAGCTGGACCATTATTTGCTCAATATTTCTTTGGAAATAATTTTCTGTCAAATTTTTTTTAGTTATTCTGGTAGATACAGACATGGGGAATCTAATAAAAATAATAACTTTTTTGTTTTCTGAGGTGGACCTCACTCTTTAAATCCCCTTGTTGTTAGTGTTACTTGTATTACCGACCGTGTTCTGGCTATTAAATCAATATTACCCTACTCAACAATATCGTATTCCGTATTACCGCACTCCATGTTACCGTACTTTGTCCGCAACTTTACTTCAATTAACTGGAAATAGTTCCGCAAGGTGACTAAAGTTTATCAATAGGTGCTTCCCTTTAAATACTACGTTGTAAGTTTTCAGGATATTTTGTAATATATGTACTATTGATCCGGTTTATGTTGTTGATTTGAAACTCTGTAGTCTGTAGTTGTGACTCATTTATTCCGTATTCAATTCATGCCGATTAGTTGTTGTGATGAATGTTATTCTGTTTTGTTGATATTTTTGAAAATCTAAGACTCACCCAGTCGTCTGTAGGTTGCAGTTTCGGTTGGTCGTTCTTCCTGCCCATTTTGCATTGAGTTATCCCGTATTCCTCATACAATTCGGGGCTAATTTCCAACTTGTTCAAATGCCTGCTCTTCAGCGTGTCAAAGTCTGCAGTAGGGTTGCAGCGAACATCTTAAAGGAAATATGTAGCCCCTTTTTGAACTTAAGCTGTATTAATAGAATGTGTGTTGCCCATTACGGAAACACCCGAATCAAGCATGACAACGTTTAGTTAAACAAACGGAACCAGCTAACGGCTGGGGCAATTACTGCATCTATGTGATAATTGGGGTCGAATTGGTGTCGTTTTTTGTACAAAATCCCGTGTGGTATTCCATGTAGACACGGGGGTTCAAGGCGTTCAAGGGGAAATTCAAAGTAGCATACCAAAAAAGCGTGTCGATGTTACCGCGGCCACTTCATTGCACAAAATGGCGAGAAGCAGTATCACGAGAACCCTCATCTGAAAGGTTTATCCTTATTTTAAAAATAATTGCCGAAACCACAACTTAGAACTTGTATGCGATTACTGCAATAATATAGAAAAGTGAAACGAAAATGTAGAAATTGTGGTCTAACTCAAATTGCTCACTTTAAATATCCAAAAGTTATGTAAAAGAAGACTCACATCAGCTGAACAAGTAAAGCTACTGGAGACTGATCCAAAAACTTCAGATATGGTTTCTTTGCAATTTGAATGCCTGGTCGCATATTTGCATTTCTGGCGGAATGCTAATTGGGTATTGAGATCCGCACGTTCTGAAAAGCTTTCCGAGGAAAATATGTTTCGGATGTTTACTGCGGTACATGTGTTGGAATCATGGGAGGCAATAAGCGGTCGACCCACGGGAAAAAAGTCTCTTATTTGTATTCCTTAATCGCGTGAACCTTTACTCGAAATCTTAGGAGCCTCCGGACATCCCTTTCATTCGACTACTCTAAACATTGTGAGCCTTTACATTAATGCTTACTTAGTGGTTAGAGGAAAGGTTCTTAGTAAGGGTACATAAGGTTTAAGAATGGTCCGTAAGGGTTAGAGGGAAGGTTCCTAATGTTTCGAGTAGGAGATAAGGTTTACAGTAAGGATAAATAAGGTTTAAGAATGGTCCGTAAGGGTTAGAGGGAAGGTTCCTAATGTTTCGAGTAGGAGATAAGGTTTACAGTAAGGATAAATAAGGTTTAAGAATGGTCCGTAAGGGTTAGAGGGAAGGTTCCTAATGTTTCGAGTAGGAGATAAGGTTTACAGTAAGGATAAATAAGGTTTAAGAATGGTCCGTAAGGGTTAGAGGGAAGGTTCCTAATGTTTCGAGTAGGAGATAAGGTTTAGTTTACAGTAAGGATACATAAGGTTTAAGAATGGTCCGTAAGGGTTAGAGGGAAGGTTCCTAATGTTTCGAGTAGGAGATAAGGTTTACAGTAAGGATAAATAAGGTTTAGGAATGGTCCCTAAGGTTTAGAGGGAAGGTTCCTAATGTTTCGAGTAGGAGCTAAGGTTTACAGTAGGGATACATAAGGTTTAGGAATGGTCCCTAAGGTTTAGAGGGAAGGTTCCTAATGTTTCGAGTAGGAGCTAAGGTTTACAGCAGGGATACATAAGGTTTAGGAATGGTCCGTAAGGTTTAGAGGGATGGTTCCTAATGTTTCGAGTAGGGGCTAAGGTTTACAGTAAGGATACATAAGGTTTAGGAATGGTCCCTAAGGTTTAGAGGGATGGTTCCTAATGTTTCGAGTAGGGGCTAAGGTTTACAGTAAGGATACATAAGGTTTAGGAATGGTCCCTAAGGTTTAGAGGGATGGTTCCTAATGTTTCGAGTAGGGGCTAAGGTTTACAGTAAGGATACATAAGGTTTAGGAATGGTCCCTAAGGTTTAGAGGGAAGGTTCCTAATGTTTCGAGTAGGAGCTAAGGTTTACAGTAAGGATACATAAGGTTTAAGAATGGTCCCTAAGGTTTAGAGAGAAGGTTCCTAATGTTTCGAGTAGGAGCTAAGGTTTACAGTAGGGATACATAAGGTTTAGGAATGGTCCGTAAGGTTTAGAGGGTAATGTCGCATGGTTTAGAAGTGGAGGTTCATACGGTTTGGAGATGAAGGATGAAGATGTAAGGTTTCGAATAAAGGCACCTAAGGCCTAAGGTTTTGAGTAATGGTTCATAAGGTTTGGAGGTGAAGGCAGGTAAGTTTAGAGTAATGGTTCTTAGATGGTACATGATGGTTTAAAGTTTAAATAATTTAAATAATCGTTCATAAGGGTTAGAGTCAGGATTCCAAACAATGGTTATGAATGGTTCATATACTGTGATGGCTACGGCATTCACAAAGGGTTAAATAAAGAGATAATACATATCACTCGCTGCAAAATACAGTAAGTAGTTTATCGAATCGAATGATTCCTATGTTATGCTATAACTTTTTTTGAGACCAGAGACACATTCCTTCCTGATGAGTCATTTACAAATTGAGGTTCCTCGCCGCCCTCATTTTATGTCATGCGACGCCTCATCAACGCCTGTGCAGCACCTATATGCGCCTCAATAGAGAGGCTCCTACAGGCGTCGTCGGATCCTCAGGCGTCACAGGGCGCCGTGGGGTGCCGGATGCTTATGTCATTTTGCCCCCAGAACTCTTTCACCATATCATACCCTATCATAGGCCGAAGCCGAAAGCAAAACATTAAACAAAAGTTATTACCATAGAGTTTTACTTATGTTTTCCATTTCGCACTATTGTAGATTGTGTAACCGCTTGAAGTAACTCTTTGAGCTTTTCCCGTAATTGAATACGGTCTACATGGTACTTTTTCTGAAAGCCCGGACTTTTGAAGCAAAAAACTGAAGTGAAACTATTTAGCCGTGAGCCTGACTCTTACCACTTAACTTTTCTGACACTAAAATACTAATTTATTATTTGGAAGACATTTAGCCCCCCGAACTTTTCCACATGTCTTTTTTTTTATTGCTTGAAACGCGCACGTTATGGACCCTTAAAATTTTTCTATTCCGTCGGAGGGAGTGCGAAGATGCCGAATATCCTATGAAAGTTATGCGCGAAATTGAGGACCTGGAAGAGTTATGATCCCGTTGGTCAGTTCTAATTTTATATTTCAAATATAACAACTCCTGTTACTCAAAAAAAAATAGGCGTAAGAATTGGCATTCATTAAGGTAAGTCAGTGATAAAGATTTGAAAAAACAAACAAGCAAAAAAAAGAGCGTCTCCAAGCAAGAAACCTCTACAGTCATCTCATTGGGTGAAAGCGCAGCGCACTATTTTTGCCTGTTTCTGCATGGATTTTACAATTTTCGTATGGTCGGTTCTCCGCCCTTTGGCCGAGTCGGACGTACCCGGTTTTGGGCGTAGTCGATATGTATGACACACCTTTTAATTGATATAATCCTTCCACGAAATGCCGTACATTCTGTCCTTCCGCATCCTACTTTTTTCTTAAAGGGTCAGGCCCATTTCAGGTGACCCTATTTTTTATTAGCCTATCTGATTCTCCGTGAAAATTGGAAAAAATTGCAACCTACCATATCGTATTTGACATTGAAACTCGCGTAGAGTCATCAAAAATAGGGGTTGCCTGAAATCATTTCGAGTGACCCCTATTTGTGATGATTTCATCTGATTCTCCATGTCAAATATAGTAGGATGCTCTATTTTTTTCAAGCGCAAAATTCACACACTATTCAGCAATTTACCATGGCCAGTCATACCCTTGGCAAATCCATTCGCGCTGATTGGCCAATATCGCAATTGGCACGCCCAATAGATTATATTGTCCAATTAGCGCGAAGGGGCGTGACAACTGCGATAAATAGTTGGGTGTGACGGGTTATGGTAAATTGTAGAATACTGCGTGGATTTTGCGCTTGCAAATTAGAAAAATATCATATCCTACTATGACATGGAGAATCAGACGGAATCATCAAAAATAGGGGTCGCTTGAAATGGGCCTGACCCTTGGAAAACACTCAAACTTTTTGCGAGATAATAATAATTTATTACTCACAAAGACAATTCAATGAAAGCGATTGTGTAAAATGCTCACAATAAATAAAAAATAATAGGCAGCTCACTAGAATGAGATGCTCAAATAGTTTTCTTTTATCGAAAGATGATGGTATTAAATTCCGAAAGACATGCTTTACAAAGCAAAAGCTTTTAATTGGCGGGAGTAAATCAATATAAAACCATGAATTGTATCAAAATTTTGGATCGTAGTAAATAGTTGATTTCCATAGTGAGCATGCAAATTTTGTGCTGGCTTGCAAAATGACTTGTAAATTGGCATGTTTAGCTTTGAAATATATCTTGCATACGATAGATGATTTTATTTGACTTCGAGTTCTTTGGATTAATTAATTCCTTCAAACTAAAACGTCAAACCTTATAATGATTGTTTTTTGGAAGATCAACCCATCATCCTTCGATAAAATGAAATTATTTGAGCACTTCATTCTCGTGAGCCTCCTCCTCAACAAGCAAGTAATAAAACAAATCTCAACAAGCAAACGAGAAGTAAATCACAATAAATTCCTACCATTTTGTTCGATCATATGTGAAGTTCTATGGACAAATGAGTGTTTCCGAACGTTTATTGACCTAACAATCCTGGAACTACCCCTATGAGAAGCTAATTGTACGCTCTGAATTTAAACAAACGTTGTAAATGTAAACCTAATTATTTTCATCTTGTATTTTCCTAAGCATTCTGCCATATGCCCTCTTTCTACGATTCTCTAACATATTTAATATAATTTAAGAAGCTCATTTCTAGTTTCACTGTTCGGGGTATCCATAGATCCAACTAAATGAGATCTCATAAACACACGCTTCGTAAACATACGCTGGATTCTTTCCAGAGCCACCTTATCCCTTTTCTTGTAGGGAAAAAATTGCCATATCGTAAAAAGCTCATTTCTAGTTTCACTGTTCGGGGTATCCATAGATCCAACTAAATGAGATCTCATAAACACACGCTTCGTAAACATACGCTGGATTCTTTCCAGAGCCACCTTATCCCTTTTCTTGTAGGGAAAAAATTGCCATATCGTAAAAAGCTCATTTCTAGTTTCACTGTTCGGGGTATCCATAGATCCAACTAAATGAGATCTCATAAACACACGCTTCGTAAACATACGCTGGATTCTTTCCAGAGCCACCTTATCCCTTTTCTTGTAGGGAAAAAATTGCCATATCGTAAAAAGCTCATTTCTAGTTTCACTGTTCGGGGTATCCATAGATCCAACTAAATGAGATCTCATAAACACACGCTTCGTAAACATACGCTGGATTCTTTCCAGAGCCACCTTATCCCTTTTCTTGTAGGGAAAAAATTGCAACCTACCATATCGTATTTGACATTGAAACTCGCGTAGAGTCATCAAAAATAGGGGTTGCCTGAAATCATTTCGAGTGACCCCTATTTGTGATGATTTCATCTGATTCTCCATGTCAAATATAGTAGGATGCTCTATTTTTTTCAAGCGCAAAATTCACACACTATTCAGCAATTTACCATGGCCAGTCATACCCTTGGCAAATCCATTCGCGCTGATTGGCCAATATCGCAATTGGCACGCCCAATAGATTATATAGAAAAATTGCAACACACCCTCCCGGACTCCAGATAGATCTAACGGATAAAGTGTACGCAAGAGCGAAACGTTGGCTTTTCTACTTTTCATTGTCAGGGATAGAGCAAACATGTTTTCTACCGGAATTGCACACAATATTTTTGAGTAACATTTATTAGTGGTAGTAATGTCTTTCTTCAGTTACTTTTCATATCACAATATGATTGCGAGATTGTTGGCACTTCCGCGTACTTCCGCGTGCGAAAGTGCGAAAGTGCGACATAAATACTCTATCATAATACTTAATACTCTACCATAATAGTGAAAACCCCCGATGTTGCCCCGATTATTTTTGAAAAAAAAAAAACCCCGATTCGCTCCGATTCTTTCAAAAAAAAAACCCCCAAAAAACCCGACTACGTCCCGATTTTGCCCCGACCACAAATAATCGGTGCATAATTGGGAACAAGGCCCGATTTCGCTCCGATTCTTTCAAAAAAAAAAACCTATTTCGCCCCGATTATTTGTCGTAAGCCCCGATTTCGCCCCGATTATTTCCCAAACCCCCGATTTTACTCCGATTTTTTTCTCCAAAAAACCCCGATTTCGCTCCGATCACGGCCCAATTTTTTGATAGACTTGATCGGGACGAAATCGAGGTTTTTGGTTTCCCTTGAAACAAATAATGATTCGCTGTCTCTAGCAAGCTAATTCATCATTTGCATTGAATATTAGGAAATTTGCGTGAACATTATTTCACTTTCTTTTCATTCCTTTGTTTTGTTTGTCGAGCAAAATGACTATGTTATGGACTTTTGTGGTATTTCTATTGTTATCCCCGAGTGTAGCTGAAGAAGAAGAAGCTGATGCGCAAGAAATGTTCAATAATGAGGAGCTGCACGAATTTCCGCCTATTGGTAGGGATCACTTACTTTCGCAAACATTAACCCTAAAAGTATTTAAAGGGACGCGATCACTGGTTTGTCCCTTATGTATACTTTGCATTTTTATTATCTGCATAATTTATAAATCATAGCGTTGGAAAAGTGTTTTGTAAGAAGTGCGGCAACAGCGAGTAACACTTCGCGGTTGTTATCCAACAAGTGTGAAAAAAATTCACTGTCAAAGATGATTCCAAAATCAAATCTTAGGGTCAAGTACTCGTTTAGATGTCTATTTTCGTCTCGCTTCCCCGAACATACAGTATGTTCTAGAGTAGGTAGACAGATAGTCTTATTGTAAGTGTAACTGTAGCGTAATTTGCATACCGATGTTCGTTACGGAAAAGCAAATTTTCCGCGTGTTCGGGTATAAAAAAGTGTCGCAGCTCAATATCGAAGTATGCATATCGCATATGCAATTGTTTCCTATTATGTTAATTTCTTATGATACGTTTGAAACTTTGTATATAAGTATGCCCATGCTAAACCAATCATATTTCCATTTAAGTCGTCTCCCTCAGGCGGCGTGAGCCGACTGGTAATAAATACGAGGAACTTGAATAATTTGCATAATGGAATGGCTAATTTTCTGAAGCGCCAGCCACTACTCTCTCGTTTCCATTGCTCTCCCTAATTTCGATCGGCTTGCGCTTCCGTTATGCAAATTATCCATTCCGTTATGCAAATTAATCAAGCCTATGCTAATAAAATGCTTGATGTTTAATGTATTTATTAGGGCGGATTCGAGATGGACATTTCCGGAAAAGAAAAAGAAAAGGGTAAACTTCGGTTTTTACTTGTCGCACAAAGTTTGGCTTATATGACCTTATGCTAATTTGAATTTGACTCTAATTCGGCTCACATTTTCTTGTAAACCTGGAAAAGAATGCAATCCTCAAATCCACCTAACTTTTTTCTATCTGTTTCCGACATTTTGTTTCGTTATAGCTCTTATCAGCGTGGAATTCTGATTCGAATGATGTCTTTGAATCGAACATCAACCCGACAAGTAAAAACCGAAATAATTCCGATTTTAGTTTCAATTACGGTACATTTGCATTTTCGACAAATATTTTGCATGTATTATTTTTTTTCTCGGTGTCCATCTGGAACCACTTTTTTCTTTTCTTTTCCGGAAAATGTCCATCTCGAATGCGCCCTTACCAGACGGCTATCGCCGCCTGACATGACTTTCATAGGAGGAGGTTCACGAGAATGAAGTCCCGAGAGCGCGGTTTATCATGCACCCCATCCCACTGACCACACCCTATCAACGCCTATCGTAATAATGGTACTCGAGTGAAATATTTTGCTCAATATTTCGTTGGAACTATGCCAAATTAGTTTTAGTTATTCTGGTAGATACCGACACAACACAGGGAGTCTAATAAAACTGATAACTTTTTTTGTCTTCTGAGGTGGACCTCACTCTTTTTTTAAATTAAATTACTTTCTTTAAATTAAATTATTTCTTTAAAGTGTATTTCCATGCTTGGTTATGCATGTTATTGGTGATTATTTACCATGTTCTTTCGAAAAAAGAGAGGGAATCGAACACTTAAGACTCGTGGGCCCTCTCCTTTAAGACGGAACCCAACGAAATTGACATTGTGATAAGCATTTTTTTTAGATTTCCGCTGTTTGCAGTTTTCACTCGGTCGGTTCATCTTCAACAAAGATACATACAATTCAATGTATTATACCACTGACCCTACACCTGACATACCAACTGGATGCCTTATTGAAGCAGGCAATAAAGGCAATAAAAATATTGTATTCTACCCTCGACTTACAGCGCGTGATCCAATGATGGTGAGTTTTGCACGACAATGTTCTAACTAACAACATTCCCGAGTTATTTATTATTCACGGCAAGCAGAATCATAGTGTTTTCGCGGAGATAACTCTATATTGTTCGTTTAGAAAATTTGGATTGTTATAGAAATATACAGTATCCCCCCTCGCTGTATCACGTGCTAGCTTATTTCGTTCGTTTACTATACGAGCCCATTATTCGATATTGGGGGCATGTTAATCGTAGATTTGTTTCTTTGGGCGACTTTAAGATAACCGAATGAAAGAAAAAATCCATTTTCGGCCGTTCAGGATGACCGATAAGAAAATTTTTAATGCTAAGGAAGAATGAAAAATACAGTAATTTTTTTCTGGTTTTGTCTGCATCTCATGTTTTTGCATTGTCTTTCAAAAAATTCCTTTTCGTCCGTCCTGAACGGCCGAAATTGAATTTTCTTTCTTTCGGTCACATTAAACGGCCGGTTACCGGCCGTTTTTAAATCGTTTTGAAGCGAAATACCGTTTTTAAAGCTAAATCGTTTTTAAAGCGAAATACCGGCCTTTGAAACGCGTCGAGTACCCTTGCTTTCTTATGCTTCATATGCAAATGATCTTAAATTAGAAAGAAAAATCGACCCCAATCAGACCCCACTTAGCATAACTGCACAAGAATGAAGATATTTGAGATGCGTTTCAAAAACCGGCTGCTATTTCGCTTTAAAGAGAAATACCGGCCCGTATTTGAAACACATCGAGTCGACCAGCATTCTTATGCACCTTATGCAAATGAACATAAATTAGAATAAAAATCGAGCTGAATTAGTATAAATATGTAAAAATTCAGTCAACGACGATGCGTTTCAAAATCTGGCCCGGTATTTAGCTTTAAAAACATTTGCGAAAAAAACATTGCCGGCTGCTTGTTGAAATAATCACCTTTCTTAGACATTCTATATTCACCAAATATCTGAAGGGCTTCCGCTCATACCAATAACGGAGGTGGCTCTTTTTGGAACAAAGGCAGAGAAAAGGAAACAATACTGCATGGATCTACGGCTGGTTAGTTGGCCTTGTATAGCATTTTTTTGTGGAATTATTTAAGGGGACGCTGTAACCTTTTTGTCCCTTTTGCAAACTTATGTTATTATTCTCTGAATGATAAGTGGAAAATGTATCGTGGAAAGGCGTACTTGAATGGCTAGTTTGGGTTTCATCGTGTTTTAAATCTAAGAAAAGAGGCCAATATTTAAATCCGGTTGCTATAAAAAGTAGATTACAACCGTTTTGTGAGAAAGTTAACAATCAGGCCTTTTTTGAGTGCCCAACCTGGGCCATTTTGTCATGCAAGTGAATTTTTTTGCACTCTGACTCTATATCACAATAGTTCTTCCTTGTGGCGTGCAAATTAAGCTGTTTACCGTCTCTGACGTGGTCCCTAATCAGAGCCTATAAGTGGAAGTGGGTCTTTTCATTTGAAGACACTTTGTAGATAACTGACTATGTATCATTTACCTATGAAAACCCATTTAGTCAGTGATTAGGGCGCCAATAAAAAAAGATATTTAGAGGAGTAAAATATGTTTTACTGATGCGAAACATTGCAAGAAATGGTCCGTCTTGGGCACTTAAAAAGGCCTGAAAAAAAACAGAGGTCATAGACCTGCTTCTTTATAAGGAAAAGAGAGCCGTGCATGCAGCGTATTCGCCGCGCGCCTACAAACAAGCTTACAGGTTAACGCCACAATTTTCTTGGTGTATTTAGCAAGTTGTCCACAAATAAATAAAATAAAAACGATTGCGAACGGCTTAATTAATTGATTTTCACATTAGAAAACTTCCTTAGAAAACTCGTATGCGGGGAGAACAAAAATAATATGAAAAAGTAAACAAAATAATATTTTCTCGTGAGCCTAACCCTTTAACTCGTACCAATTTCAACGTGTAATTTAGTTCATTGGAAAGAGCCTCGTAAACTGACTGAACTGCTCTATTGATTTGTGAGTGCATCAGTGTACTGTAGCAGATTAAAATTAGCTCAGCTTTCCTGGGGAATGAAACAAGCAATCATTTGCAAGGCTCGGGATGCTTGAAAGTATTCGATGTATTAAACTTTTTGAAGAACATGGAAGCTTCGAGTTAAGATAAAGTTACTTTTTAGCACCCTTGGACATCGGGAATGTAGGATTTCAGCCTTCTATCTTTAATCCCCAAAAATTTACCCAATTTTTTTTTACTGTATAATAACTTATCCATTTGAGAATTAGAAGCAATGTCACTATCATATTCTTTCTCAGCTTCGAAAGCGCTACAGGATTGACGTATGAGTGAGAAAATTCCGAGAAAATAAAATTTTCACATTGGACACAGACGGACAAACGGGCAAGGTCTCCGCATGCTGAGCTAATTTTAGTTATTAGATCATATTTTTTGTAAAAGTTTCACATTTTTTGGCTGAAATTTTCATAGGTATTGTAAAATACGATATATTGGTTAAAGGGGTAGGTTCATCTCAGATCACCCCTCTTTTTATTGTTTTTATTGATAATAGCACAAATATCATTCACAATGAAAATTAAATCAATCACAGAGCAATGTGACTCGCAGAAGAAGCTTCCTTTATTGGACACTAGTTGATCGGAAGCCAAAATCTAAACGCAAAAACTAATACCGTAGACAGATCGCACGGGCTAATGGCAATTAGCCAAGAGCGAATTAAATGATACTACACCGACGGAAAATAATGACCTGCCTATGAGTTTGTAACATGGCTAATTGCCATTGGCCCGCGAGATCTGTGTATATTATTAGTTTTTGCGTTTGGATTTTGGCTTCCGATCAACTAGTCTGTGTGAAGTTTTTAAGCTTCTTCTGCGAGTCGCATTGTTCTGTGATTTAATTTTCATTATAAATGATATTCGTGTTTATCTTATGATATAAAGGAGAAGAGTTTACTTTTTTGTTTGTGTGAACGGAACGAAAATTAGAATATCTAAACGCTATAAAAGGAGAGCCGGAACCCAGTCTTGAGTTCTTGAGCAAGCGAAATCCGAATCTTATTTCATGATTTTTCAAGATACTGTATACTTTCCACTTAAAATGCTTGCTGTTCCTGCATTTTACCTTGCAAGTCGCCGTCGATAGCCGTCTGGTTATCAATAAAACAATAAAAAACAGGGGTGATTTGAGATGATTAGCTTAAAAGAAAGAAAGAAAGACTTTTTTCTGTTCTAGAACAAAATTGTCCCATATGGTAATGCTGCTAATGAGTTTTTACTTTGTGGCGTACCTCGGGGGTGACACCTTTGACTTTGTTACCTTACTGTGGGGACTGGCGTTGCGCAACAACTTTTTTCGTCGGTGAATTGTTAGATGGAATCATTTTTTTCGTCTGTTTTCTTGAAACATGTAGCATGTAACAAGTAAAAACATAAAGAGACAAAAGGGACAAAAAGGTGCCGATTTTTCTTCCAAGTATTGAAAAAAATCACCGTATTTTGGAACTACACGAGAAGAATATCTACAGACAGTTGGACAAAAAATGTGTGCCAGGTAGCCACGTGTCATTTTTTTCAAGTGTGTGCACTGTGCGCTGTGTATTCTCCCCTCTTTTTTGTTTACAACACGGATTTCAAAGATGTATTCCAAATTGCGGTAGTTTGGCACATTGCAATTCATATTTGGAAGGAAAACGCACGGTTTTTGGCATTCATGGAACAAAAAGCTACCCTCATCGCTACAAAACGTTCTGAATTGCGCTTAAAATAGTGCTTGAATTAAAGATCATTTAGATTGGACCTACTTTCACTGATTATATTGAGACCTTCCACAGTGACAATGAAACATGTCAGGTGAGAAATGACAAACACTAATGGCAAATGCTAAATAAAATCCACATTAAAGGATCGCACTCACTTCAAATTCGTATTTTTACTTCAATTATCCATAAACATAAAACGGTACATAGAAAAATACATTTACTGTGTCAATTTACTTAAAATTTAACCCAGGGAAAGAAATCCCCTCGGTTGTGTTTTGATAACGTACAGTATGACAACGACAACTGAGGCAGTAGAGGAGACACTTTCCCTCTTTCGGGTTTTTCTTTAATTTGTCATCATTGGCAACCGGCCAAGTCCCACTGCGATTTTGAAAACACCCCACTTTGTCTAAAATCAAAACTCAACCGAAGGGATTTCTTTCCCTGTGATAAATGCTCCGTAAAACGGTATTGGTAAGGTATTTTTCTAGGTATCTTTTTATGTTTATTGAAAATTGAAGTAAAAAGGCGAAATTGAAGTGACTGCCATCCTTTAAGAAAATTTGAGTTATTTGTTCTGCTGTCCTTTTATGGGCATGTCATATTATTCAGCTCGAGCAGATACACCATGCTTTATCTGGGTTGGTATTCCCTTTGAAAGGATGGAGTTGATATTGTTTTAATACAGATACATATAGACACAACACATGTACGCATTCGCACATACACATATGTACAAATACGCATACACATCATACAATTACTCAGGTCACCTAAGTAAATGCCAGCTGAATCTATTGTATTTCTGTTATTGTATTTGTGTAAAAATGTATGATGTATGCTTTTTTCAGAACATAAAGGAGATCGTCACAGAGTGTTCGAACTTCCGAGAAATGTGGGCATTTTGGGTCAAAAATATCTACGAGAAACTTTGTTTGGACGAAGATGGATGTTACAATATTATGGAACTTTATGACGAAGGCATGCCATATTGTGTGAAGTATATTGCAAACAGTCAATTCCAGGTTGGCCATTAGAGGAGTGGAATGACATGTGTACGAATTGTATCATACATATAATCGGCACAAACATACAAAAATACATGTTCATTCTTTGCAGAATTGCTCCTTCGGTTCATGGCACCACAGTATTCTCAATTACTGCGAACTGACGGATATGGTTCCCCAAGCAAAGGATGATAATTATGACAGATTCATCCTGAGCGAAGATGGAAAGGCTGATGACGAATTATTGACGATGTGCCAGTTTTTAAGGTAATTTCCTTCACGGCGATTTCATGGGATCAATAAAGCAATGTTACACTTACAATCATAATAACTACAATCTACTACTTACAATCATAATAAATAAAGTTGATTTTATGTTTGCAAGCCAGACTGGTTCAGCAGTTCACGTTCCCGTGCATTAAATCATCTGGGGCGCAGAGGGAAGCAAGCACATACTCCACATGTTTCCATACCGATTTGTTGCTATTTATGTGCGGGGAGCAAAGAGCTCGGCACTGTCTTTCGTTCTCTATATTTATTTAGGCTCTGATATTCCCCGCAAATGCAGTAGTTGTAGTTGCAGTTGTAGTTGTTCATCTGGCTCAGAGACGTCGCGCGCCTGTGTTGATAGTATAGCCGAGCCTGCTAAGCAATGTTCTAGCTGGGTGGCAGCTCATTCAGTAAGCAACACTAAGAGCGAGCTAGATATAATCAATGTTCCAGATGATGCAGACCGCGGTAAGGGATTTTAAAATAAACTGAATAAGGTTCAAATCGAACAATCACGGGGAATCTAATAAAAATAATAACTTTTTTGTTTTCTGAGGTGGACCTCACCCTTTAAAGGATGAGGTCCACCTCAGAAACCAAAAAAAGTTATTATTTTTATTAGATTCCCCGTGTCTGTATCTACCAAAATAACTAAGACAAATTTGGCAGAAAGTTACTTCCAACGAAATATGGAGCCAAAAATGGCCCTCCAGTACCATTATTACGATAGGCGTCGATAGGTGGGATGCGTGATAAACCGCGCTCTGGCAACCGTTTTTTGTGTACCCAAAAAGGGCGGGATTATGATTGTGCGTTTGTTGTTTTTTTAACCAAGCGATTTTATGTTTTTGCCAAGCTATAATGTGGTCTCGATGTATATAAAAAATTGCCGATTTTTGCTTATAAGTATGTTAAAAATTACGGTAGATTGGCACTACACGAGAACATCTATAGACCGCCAAAAATGGTCCCGGGGCAGGTAGCCACGGGACTATTTTTTCAACCGTGCATAAATAGCATAAACTGTGCATTTTCGCCTCGTCTAGTATTATCAATGGTGCATTTTCTAGCTTTCAAAGGTGTATGCAAAATCGTACACGAGATGCACATTTTATACTTGGAAGCAAAACGCGCTTTTTTTGGCCATACATCGAGACCCCATAAACTAACTACTGCGGTTTCAACGTATGGCAAAAATTGCCGAATTTGCTTCCAGGTATGGGAAAATTTACTGTGGCGCTGCACGTCCCATGATCAGCCGTCCCACGAGGAGGCCAACCGTCCCCAGGGAATCTAGCCGTCCCATGCACCTACCAACCGTCCCATAGACTAGCCAACCGTCCCATGAAAATCTGACCGTCCCAATCGTTTTCAAAGAGAGCATGCGATTTGATAAGAAGTGTAGTATATGTCAGACTGGATGTGGCCTCGCTCAAACATTCATATATAGCAACTTTTTTGACCAAGGAAAAAACTATGGGACGGTTGAGAGGGCCATGGGACGGTCAGATTTCCATCGGACGGTTGGGAAGTCTATGGGACGGTTAGGAGGTCCGTGGGACGGCTAGATTCCCTTGGGACGGCTGTCCCTCTCATGGGGCGGTTGGCCCACTCATGGGACGGTTGGCTCGCTTTGGACAATGGGACGCCTAGTTTTCCATGGGACGGTAATATCTTATTATATAAAAGAGTAACTGTAGCCTAATTTGCATACCGATGTGCGTTACGGAAATGCAAATTTCGTGTTCGGGTATAAGAGTTTCGCAGCTCACTATCGAAGTATGTATATGCAATTGTTTCCTATTATTTGAATTTCTTATTATACGTTTGAAGCTTTGTATATAAGTATGCCCATGCTAAACCAATCATATTTCCATGTAAGTCGCCTCCGGCGGCGTGAGCCGACTGGTCTTATTATATAAAGGAGAAGAGTTTGTTTGTCGTTTTGATTGTCCTTTTGTTTGTACGGGACGAAATCTTTTCATAAAGAAAATTTTGTTTTCACAATCGAGAACATACAAAATCATTGCCTCGGGTGGGAGTCGAACCCACATCAGCACACAAACTCTCGATTCACAGTCCATCGCTCTACCTGTTGAGCTATGCTAGCTTATGGGGTCTCATAGGAGGTAGAAGAGCAAGTACAATAGCAAATTTGCATGACTTGCAAAAACAGTCCCGAGCCACTTTACACGTTTCCACATAAACTGAGCGTCTTTTCACCTTTGTAGAAATTCCTTTTTTTAAATAGGGTAACAATCGGCCGCAGACCGATTCCTCCGGGCTCGTCGAACGGCTGGTTCTACAATAGAGCCAAATCGTACACGAGATGCTTGGAAGCAAAATGCGCTGTTTTGGCCATACATCGAGACCCCGTAAACGAACCACAATTAATCCCGTCTTCGTCATTTATGTATGTATGGCAATGTAGTTATTTTGGAACTTATTTTTTGTTATTATAATTTTTTTCGAAATGTTTCAAACAAATTTCTTCGGGTTCGGGTCAAAATCGGGGGTTTTTTGGCAAAAAATCGGTGCGATATCGGGGTTTTCGGAAATGATCGGGGCGAAATCGGGGTTTTTTTCAAAGGATCGGGGCGAAATCCGGCCTTGTTCCCTATTTCGCCCCGATTATTTGTGATCGGGGCGAAATCGGGACGTGATCGGGCTTTTAGGGTTTTTTTTTGGAAGAATCGGGGCCAAATCGGGGTTTTTCGGCAAATGATCGGGGCGAAATCGAGGTTTCACTTTCCTGTGTACCAGACTACCGTAATCAGCGGTACTCAAGCTGGACCATTCCTTGCTCAATATTTCGTTGGAAATAATTTTCTGCCAAATTTGTTTTAGTTATTATGGTAGATGAAAACACGGCGAATCTAATAAAAATAATAACTTTTTTGGTTTCTGAGGTGGACCTCACCGTTTGTTTATACGGGGCCCCATACTCGGTGTGAGCACTTTATTCCTCTTATTGTGTGTTCTTATTTAGGTTCCGGCTTCTACCGGAAGAGGGAAAAGAAGAGGAAATACGGGAGATAACATTGGGAAGCAAAAACGGAGACGCCCCCAGTGAGAAAACTAACTCGACATTCAAACTCGACCTAGTCTATATTAGCATAATAATGTAAGTTTTTTTTCATCGATTTCCCATTGGTTCACAAAAGTACATGGAAGCTCATAGAATGGTGCAGTAGAGCTTAGTTCTATATATATATATGGATGTCTTCTTGAGTATAGCTTAACTATTCGGCTATTACTCTAGAAAGACCACGCTCTCTACAGGTGTTGCCTCAGTTTCTTAAATAGTTTGCTTATTTAGATTCTTTCGTTGGTGTCTAGCCGTTCAAGAAATCAACGGCGGCACATTGACCATTGCAACGATGACCATTATTTAATGATTAACTATATCGTATAAGTCTCTTGCATTTTAATCTTCATAACAATTATCATGGGGACAACAAGCATGATGAAAAATATAAGCAGTTTACTATTTGTGCTTCTATAATTTCCCCTGTTCAACTTTGATTATCATTTGGTTGCTCGAAAATAGCCATTTTACTGGTTGTGTCAACTTTCTAAACACTTCCCTTCAAAAACACGAAATAAAATAAAATACAGGAGACAAACCAAACATATCATTAAGAACGAACACAGTAAGGAACTAAAATTAAAATGCTTGGTTTTCGTGTATCTTTTCAATAAAGAATATTTCCCAAGAATTTTTCTGTTCAAAATATTGTTCTCTATTAAAGAGTGAGGTCCACCTCAGAAAACAAAAAAGTTATTATTTTTATTAGATTCCCCGTGTCTGTACCTACCAGAATAACTAAAACAAATTTGACAGAAAATTATTTCCAAAAAAAAATTAATTAATTTCACAACCAGAACTGCATACACCTTTCAACATCTGCCGTACAGCACAGTACTATCATCATCTACTACAGTACTGTTGCGACTGACTGCAAGACTAAAATGAGTTTGAATGCGAACTGGGTTGGGGTTACGGTAGAAATTCAGTGAAATAGAAAGCGGTCGCGCTAGTCGCGACAAGTACTGAATTTTTTTGTTCAGAGTACTATTAAATATTTCTTTGCGAGTTATTTTCTACCAAACTTGTTTTACTTATTCTGGTAGATGAAAACACGGCGAATCTAATAAAAATAATAAATTTGGTTTCCTGAGGTGGGCTGTCCCTTTAATCCTTTAAAGTCAACAACAACAATTGAGATATTCTGAATTAAGACGTTGTATGCATTATGTGAACATAAACACTAAATTAAAATCATAATAATATAATTTGTCGACGTGTGTGGTAGTGCGGTTTATCTCTGCTTAGATTCCGGAAAATAACCTAAACGAAAAATGTTACACAAACTAGGCCTGTCATTTCTTACTGTGTAGGGGGTATCAATTTTAATATATCTTGTGTACTACCTTATATTAACTTACATTATTGTAGTAAAGTAAACAGGGTCTCGATAGAACGCCGAATTGCTTCTGACTACATCGTCACTGCCTCTGTCTTTTACTCCCAATGTAATCTCTCGTATTTCCTCTTCTTTTCCTTCTTCAGGTAAAACACGAAATATAAACATTTTTTTTTTTTTTTTTTTTTTTTTTGACATCCATGTTTTATTTTGTCCAAATATGCGCTTTCAGATTTTCTAAATATTGTTTAAAATTACCGTAAGTATTGACACATAGTGAGTAATTCATCATCCGTTCTGCCGTCTTCGTTAAGAATCGTTCGCGCGTAATTATCGATTGTGGAACCATATCCGTTTGATTGTGGAACCATATCCGTCAGTTCGCAGTAATTGATAACACTGTGGTGCCATGATCCAAAAGATGCGTTCTTGAACGAATGGCGGTTACCCATTTATCTTTCTATTTTGTTTTCTTTTCCATCACAATATGTGGATAAGAACCTGATCGATTCAACTGGCACTACCAGACAACGTAGACAGAACGCCAAATACCAACAAAAAAAACTGGCTTGACCGCTCGACAGTAATTCGTGTTTCTAATATTTCCCGTTATATACCAGTAAAATAAGAAACCTGGAATTGACTGCGTGCTATATACTTCACACAATATGGCATATCCTCGTCATAAAGATCGATAATATTGTAACATCCATCTTCATCCAAACACAGTTTCTGATACATTTTTTTGACCCAGAATGCCCACATTTCTCGAAAGTTGTTTTACAATGTATAGCGAGTTCGAGTTCGAGTAGCGAGTGTAAAGTTCGAACACTCTGTGACGATCTCCTTTATTTTCTGAACGAAACATACATCACAAATTGCAATGACGTCAATATGTTCATCGTTGTGTATGTGTATGTGTATGTGTATGTGTATGTGTATGTGTATGTGTATGTGTATGTGTATGTGTATGTGTATGTGTATGTGTATGTGTATGTGTATGTTATGTGTATGTTATGTGTATGTTATGTGTATGTTATTTGTATGTTATGTGTATGTTATGTGTATGTTATGTGTATGTTATGTGTATGTTATGTGTATGTGTATGTCATGTGTATGTTATGTGTATGTTATGTGTATGTTATGTGTATGTTATGTGTATGTTATGTGTATGTTATGTGTATGTGTATATCTCACCCAGCAAGTTTCGTCGTCACTGTGGAAGATTTCAAAATAATCGGCAAAAATAGGCGCTGTCTGAAATGCGAACAGTGTTTGCCAAGAGGCACAAGAAAATGCCGACGAGAATATACTGTAATGATCTGGCCATATTGCTCATAATCAACCATTCTAGCCAATTACTTCACCAATTGAAGTGTTCGCCTTATTTTCCTGCAACGTTTCACTTTGTAAATAAATATACAAGCTTACTAAATACTGTTCTCCTTAACACTAATACCAAATTTGGCAGCATCCATAATCAACTGACCAGCCGTATATCCATGCAGTATTGTTTTCTTCGGTAGACCTGGCTATCAGTACCAATGGCGACTTCTGTTACTGGAATGATTGCGAGACCTTCATGGATTTTGTGAATGTAGAATGTCTGAAAAGAAAATGTTAATTTCGTGCTAGTCCCAGTTTTCTAATGTCGTATTTTAACTGCGCCTTTGGAACCACAACACGCTACTCTGGCCTTCAACGGGGCAGCGCACACTCGGTCAAGGCCCTTGAGAGCGGATGAGTTGCGCGCCGCACCATTTCGGGAAACAAAATGCGCGCCGCAAAGGAATGGGAAACAAAATGCGCGCGGAATAGAAATGGCGCGCAAAGTGTTTCCCGAAAAGGTGCGGAAATGGTGCGGAAATGGTGCGGGGCGCAACTTGCGCCCCGCACCATTTCCGCACCTTTTCGGCAACGTTTTTGAAAGCCCTCGGGGGATCTGCCGTAAGTGCCGTTGTTGTACTAATATTTTTCCGCAAGCACAGATCTAACATGTGTTGTGTGGCCGAGTGGTCTAAGGAGCTGTTCAGAGAAAGTTCTAACAAGAGTGTTGGGTTCGCATCCAACGCGTTGCTTTCTTTTTGCAGTTGCTACTTTTCCCGCATCGTTTCCGCACCTTTTCGGCAACGGTTTGGGGGTGTTTCCCGCAACAGTTTGGTGGTGTTTCCCGCACCAAAACGGCAACCAAAGACGGCGAAAAAACGTTTGCGGCGCGCATCAAATTCTTTTGCGGGAAGCACCCCCAAACTGTTGCCGCGCGCATGAGTTTCGTTGTTCTTTTTGGCCGGCTGTTTGTGCGCTGCGCGGTTGGCATTTCTCTCACAAGGCTGTGATTAATTCATCCGAGAAGAGCAAAGGCATCACAATACCGAGTCTAGCATACGTTTCGAAGACCCGGACGTCCCGGACCATACTAACATAACATTTATTACGACAACAAAGTATCGCGCAAGTTTTGACAATATAAGGCCACTAACAGCGAATAAATGGATAACAATAATAATAAAAAACAGGTGAAAATGAACTACAAAAACTAAAATATTTGTTTCAACAAATTTTCAGGAATAAAGCAGCATTTTTCTCAATCATAAGGGAAGTTCTATGCAAAAAGGAATGTCTACGAACGTTTTTAGTTACTCTAGGGATACATATTTTGACACGACCACGTCGAGAGGACAGAGTAGAATGTCTGAATTTGTACAATGAACGTAAGTGGGGGCCACATTTGCCAGCCAATATTTTTCTAAGCATTCTAGCGTCTGCCTTCTTACGACGATTTTCAAGCGTATCAAGCTTCAATAGAGAGTCCCTATCAGAGCTAGATGGTGTATCATTGTAATTGAGCAATTGGGAACGCATAAAAATTCGTTTTGTAAACGTATGTTGGATCCGTTCTAGAGCTTGTTTATCCTTTTTCTTATATGGACTAAACACAACTGAACCTGACTCCAGAATAGAACGTACGTAAAGAGAGTAAGCAAGAATCAAAAGGTTTGTAAATATTATTCAACTAGTGTAAATATTATTCAATTTGTTATAACAAGCTTGTACAACGTAGTCGTATTCGTTGCGAACTGCGCAGCGCACCAAGAAAGAACGGGGCGAAGGCGGCTTGGTGCGTGTGCGCGGTGCGCTGCGAACCCGTGAAGGTAGTATCTCCGGACTCGAGCAGATTTTACGAATATTTGTTTCGAATTTGAAAGAAAGTAGCGGAACTTACCATCATGGGATCAAGGGCTGTTATATTTGGGTAGTGAATAGACTTGCCTATCGGAACACCTTAGTAAGACGGTGATATAAAGAGAGTTGGACGGGGATAGATTCACTTGAGTGAATCTCCAATAGCGTCCGGGGGGCCGTGTGAACGGCAGTGAATATAGTGACCAGTTTTGCTCAGGCTCTGTCAACCCTAACTATGATGCTCCAATGAGCGAGTCCGTCTAGGGTCAACCTCATCTTGTTATATATAATGATTCACATGTTAATTGAGTAATTCACAATGAAGTAATAAGCATCTATAGAGTTACGTGGTAAATGTATGTTTCAAGGGTAAATATGCTCGTTGCAGCGTAGTTGCAACAGGTAGAATATATACTCCTTAGTGTCGGTTTCCGTATTGCATCCTAATTTTGGTGTTTCCGGTAGTGGGTGGATTATATAGTACATACTGCGGTAAAGGCGCTCGGTGAACGCAAACCGATTGAGAGCGAACTGGAAACATCGGAAGTCTAAAAAGGTATTGTTTATTTTTTAATAATGATATTAACATTGTACCTTTTGCAACAATATTCCAAATGCAGAACGTTAATCTCGTGACTAATCATATCGGCCATCGGCTGGCGTTTGTCTGTTCATCTTATTTTCAGCCTCGGATGCACGCCTTTTGGTGTTATAAATAAATAAATAAAAAGGATAGCGTCAATAGTATTCCCATGCAGTGTATGCAAATAATAGAATAGAGTTCAGCTTGCGATGTTACACTCTAATTATATTATGCGCGTAGATTCGAATGCAGCTGTCTTGAGTACGTTTTTAAAAGACGGCTGTTATACCGCTTCAATGAATGCTCGTGGTCTAACCTACGAATACCCATAAGGAAGAAACGGACCTATTGGTGGAAGGTATACTAAATCATCATTTTCGTACATAATTTTTGCGACGTAGTCATCCTTTTCTGCTAGGCAACACCATAACAATACCAGTAACATCCAAGCCGTCCGTAACATGTGCATCTCGCTCGGCATCAAAATAAGAAAAGTTAATCACAAAATAGTTTATGCAGATTTCGTAGTATTCAATTCAAATTTGGAACTTTAATTAAAAAATAATCTAAGTTGTCTTTCCTGGTACTGTTTGACTGAATAAGAGTTATTCGCCATTTGGAGCCAACTTATTTTGGTTGAGGAATACTACCCCACTGAAGTATACTACCCAAATTCGAAATATACTACCCCATTTGTATGGGGGTAGCATTTTGTAAGGTAAAAAATACTACCCCAACACTGAAGAATACTACCCCATTTGAATTTTTACTACCCCAGACAATGGGGTAGTATTTTTCAGTATTGGGGTAGTCATCTTCAATGATGGGGTAGTGTTCTTCTATAGAGGGATAGTCATCTTCAAACCCTAGGTAATCTTGAATTACACTACCCCTAACATGTTAAAATACTACCCCTTCTTGCAAAATATTACCCCCACCCATTGGCTTTTACTACCCCGTGGGGAAAATTACAAAATACTACCCCCACCAATTGAATATGACTACCACACCATTAAATATGACTACCCCACCATTGAATATGACTACCCCACCATTGAATATGACTACCATTGAATATGACTACCCCCATTGAATATGACTACCCCATCAATTGAATATGACTACCCCATCAATTGAATATGACTACCCCATCAATTGAATATGACTACCCCATCAATTGAATATGACTACCCCATCAATTGAATATGACTACCCCACCATTGAATATGACTACCCCACCATTGAATATGACTACCCCACCATTGAATATGACTACCCCACCTTCCACCGTAAATAAAAACAACCGCGAAATCAAAAAACAATGGCCGTCATTTGTAACAATACGTACTTGATTGCAAAACTTGTTCTCAAAATTGTTGAAGTGGGGTAGTATTTTGTAAAATGGGGTAGTATTTTGTAAACACTGGGGGGTAGTATTTTGTAAAATGGGGTAGTATTTTGCATGGGGTAGTATATTTAAAAAAGGGGTAGTATTCTTGAATCCAGGGGGTAGTATTCTTCAATTCTACCACTTATTTTAGGTCACTGCCTTTCACCAGGTTGCAACCCAGTCCTGTAGAGGACTACGTCATTGTTATAGTTCTAGACCAGTCTATGGCGTTTCACAGACGAGAACTACGCTATATGTGGTTAATATGGAAATCCAGAGTGCTACGCCGCCCTAAGACAGGCGGTTTTCTAATATATTCTTTGCCGCATACATGAAATGTGGCATAAAAGTAGATTTAAAAAAACTTGGGCAAGGACTATATGAGCGCGTGCCGAGTAATACGTCTTCTGCTGCAGAATATATGACGTCAAAATAAGTCGACCTGCAATAATCACCGAGCTAGAGTGCAAATGAACTCCAATGCTGGTTTCAGACGTACATTTGACTTAGACGATACGTCTTCTGCTTCAGAAGATGTGACAACGAAAGAAACATTTACCACGGGCCAGCGAGGCGGGCCGCGGCCCTGCGCCTCTAGTTGCTTCACGGTTACAATAAAGCAATAAGACAAAAATTACATTGCAAAAATTTTTATTGAATTTTATTCTGACTTGAATCGTTTATTGACAATTGTGTATTCAAAGAACAATATTATTTTTTAAAAAATTAACAAAAATGGTAAAATTTGTCGAGGTCCGCGATTATTCTTCTAGTCTTGCATGCCAAAAATCAGTCTAAATTAAATGATTGAATGAGTATGTTTCGTATTTATGACATATTTGTGACTCAATCACTCTTTACAAATCTTTGTTCCATACATACAAGGCCGCATGCACGAACTCCGTGCAGATGTTCCCAGCCTTCATGCTGGGAGTTTTAGAGCAGGAATTGATCCCGTATGCAGGAAACCTGCAAACGGGCTCCCAAGGAAATCGGAGGCTAGAAAGGGGGGGGGTTGAATTTTTGAAATAATTTCCCAGTGGCTGTATGTATGTACGCTCGTTCGTGCATATGGCAACATAAGAATTGTCTACTGCATTTACATAATTATAGCAGCATATGCGAGCTCTGGATATGCAGCCAATCTCTCTTGATCTTGTTCAATGGCTCTTCCTTTTTCTTTGCTTCCTAATGTTATTTCTCGTATTTCTTCTTCTTTTCCCTCGTCGGGTAGAAGACGGAACCTAAACAAAGTTTTTGTTTCTTTTCTTGGTCTCGAAAACCCGCGCGAAAGTAGTCCACGACAGTGTGGTTTCCAAATCTCCCAAAAATTGAGTGATTCTGTCAATATTATTGTATTTTTACACGAAACCTGCATATTTAAAATAAAATAAAAATATATTCTCGTGTAGTTCCAAAATACTGTTAATTTTCAACATACTTGGAAATTGGACACCCCTATAAGTTCTATTTGGAGCCTGTCATTTAGTGCAGTGGACATAATGAGGTATGGATTTCTAAGCTCGTAATTTGCGAATAATAATTAAAGGTGAAATGTTAAAGCGAAATGCTAGCCCGTTTGGAAAATTTGCATATGATAAGCAAATCCTATGTATCCTATGCTAATTTTGTACGATTGCCGTGGACGATCGTACAAAATTAGCATAGGATACATAGGATTTGCTTATCATATGCAAATTTTCCAAAGGGGCTAGCATTTCGCTTTAAAGCTAGGACTGTCCTTCGGGGCCCCCTGAAGCAGACCGCTCCTTACTACCGAAGTATAGTTCGCTCGAGATATATAGACCATCTTTGATTGCGGAATGGATGGTCAGCCCTGGTCGTTCGTAACAAAAACATTCAATTACCTTAAAAACTGACACATTGTCAGTAATTCGTCGTCAATTCTACCATCTTCGTTAAGAATTGTTCGGACATAATTGTCGTCTTTTGCTTGTGGAACCATATCCGTCAATTCACAATAATTTAGAATACTGTGATGCCATGAACCGAAGGACGCATTCTGCAAAGAATAGGAAGCAAGGAATTCTTTCAAATATTTTATAAATTGTATTGTGTGTCGGCTTTTGTGCGAATCTCCCTGATGTAATAAGTTATAACTCGACTTTTTTAAACTACGGTATTGTGTGGCAGCTTGTTATAGAATCTTTGTGGATCCCTCTTGACATTTTCTTTAACATTTTCATGAGGTGGTGGAATTATCCGAGACACTGTTTCCGATGAAAACTTTTTTTTTTTTTTTTTTTTTTTTTTTTTTTTTTTTTTTTTTTTTTTTTTTTTTGACGAAACTACTTACGTAGTTATTTTTTCACAGAGGTTTCTTGCCCTATATTATAAAAAATAACCTTGAATTGGCTGCTTGCTATGTACTTCACACAGTATGGCATATCCTCGTCATATAGCTGCATGATATCGTAACATCCATCTTCGTCCAGGCAAAGTTTTTCGTAGACGTTTCTGACCCAATCTACCCACATTTGTCGGAAATAAGAACACTCTACTGCGATCTCCTTTAGTTTCTGAAAATACATGAATTTTACGAGTCATCTTATCCAAGTGTTTTGTTGCCGTAGTATATCTGGGAATCGAATCGATACTTGTATTGTGTGTGTTTTTTCTGCGTGTGTGCTCCCAAGCAAGTTAGCGCTTTGTGATGCCAAAAAATAGTCCTGTGGCTACCTGCCGCGGGACCATTTATTGGCGGTCTGTAGTTGTACTCGTGTAGTGCCAATCTACGGTAATTAAAGCCATACTTGGAAGCAATTTTTGCCATCGAGACCCCATTCAGGTTCAGGCTAAAAGTTTTCCCCAATTATTGTGTGATAAATTTCCCGGATTACTAAAACCTTGCTGCGAAAACCGTTTTGCATAATATGCAAATTCGCGTCATTTATTAGCAAAAAAAGATACACAGCTAGTTACCGTAGTCAGCACCCAAAAATAAACTTTTTCTGGACTTGCAACGGGTTGAAACACAGAAGAATATGTTAACATTGATGAAATAAATAGTAAGAAGCAGCTCACATATTGTACCAGCCGTTCGAAGAGCGCTACGGGCTCTTCTCCGACTGGTGGAATCGGCCGTCGGCCTATTGTTCCCCTATCTAAAACATTCACACACCTACAAAGTCATTTATAATTGGGAAAACGTAAAATGTGAGCCTGGATCTCCATTAGACTAATGTTACCATGCAAATTTTCCATTGAAGGTGATCTATGAAGAGCAGATTGTTACCCATATGATAAGCTAGCATGGCTCAACCGGTAGAGCGTTGGACTGTGAATCGAGAGGTTGTGCGCCGCTGTGGGTTCGAATCTCGCCAGAGAAAAAGATTTTGTACGCTCTTTCGATCGAAGAATTTTTCTTTATTAAGGGATTTCGTTGTGCACATAAAAACAAACCCGTGACAAACTCTTCTCCTTTATATAATAAGATTTTAAGCTCAGCGCATTTTCAAGCTCAAACTGCGAGAAATTTCTGAGGATCTTCTTTCGCGCCCAATTTTGCACAGTATGATGCAAAACGGATTTAGCAGCCGCGTTTGAGTAATCTGGGAGATTTATCGGTACTATGCCCCCCCCCCCACCACGGGGGGGGGCATTATCATAGACTTATTTTTGTGTCAAAACTAGCCTACAATACATGCAACTTGTGTTTTAACATCTAGAAAGCGAAAAGTAATGGAAAGAAAAACAGTTTTAACGAAATTTTTATGAAAAACATGGAAAAGCCTGAACTTGTCTATGAGTTTTGAAATATGACGAAGATAAATGAAAAAGGCACCGAAAAAGGATACGAAACCTACACACAGACATAGCCGAAAGTGAAACAGTCGAAAACCGTTCAAAAATAGGTAACTTACATTCATTTCGGTGAATTATTGTCGTAGGCAAAGAAAACGGGAGCACAACGTAGCTACGGCAGGCATTAGGCGAATACTGATAAAATCGAAAAGCACTCATCGTTTTTAAACAGAACTGATTTGCATGCATGCTAATTGACAGAAAGTCATTATTCGAGAGAATAAACGTTTCGATATTTCTGTCAACATTTCTAGCTAATCTCTGAAAAACTGTAAAGTCTATGGTAATGCTCTCCCCCCCCCCCCCGAACGGTAATAGCACCGATTTATCATTGGAAAATTGGGGAAAACTTTTTGTACGTTGGCCTGAGCCTTTAGCCTCGTATTTATTTACAATTATAATATGGTTTGTGGTTTCTTACCCAACACGTCTCGCTGTCACTGTGGAAGGTCTCAAAATAAGCAGTGAACGTTGGTCCAATCTAAAATATAATATTCGTCTTTTTTCTTTACGCATTGATAATTAATATGCTCATTCAAGTTGTTCGGCAGCTTCAACATCAACTGACCAGTCGCGATTCCGTGCAGTACAATTGTATACGTTCTGCCGAGGACATTTTTATGCTGTAAGGTCCTTTGCTTTTCGTGATGATTCCAATACCCTCATGCAGCTTATGGATGAAGAATTCCTAAAAAGAAGCTATATTGTAGCTTACTTGGGACGTAATAATATATATAATACCAGCCGTTCGAAGAGCCCTACGGGCTCTTCTCCGACTGGAGGAATCGTATTTTAAAACCACGCGCGAGAACGTCTTATTTGGAAAGTAAGCGTCTACTAATCGTGGATGCGGCGGTGAAATTTGCATGCTAAAGCGTTACCGAGAGCATTGTGTAGAGCTTGTTGGGCACAAAAGTAAGCTGTCTTGGCGAACCGTCAATATTTTCCCATTTTTTTGAGGTAGCAATACAGCATCGCCCACACACCATATGATCGCGGCAAATATTTGCAATACTTGAAATGTATGACACCATTACCTACACATTGCACTTGTTTTGCATTGTTTTCCTATAAAATTACCTGTTTGCTAACTTATTTGCAGGATGAGAGTTAATGCCGATCCAACGGCATTTTTAAGCGCTTGTTCCCGATTCCCGCCCAGTTTTCCAATCCACCAACAACCCTAACTCTCACCCTGGGTGAGGGTATGTTGGTGGATCCGGCCTCAGCATGAAAACTCTATCGATCATTGGTATAATCCAAGTAAAAGGCTTTTTGTGAGCGCGTAGCATTCCCTGGTCATCCCGTGTGTATTTCTCTCTTCTCCATTTAATTGACCTATGTGGCCCTTTTTTATAAATAACGAGTTTAATATATAAACTCACCATCATTGGATCTAGCGCTGTAAGTCGTGGGTAGAATATGTATTTGCCGTTGACAGGCGTAGTACACCCTACTGGCTCTTTTTTTATCGGTGCGATGTTATAGAACATGCTGTTATGTTCCTTTATGCCTTCCCTTGTGCTGAGGTTGTAGAGGCGACTGTGCGCATAGTGGGAACATCGGAAATCTAGAACATAGTTTATATAAAACGAACAACAGGTCACCATGGATGGTTAGAACATTACTGAAGAACTTACCAATTGGCGGGAAGTTAACCACGTCCGTCCAATATAAGTGCATGGTTTTCACAACATGTTGATCTTCGTCAATCCGTATCTTCGTTAGAATTCGACCGATTAGTAATACAAATAGACCAATCGTCCATAAAGTGTGCATGTTGTTTGATGCTTGACAAAAAAAGCATAAAAGAAAAAATACTAATATTGCTGCATGCAAATTTTCAATTCAAATGTTATTCAATTCGAATACTGAAACTTAATTCAAGAAAATAATCGTGATTTCCTTATATGTATTAGAAGCAACAGTCGTCTATGTGTGCTTGTTCTCATCAGAAATCATAGACCAATTTCGAAAGCTTGGCCTTGACCTACTCTTTCAGCTCTATAACATAAATTAAGCAAGAATGTAGAGAAGCTTTTATTGAATTTTTATTCTGTCTTGAATCTTAACAGTTTTATTCACTATTTTTAAAGGTAACACTACGACGAAACAATATAGTATCCTTATAATTTATTGAAACTTCCCTCTTGTGCGTACTGCGTACAGGATTGCTCGGTTATCTTGGAATGATGAGGCTGAAAGAAAAAATGAAGAATATGCCACTTTGTCATTTGTGTCAGGTAATTAAAAAGGAAATAAAAAGGTATTATTTTGGTAAAGGAAATTAAAAGGTATTATTTTGGTAAAGGAAATTAAAAGGTATTATTTTAAAAGGTATTATCCTGGCCCTAGCCCGAAGACGTCGAGCAATTTGTCATTTGTCAAAGGAGAACAGCATAAAGAACAGCCATTAACTAGATAAATCTCCCGTAGTTTTCCCATCGCCGTCTGTAATTTATGAAGTGCACTTACATTATTGTAAGGATATAAACCACATTTGGATAGAATGTCGAGCTCTCTTGGTGACTGTCTCTGTCTCTGTCTTTATCTTTGCCTCTTTTTGTTAGTGTTATCTCTCGTATCTCTTCTTCTTTTCCCTCTTCAGGTAGAAGACGGAACCTGAAACACTTGTTAATTTGGATACGTTACTGAAAATGAAGGATCCTACTGCTCTTCCAAAAAAAATTGTGAAGGCAACCTTAGGAACTGGCACATTGTCAGTAATTTGTCATCAGTTTCTCCATCTTCGTTCAAGATTAATCGATCATAATTATCATCGTTTGCTTGGGGAAGCATGTCCGTCAGGTCACAGTAATTGAGAATACTGTGGTGCCATGAACCGAAGGAAGCATTCTGAAAAAGGGTATGCGTATAGTCCGGCGATTTTCGTTCTGTAGCGTAACGCCCATGATCAAATGCGATCTCATTTTGATAGATGTAGACCTTACAATTACCTTCGCTTGTGGAATAAAAATCCGCGGAATTGCTGTCAGTCGCCCCATACTTTGTGTTCGGGAAAACAAAATAATTGACCGCAGAAAAAACAGTTGTTCTATCAACAAATGATTTTTTATCAAACAAAATATTTGGAGACTGGTTTATGACCATTTGATGACCATCTGTTTAAGAGTTTCGATGAAATTGGTAACTAATTGGTCAAGAACTGGTCGCCGAATGGGCACACCCACGAAAAAACCAGTGAACCTTCACCAAATGGATTCACCCATTTCCCATGAACACATGTAAGCACCCCATTACTCTACTGTCCGGCCAACCTGGAGTTGACTGTTGGCAATATACTTCACACAATACGGCATGTCTTCGTCATAAAGTTCCATTATATTGTAACATCCATCTTCGTCCAAACAAAGTTTCTCATAGATGTTTCTGACCCAAACTACCCACATTTCTCGAAAGTTTGCACACTCTATTACGATCTCCTTTAACTCCTGAACGAGAATACAGTGTATACAGAGAATGGGGTGAAAACGGGGCGCAGATTGGCCAAGTACCGCGCTCTCTTGTTTACGCATATATTTCACATTTTCGCCCTTATTCTGTGCATGCCCAACGCGATCCTGACGAAGAGTGGGCGAAGTGAGCGGCGAAATTGTTTTTCGTGACGCGTTATGTTATACTAATGCTTGTCACTTCTTACCCGACATGTTTCCTTGTCACTGTGGAAGATCTCAACGTAATCAATAAAAGTGGATCCAATCTAAAAGTGCCGATTATATCAATTATATGCCCTAGAATACGGTAGCGAGAACATGCTTTGTATAAATATTATAAACCAGCTAACCAGTCGTAAATCCATGCAGTATTGTTTCCTTTTCTCTGCCGTTGATCCAAAAAGAGCGACATCCGTAATTGGTATGATCGGAAGCCCTTCAGATATTTGGTGAATATAGAATGTCTAAGAAAATAGAAAGTAGACTATTTTAGCTTATTGTTAGTGTGTTTGGTTCAAAACAGCGTGTTCCAGCAATTACCTTAACGGATACTTGCTTTAGCTGAGGAGCGGTACTCCTTTTTTTAAAGTTTTCTCTCATCTTTTTTTTTTGGTTTACTTCTAGAACAAACTAAAATCTAAAATAATAGAGTGATTTGAAGCGAGCTCATCCCTTTAAAAAAATTTCGAAGAGTGCAAACTCGCCATCATTGGATCACGCGCTGTAAGTCGCGGGTAGAATACGATATTTTTATTGCCTTTTTTGCCAGCTTCAATAAGGCAGCCAGGTGGTGTGTCAGGTGTAGGGTCAGTGGTATAATACATCCGATTGTATATTTCTTTGTTGAAGATGAACCGACCGAGTGACAACTGCATGCATCGGAAATCTGAAAAATGTTACCATGTTTTAGTTTGCTCGTTTAACAGAGTGAGACAATCATGCAGTAACAGTTTACCATAGCCAGTCATACTCAGGAAACAATCGCAATTGTCAGGGCCATTCACGCTTACTGGCCAATATCGCAATTTCGACGCCCAATGTGGCATACATATTGCCCTATATGCGCAAATGGGCGTGACAATTGCGATAGATTGTTGGGTATAACTGGCAATGGTAAATTGCTTGTTACGTCGTGAATGTTGCTCAAACAAAAAGAATCAATCCTACAACATTTGGCACTGATGTTAAATAAAGTTATCAAAAATAGAGGTTACCTGAAGTGGTACTTTGTGTAATGTTTTTTTTTGACGTATAAACAAAGGTCCTACCAATAGGCGGATATGAGTGCATCCTCTCATTTTTGAACATTTCTCTCGCAGCACGCTCATCTTGAGCTTTTGGAATTTGAGCTACACTTAGCGAGAATAATAGAAAAACCACAAAAGTCCATAACATGCCCACTTTGCTCGGCAAACAAAACAAAGCAAAGAATGTGAAATAATGTTCACGCAAATTCGGTAACATTCAATGCAAATTTCGTAATGTCCGTAGGCCTAGAGATATGTTGGTATTTGAATTAAACTTTAAACTACGGTCGAATTCTCAAACAACATGCCTACGATCGTCGAACATTGAGCAAAATGCATTTTATTCAATTTTATTCTGACTTCAATCTTGCAAGTTTTATTTTCTTAAGCGTTATGTTGTTATCACTAAATGAGTAAACATGTTGAGACTAGTGCTCAACTTTCGTGAAACGCATGTCTATAGGAGATGCTGATTATGCAGTACGAATTAGAATGGGCTGGATGTCGGATAGAATGGGTTTGCAGCCCGAATTAGCATGCTAACTTGGATACTTATATGAGTGACACATAATACGTGTATCCCAAGATCGACATGTAGCCGGATGCGGACGTGGACGTGCTGTGCTGGTGGACCTGGTGTGGAGCGAGCAAGGACGCGTGGCTGGCCGGACCCTCTAAAGAAGAAAGAAGAAAGAATAGTGCTGTGTCCAAGGAACCTCAGGCCTACTGGAAGGCCGAGTCGGAGAAGAGATGCGATGAAGCCCCTCCGGCGTGTATGAAGAAGATTTCGACCCACTTGTTTCTGTTCTTAATAAAGATGGGCTTCGGCCACCTTCACGTTGTCTTTCTTGTACTAATGCTGGTTCATTTTATGTCACTGCCGTGGGCGTGGCTTCGTGCTGGACCTTGGATCAGTTTGTGAGAGCCTGGCAAGCTCTTACAAAGTGGCGACCGCTTGGAAACGAACCGAAGATGGACTGTGTCGGCGAAGTGGCATCGCGGACATCCATCGAATATCTAGTCCCTACCTACTCAGAAAATCGCACACAGGAAAGTTAAATCTATCTTCTATTCTATTTCTGCTATGCTATACTAATCTACATTTATTCATATTCTCTCTTTGCCGGGGAGGGAGTATGTGGCACACTGTGACATCCCCGCGAGCTAGTGGCAAGCTCGACCAATTAAGAAAGGATAAGGCCATGAAGAAACCGTCTCTTTCCGGAGTGTTGAGACTAGCGCTCAACTTTCGTGAAACGCATGTCTGCAGGAGATGTGGATTATGCAGTACGAATTAGAATGGGCTGGATGTCGGATAGAATGGGTTTGCAGCCCGAATTGGCATGCTAACTTGGATACTTATATGAGTGACACATAATACGTTTATCCGAGGAACGACATGTAGCCGAGTGAGGACGACTACGGCTGTGCTGATGGAACGAGTGGTGGTGCGCGAGCTGGGACGTGTGGAGATGCTGGACCATCGACATCTACAGAAGAAAGAAGCATGGCGTGGTCAAGGAACCTCAAGGCCGACTGGTGGCCGAGTGGGAGTAGAGGAAGCCAGAAGAAGCCCCTTTTGCGCATAGAAGAGGATAACGACCCGCTACTTATGTTTTCCCTGTCAATAAAGGTGGGCTTCGGCCACTCTGCATGTGTTCTTATTTCGTGTACTAATTATGTTCCATTTTATGTCACTGCCGTGGGCGTGGCTTCGTGCTGGACCTTGGATCAGTTTGTGAGAGCCTGGCAAGCTCTTACAAAGCTCTTACAAAACATCACTAAATGAGTAACTTTTTAATAACATTCCCCTTTAACGATTCGTAGTTTTTTCTTGTCTTGTCAGAAGATTCCACAAATCAAGCTAAACGAAAAAATCTTATTATATAAAGGATAAGAGTTTATTTGGTCTTTTGTTTATGTGAACGAAACGAAAATTAGAATATCAAAGAGGCTACAAAAGGAGAATCGGAGCCCAGTGTTGAGAAAGCGGAATCGAAACTTATTTCATGCTTTTTCAAGATAAGTTGCAAACGTTTCACACAAGTGCGCTCACTGTTCCTGCATCGTAAACATTCAAAGTCGCGTAATGAATATGTGATAAATAACCTATACTTATTTTTTTAAATAATGTACAGCGCCAGATATGTCCTTCCCATCATGTCTTACTTTGTAAAGCGAACTTACACTGCTAAGGTAACGTAAATCAGTTGTGAATAGTATGCTGCATTGTCTTTGTCTTCATCTTTATCTGTATCTTCAACGGTGCCTCTTAATGTTATCTCTCGTATCTTTTCTTCTTTTCCTTCGTCGGGTAAAAGACGGAATCTGAAAACAGAAATATTTCCTGGCACTGAGTCACTTATGTCCGTCGGCAACATACAGCTAACCATTCGACCCCTCTAACCTGCCAGAGAGCGGTCGCATCACCCCGCCAAAATGATCTACTCTGATAACGCTCAAATCCCACGCCTACCTCTCGCCCAGACTTCCCAATTCGCGAAAATATTCAAGTTACTCTCGCTGAGCTATTCACCGACCTGAAGTCGTTTATTCGCGAAGAAATATCTGAGGCCGTATTTACCACTCAAGGATAAACATTTCTCTAGAGACAAAACTTTTGGAACATTTTTCGGGAAGGAGAGTGAGTGGTGAATTACACTTAACTGCTCATACGTTATTTTGTTTAGAGAGGTCTTCGGTTGTATGATGTGCAACAGTAATTTGCCTGTTTATCAGCGTAAGTGAAAATTCATTTGTATATTTGTGCATCAAAGCATGGATGTTAAAACTCTTGCTGATTATAAACTTTTGTGAGAACTAACCAATTGGCGGAAAGGAAACCAAGTCCATCCGGAATACGTGCATGATTTTCACTACATGTTTATCATCGTCTGGCTTTAGCTTCGTTAGAATTCGACCGATTAATAATACAAATATAACAATCGTCCATAAAGTGTGCATGTTGCTTGACAAGCATATAAAAGAAAAAAAATACACAATATTCCCCCATGCAAATTTCAATTCAAATGTTATTCAATTCAAGCAATATGCATACTTTATGGACGAGTGCTATATTTCTATTATTAGCCGGTCGAATTCTAACGAAGCTAAAGCCTGACGATGATAAATATGTAGTGAAAACCATGCACGTATATCAGACGAACTTGTGGACCTTTCCGCCAATTGGTAGGTTCTCGTAAATGTTTTTTCTTCAGTAAAGTTTTAACATCCACAGTCGATATCCAATTACACAAAAGAAGTTTATTCGCTTTATAACATTGCGAATATTTATTACGTACCGAAAAATATATATAACACACAGCTGTAATCCTTGCTTGGGGTTCAGTTGAAACCTAAGACCTACCACCTTTCAGTTCATATTCCCCCTATCGTCTATCTATTAGCTTATGAAAAAATAGAGCTAGCTCCTTTATTCGAGGGGTTCAATACAATGAGCTTTACTTGATAGCGGATAGTTATATAGGTTCATCGTTTCATCGTGTGCTCGAAGACCTCTCTAAATTCACAAACATTTTGCAGTCAAATGTAAATATCTAAACCTAAAATATAATAGTGAACTAAGATTAAGCTCTGTTCTAGATTTCCGATGTTTCCGGTATGCGCACAGTCGTTTCACCTTCAGCACAGATGCAGACGTGTATGATTATAGCACAATATACTATCATACCACACCAACACAAACAGGGCCCGTGGGATGTACTAGGACAGCTGACATAATAAATTCTTTTTTTACCCACGACTTACAGCGCTTGATCCAATGATGGTGAGTTTTATTCTTTTGATAAATTTCAAGTTTATTGATCTCTACCATGCGATGTGTTGCTTCGTATATTTTCGTTGTTTTTAATTCATGTGCTGCATGTGCACTGTTTACACAGTAAACTACTATATATTATCACGTGCCGAGTAAACCACTACGTCTTTTAGGAATTCTACATCAACAAGCTATATGAAGGGATTGCGATAGTCACGGAAACGAATGATCTTTCCAGCATGTCCTCCTCAGCAGAACGTAGAAAACTGTACTGCATGGACATACGTCTGGTCAGTTGGGAAGCTTTACAAAGACTCTTTCTCTCTCTCTCCTCTCTCTTCTCTATCTCTCTCTCTCTCATTGATGAACTCTAATTGGTCGAACAACCCTTGTATGTTATATGAGTTAAAAGAGTTAAAAGGGTACAAATGAAGAAAAAAACATTGCATATATATTCATTACTTTTAGATTGGATCTACATTGTCTGATTATTTTGAGACCTTCCGCAGTGACAACGAAACGTGCTGGGTAAGAAACGATCAACATTACAAGTATCTATTCGCTTCCTACATGGACAAACATATACCAACATACAACTACTTATGATTAGACGTATACGTTAAAGACCTGCTACGACGTAGTCATAATCGTATGGCCTAATTCTTTACAGAAAGTAAAGGAGATCGCAACAGAATGCGCCAGTTTCCGACAAATGTGGGTAGATTGGGTCAGAAACCTCTACGAGAGATTTTGTTTGGACGAAGATGGATGTTACAATATAATGCAGCTTTATGACGAGGACATGCCATATTGTGTGAAGTACATGGCAACCAGCCAATTCAAGGTTTTTTTTTACAAAGAATGAATGACCATTATGTAAGCTGGACGCCGTCCGTATTAAATTAAAATATTTCACTAATGGCCTCTCCATGTATGCGATTCGCGTTTGCGAAAATGGTCCATGTTCGAGTCAATGTACATGACAAGGTCCCGCAGCGAGTGACTATTTACAATAATTACAAATTTGAGTGGTGCCGTAGTAAGACGACATATTGACATATTTATCTGCTCATGTAAATTAAGGAGAACTTATTTTCCAAGCAAACTTTTTAAGAACGCTTCCTTCGGATCATGGCATCACAGTATTCTCAATTACTGCGAACTGTCGGATATGGTTCCACAAGTAAAAGATGAGAATTATGTCCGAGAAATAGTATACGAAGACGGAAAAACTGAAGACGAATTACTGACGATGTGCCAATTTTTAAGTTAAGCACTTTTGACTAGTTCTAATAAGCTTTTTACTCTAAACGCTAACCTAAGTAAAGAGACTAGAATAAATCAAAAACAAAATGACACTGTAGCCCACGCCGCGCGATGTAGGTGATGTATGACAACGACAACTGAAAGTGTGACAAGTATGAACTCGCGCTTCTATCGCGTACTCCAATTTGTGACCGATGATGACGCGGAGTTTTCCTTATAGAATGCTCCGTTCATAACATTTTTATTCTGAGGAATGTTTGTAGATTCCGCCTTTTACCCGAAGAAGGAAAAGAAGAAGAAATACGAGAGATAACATTAGGAGGCAAAGGCAACGACAGAGAAAGAACTAAGGACGAAGACAGTTCGACGTTTTGTCCAAGGCTGCTTCACTTCACTGTACTAATGTAAGTGGGCTCAAATAAAAAAAACATGCAGCTGATGCAGTAATTATAAGAAAACCTAGATATTATGGCTACAAGAAGAAAGAAAGTAAAGAAGCAATATATTGTAATACTTATTTTAGGTTGATTTATTGGATGTAACCTGTAACCATGCAAATACAAGAAACAAACGCTTCGACACACTTTTAATGGATGCTTTAGAGTTTTCAGTGAGATAAGATGTCCACAAACTTTTATTATTGATCTGCTTAAAATGAAGCATTTATAAAGTTTCTTTCTTCTTGTTATATCCCGTTGCGATGCGTTGCACACGAGATATACGAAAAGTTTATTCGTAAACTCTAAACACAATTAATACACGACGATGTAGTTGCGTCCAAGCAAATATATTGTTTGGAGGCCCGGGTTCGGCCGGAATCGTTATTTTCAGCTTACAACTCCGTTCACACGATCAAATGCTCTGTTGCACTCGTTCTTTCACAGAGTGACTAAATGGTCGCGGAAGTTGCCACCAGATATTTTTGGAGCTCCTTCTGTGGACACATTCAAAGCTCGCTTGGAAAAACTTGATATAAGAACTCTCTTGGACCTTAATATTCCCCGTTGAAATTATCTGGCATATTAACCATGACTATTCCACTTGGCTTGTTTATACACCTATTCGATTTACCCGAACAATTTATGTGTGTCTTATGGATTGCTTCTGGGCGAACACACTTCCACTGAAATGCCTATGCCAGTTAAACCCATTGTGTAGCAAATTGGATCACACAGTCAATTCACTTTCACACGTGTCACAGTTATAAATGCAAGTATTGCGCCTAGGTCGTTCGGTGAATTTAGCCACTGACGTAACCCTGGGTCTGTGTACGCTTATGTGTGTTAGTGACGATAGTGTCCAGCTGCCGGGTTTACAGTGCTCGGCTAACTACCTTTGTTCGATGCCCCAGCATTTCCGCTTACCTTTACACATGTACCTTATGTCCCTTATCACCGTTTTTCTGTCTTCACTGTATTTATTGTCTTAATTATGTATGTTTGTGCGCACCTTTGTGGTGTAATAAATTATTATTATTATAAGATGTCCACAAACTTTTATTATTGATCTGCTTAAAATGAAGCATTTATAAAGTTTCTTTCTTCTTGTTATATCCCGTTGCGATGCGTTGCACACGAGATATACGAAAAGTTTATTCGTAAACTCTAAACACAATTAATACACGACGATGTAGACGGTGGAGTACGGGCACGTGTACTTCTGTAGATCCCCAGAGTAGATCCACAGCACAGCAGTAGTCGAGTCGAGTCCTCAGCAGGCTTGGCAGCAGGTCCTAGTGTAGTCGCACTTGTCTTGGGTGACTCTGATACTATGCTCGACTCGCATCTGTATATTACACTTTTCGTATGCTAATTACTTTAGAAATACTTTCGAAACAGACAATTCTAAATCTTGTTTACACAAATATACGTATGCCCAATAGCATACGTTACACTTCTTTTACCTTCAATAAAAAATATTACTTTCTTTATTTTTGTTTTGTGCTGGTGGTATTTAGCCATCTCTCATTTGCGAGCAACAAGACTAACAAACGTTTTCTGATTCACACCTCTCTTCCAGTGTATCCTGTATCTCTAACTTAAAAGATACCCAATATATAAGTAAGAAATTTACAGTTGCACAACATACAGTCTTTTTAATGCAGTTTGGTGGTATTAGAAAGGTTAAAAGACCTTTTACCAACGAAAAAAACCCAACGAAAATTAGGTTTCTAGATGAAAGTGACTTGTATGGACTACGGATAAAGTTTGAAAAATTCTACACAATGCCCCACGTTTAAAGCGAAATACCGGCTGGTTTTTGAAAAGCATCGTGGACAACTGGTTATTTGACATGCATTTTACGAACATGCCGTTATTTCTCTCCCACTTCCACAAAGCAACAGGAAACTTTCTGGATATGTGGTTGTGAATAAAATCTGAAGCCCGTAGACCCTTTTTGAAGGTAAGTGTGAGTGTAAGGCACACGAGACAATATGTGATAATAATTATCATTATATTATCTTTCTATTTCACAATTAGTTTATAGTCACATATTGGCTCGGCTCGTTTTCCTTCATGTTTACATCAAAACACGAGGAACAACGGTCACAGCTTCGTGTTGTGTTTTCATTTTTGTGTTTGATTCTTTGTTTGAAAATTGTGATCACGGATAAATTATCATTCAATATACATTATTATCCAATTAATAATAATATGAGACTGGGCAAGCCCATGTTATTACATGAAGAATATATTGACAAACATTTTTAGCACGTAAAAACAACACACATAGGAAAGAAAATGTTTTATTTAATTTAATTCTGCCTTGAATCTTAAGAGTTTCTTGTTCATGTAGTGTTGAAAACAATAAACTATCGACAGATGAATCTTAATTCTTGAACAGTAGTATTCTTTATAATTAGTTGAAGTTTCCATCTTGAGCCTCCTGGATTGCTCGGTTATATTGCAAGGATCATGCTGAAAGAAAAAAAAGGAGCAATATGCCACTTACATCAGATAACTAGACACATCTCCCGTAGGTTTCCCATCGCCGTCTATAATTTATAAAGGGCACTTACATTGTTGTAAAGATATAAAAAACATATGGATTATTTGGATAGAACGCCGAGCTCTCTTTGTGATTGTTTCTATCTCTGTCTTTATCTTTGCCTCTTATTGTTAGTGTTATCTCTCGTATCTCTTCTTCTTTTCCCTCTTCAGGTAGAAGACGGAACCTGAAACACTTGTTAATCTGGATACTTTACAGAAAGTGAAGGATCCTACGTTTACAAAACATTGTTAAGACAACCTTAAGAACTGGCACATCGCCAGTAATTCATCTTCCGTTTTCCCATCTTCGCTCAGGATTAATCGATCATAATTATCATCCTTTGCTTGTGGAACCATATCCGTCAGTTCGCAGTAATTGAGAATACTGTGATGCCATGATCCAAAGGACGAATTCTGCAAAGAATCAACATGTCTTTTTCTTTGTTTGTTCCGATAATATGTATGGTACAAGTCGTACACATATAAGGTATTCCACTCTTCTAACGGCCGACCTTGAATTGGCTGTTTGCAATATGCTTCACACAATATGGAATGTCTTCGTCATAAAGTTCCATAATATTGTAACATCCATCTTCGTCCAAACAAAGTTTCTCATAAATGTTTTTCACCCAAAATGCCCACATTTCTCGGAAGTTCGAACACTCTGTTACGATCTCCTTTAGTTTCTGAACAAAGCATACACCATAAATTGTAACGATGTAACGTTCAGCTGGCATTTAGTTGGTTTAATTATCATGTGTGTGTGTGCGTGTGTGTGCATGTGCGTGTGTGTATGTGTGTGTGCATGTGTGTGCGTGTGTATGTATGTACCAGCCGTTCGAAGAGCCCTACGGGCTCTTCTCCGACTGGAAGAATCGGCCTTCGGCCGATTGTTTCCCTATTTAAAAATAGAATTGCTACAATGTAAAAAGTTAACTCTCGTCTCTTTCTCTTCCATGCCACTTACATTCACACGTCTCTGATTGTGGAAACGTATAATAATCAGTTTGGATCTCCACTCGACTAATGCTACCATGCAAATTTGCCATTGACGGTGCTTATGTAGAGCATATTGCTACCCATATCATATGATAAGCTAGCATAGCTCAACCGGTAGAGCGTTGGACTGTGAATCGAGAGGTTGTGTGCTGCTGTGGGTTCGAATCTCGCCAGCGACAAAGGTTTTGTATACTCTTTCGATCGAAGAATTTTCTTTATGAAGGGATTTCGTTGTGCACATAAAAACAAACCCGTGACAAACTCTTCTCCTTTATATAATAATAAGATGTGTGTATGTGTATGTGTGAGTGTGTGTGTGTGCATGCGTGTGTGGGTGTGGGTGTGCGTGTATGGGTGTGGGTGTGGGTGTAGGTGTATGAGTGTGTATTCACTTTAACGGGACGGCCCATCAAAATAAATAAACCTATATTTAGCATTTGCTCATAGTTTTTGTAAAGGGTGATTACTACAATATATACGCTAACGAACTTCGGCCAGATTTATCCAACTTAAATTTGGTGTCGATAATCGGAGATCATACCGTACAAACAACAATTGCACCCTTATTTTCTTTGTATCTGCCTTGGTAAAGTCTTGTTTGTTGTTCTCGTTTAAGCATTCTGCCACTGAACACAATACATTGTACATTGTACACACTATCACACTACCACAGTACAAGTACAAACTCCAAGCACGCTACCATCTCCTACACACTAATTCACACACTTACCGTGTCTCCCGAGGATACCTCGCTCTGATTGGTACCCGGGAGACTATCTGTCTGTATAACCATATTTTCCCGGGACACGTGAAAAGAAAATAAGAGTGCAAGTGTTATTCGTCTACGTTATAGGGTATAGTTCTCCGATTATCGACACCGAAAAATTTCAGCGGGATTCATCTGGCTGAAATTTAGCAGTGCATATATGTATTATTATAATTATAATAATCACCCTTTATAAAAACAATGAACAAATGTTAAATATAGGTATATTTTGATGGGCCCGTCCCTTTGAATGGAAGACCATCCAGACAAGTCATTGGTCATCTGCTCACACTGATTATATACGTGCCAAAGAATGTAGCCATACCATAAAAGGGCAGAAGAAATGAAGCAATTTTTTAAAGTATGGGTTTTTTTATCCTAATTTGGATCAGAAGCATTCTAACGTACTAATATTTGTCATTTCTCACCCGACACGTTTCTTTGTCACTGTGGAATGTCTCAAAATAACCAGTGAAAGTAGATCCTATCTAAAATTGAAGTTTAGCGCGTTCGGGATTCATTTTCCGAAAGGAAACTTTTTTCCTTGCCTTTTCTTTTTTCTGTTCTAATGCCTGGAGAAAACAAAAAATACCGTATGAATTAGCATGGAAAAGTACAAATTAGCATGGCTTGCATGCTAATTCATATTTTTGTTTTCTCCAAGCATTAGAACGTTTCCAAAACGTCCATCCCGAACCCAATGTATAAAAAATCAATATGTTGATAGAAAGAAACAGTATCCATGCATTACTAATTAGTTAATGACCTGAGGGACCCATATTAATCATTACCAGGTTCAAAATTCTGTCTAGCCATAAATCGTGGGACCCACTTTTCACGCTAAATCATGATTTTTGCAGAACTTTGCACATCTCCGCAAGCCATAAGACACAACATTATAAAAAGCCATTAACATTGTCTTCAAGAACTTTCTATGGCGAACATTTATGTAAAAAAATTGTCTTTGTAGGTTTACTGTGAAGGAAGTTATGAAGACTTGAACCACCCCCACAGGTGCTTATTTTCGTCTCCAGATTGCGTTTATTTAATCTAAACAGAATGCAAAGTTTTCTAATGACTGTTGCAACTATTCGTTACAACCGTATAATTACTGTGAAACGTATATAGAAAGGAGCTCGAAATCCCCAATTCTTTGCTGTCTATAGACAGACACAATGACATTGAGATTATCTAATTAGACTGTTGCTTCATAAATATAAACCCATTGGTTAGAGCAACATCATGCGATCTTATATCGTACTTTGATACACATCTTCACTTCACTCAAGGGTTAGCAGACCCTACAACTGCTACTTCGCCGGGCCAGTGGTGGCCGAAGAGTTGGACTCCGCGGTGTGGACCGCTTTTGTGTCACTGGAGCTGACACTAGGGATTTGGACTGGTAAAGAGCTGTGGAGCCCCCAGTATCCCTCTGGCTTGTGGATTAAGCCATTAAGCCTTTGTATTGTCCGTAATACTCTTCAATAAATACATTCGGCGAAGTCTGTGTCAAAGCTTCAACTCTATCAGAGTTGGAACATGGCGACCGCGGTAGGGACTTCCTACAGAGACAATTTTTTTACATAAATGTTCGCCATAAAAAGTTTTTTAAGATAATGTTAATGGCTTTTTATAATGTTGTGTCTTATGGCTTGCGGAGATGTGCAAAGTTCTGCAAAAATCATGATTTAGCGTGAAAAGTGGGTCCCACGATTCATGGCCAGACAGAATTTTGAACCTGGTAATGATTAATATGGGTCCCTCAGGTCATTAACTAATTAGTAATGCATGGATATTGTTTCTTTCTATCAACAAATTGATTTTTTATACATGGGTTTAAAGGGAATGTCAAGCCGGTTTTTCATGTTGGGCTAAAAAGAAAGCTTATGTTTTGAAGGTAAGGAAAGTGAAAATAAAAATAAACAAAAACTTTCATATAAGAAGAAAAACAATTTCAAACCCCTCCAAAAAACTCCTTCAATATGGGATTCGAGTCGTGTGGACAAAATCAGAACTATTCTCTGCCGCAGGACCGTTTGCTGTTAGACAGCAAAGAAAAAGAGGAGGGCGCGAGAGAAATTTGTTTAAGTCAGCAAAGAAAAAGAGGAGAGCGCGAGAGAAATTGTGTAAACTACGGTAGCTGTGACAGCGTGTTATAGAATATCTGTGAATCAGGCTTGACATTCGCTTTAAACTTATGAGACAGTCGTTTTTCGGTTTTAAAGGGACAGGCCCATCAAAATAAACATATATTTACGATTTCATGTTATTTTTTATGAGCAGCGTTTATTACAATATATACACACTAATTTTTATCCACATTCACCCCGGGGAATTTTTTTACGACGAGCCCAACTCATAAGGGTACCGTATTTGCATCAATTTAGTCCTAATAATTCTTTGACTTCTCGTATGTTATAACCCAGTTACAAAATTACGCATGAGAGATTATGCTCAATAAAGAGGTGCCAGAGAAAAAAACCGAGAGAGCAGACAACCAGAGCAGATAGACAACGAGAGGAAGGGCCAGGCAACGGTATACATTTGTGGATGCGCTCGTCGGAAAAAGTTCCCCGGTGTGAATGTCGATAAAATTTGGGTTGCATATATTGTAATAAACAGTTTTAATAAAAATTAAGACGAAATCGTAAATATAGGTTTACTTTGATGGGCCTGTCCCTTTAATACCGTAAGATTATTATAAAACCATATTTTTTTCTAATTTTTATTATTCTAGGGTTTTTCGCCATACCCGATTTGCTAGTATGATTTGTTTTTACCAAAAACGTTAACTAAGTACCTTAAAGCCAAATTTGGGGGTGGGATTAAACTTATGAGAGCACTGTACATAATATCTTCTTCATACTGATGGACACATTTTAACGTGTTACATAATAATGTTATCCGAAGACGAACTAACCAGTCGCAGATCCATGCAGTATTGTTTCCTTTTCTCTGCCTTTGTTCCAAAAAGAGCGACCTCGGTTATTGGTATGAGCGGCATCCCTTCATATATTTGGTGAATGTAGAATGTCTAATTGTAAAGAAGGTCATGTTTTGCTCGCGAACGTTTTTAAGAAACTTTAATCTTTAATCTACGATTAACATGCTCCCAACGTCGAATAATAGCTCGTATGTGCGGATAAATTTATTTCTCCATCCTTTCCAATAGATAATGAATTACGAAGTAATGTTGAAAGTGCAATGTAGAAATGAAGTAGTAAGCAATGACCATACGAATATGGACCCCGTTTCGACCCTATCGCATACGAGGGTTTTACCCGGGTTGCGTCTCATCAGTGCGATGATTACGGGATTATAAATGATACGAGAGTGTATGGAAATGAGGGTGGAATGAGAGTAAGGAAAAAGAAGCAACCATATTAGTGACCACATAATGGATGTAATATATAAATATACATAAGTAAATGAAAAGGCAATCAAAAAGTGACCTTTGTGACGCTTGGCGAGATACCTGAAAGGGGCCACAAAGAAGCAAATAATGAGTAACTAGACTTACCTTAGCTTGTGTTGTAGGGTACAGGTACAGTAACAGAGAATATATAGTATTAATATAGATAGAAAAGACTCAAAAGACGAACGAAGGTGTCGAGCTAAAGAGGGGAAAAAAGTGCGCGATAAATGAGTTTCGCCAAATTTCAAATGGCGCGTGTGTGCGACGGGTACGGTAACATGTGCGCATTATTGCACAATAGGTCAAAACGATTGGAGTGCAAAAATTAAAGGCGGTCGACCCATATGTTAAGACTTTTAATAGAGGTATTGTATTTAAGATTAATAATAAGGTACTTATTAAAGGATTTTTTGATAGTTTTGAATTCAACGTCTTGTGGATATTTGTTGGAGAGCAGTTTGATAATGAAATAATAGATTTTGAGCTTGAATGAAGTAATCTGGGAAGTACATCTATGAATGCGTATAACCTCACCTTGGATACAATTTACCTTAATACGGTCACATATATTACAAATAGTAAACGAACCTAGTACGAGATAGGGAGAGAAAGAAGGAATACTATAACAATCCAAATTTTCTAAACGAGCAATACAGTCCGCGAAAGCACCACGATACTATTTGCCGTGAATAATAAATTACTGGACAAGAAAATGTTAGTTAGAACAATGTTGGATAATGTGAAACTCACCATCATTGGATCAAGAGCAGTAAGTCGCGGGTAGAATACAATATTTTTATTGCCTTTTTTGCCAGCTTCAATAAGGCATCCAGTTGGTATGTCAGGTGTGGGGTCAGTGGTATAATACATTGAATTGTATGTATCTTTGTTGAAGATGAACCGACCGAGTGAAAACTGCAAACAGCGGAAGTCTAAAAAAATGCTTATCGCATTGACGACTCGTTGGGTCAGGCTAAAAAACAGATACGCCAAATACGCCAAGGGACACCCAATTAGGCGTAATGTTTGTCCTAGTAAGGTTAAAAATGGTACCCAATTTTAGTAACAGGGCCAGATAATTTGAAAGCCAAATACTTTTAGGTTTAATGTTTGCGGAAGTAAATGATTCCTACCAATAGGCGGAAATTCGTACAGCTCCTCGTTATTGAACATTTCTTGCGCATCAGCTTCTTCTTCTTTAGCTACACTCGGGGATAACAATAGAAATACCACAAAAATCCATAACATACTCATTTTGGGCGGCAAACAAAACAAAGGAAAGAAAGCGAAATAATGTTAACGCAAATTTCATAATATTCAATGCAAATGATAAATTAGCTTGCTAGAAACGCTACAATCATATTACCCGTAGAAATGTATGTAATCAATATACATTTCGGTGAACGTGTACAACATAGAACAAATATATCGAGGGGGAGGAATACAGTATATTTCTATAGCATACAGCATATTTCTAGGAATACAGTATATTTCTATAGCTACAGTATATTTTTAGGAATACAGAATATTTCTATACATTTCTGTGAACGTGTACATAGAACAAATATAGCGACCCCCACCGCACATAACGGTGTTTTCGACCTTTATTACGGTGTGGGGGTGACCTTAGGGTCCTTAGGAATATCGTTGGTATTTGAGTGAAAAATCTATCGAATTGTCCAAAAAATCTCGGTATTCGGTATGTGCCTGCCATAGTAAAGAATGCTTTTCTATGACTGGCAGTGGATGATCTTATTGTTATGTCAGTTATGTGCTACGATAACACAAAAGCGTCCAACAGTGAGCAACATATATTTTATTCAATTTGTTCTTCAATCTTGCAAACTTAATTTTATTAAGTATTAAATGAACATCACTAATAACTGACAACGAGTAAAATTTTAATCAGTGTGCCACACCTTATAGAACCTTTTTTGGCAGGATTCCACAAGAAAAATATAAATGGAAAATAATGAAGATGTAATAAATAAGCCTGTTTACGCTTTATAATTGACAGCGAAAGATTGCGAGATGTTTTACCCATCAGTGCTTACTTGGTAAAGTGAACGTACACTACTAAAGTAAGGTAAATCAGTTGTGAATAGCATGCTGCACCGTTTTTCTCTCCCTCTGCATCTTTATCTGTATCTGCAACTGTGCCTCGTAATGTAATCTCACGTATTTCTTCTTCTTTTCCTTCTTCCGGTAAAAGCCGGAACCTAAACGTAAGTTTTGTAATTACTACATATTACATACCAATTAAATATTTTGGATGTATGTTTTATTACCATTTTTTTGGCATAACTATATAATAATAATTTATTACATCAGGGAGATGCGCACAACAAAACAGAGTAAACGTTTGAAACACAAATGAGAACTATTGAAAGGAGATAAGGACACAAAAGTAGTATTTTTGGAAGTTATAACAAGAGCGTGTATTAGCCGAAACCCAGTAGCTGGACACTATCAGACACTAACACATATAAGCGTGCATATTGAAAAATACCTCAAGAACTGACACATCGTTAGCATTTCATCATCCGTCTTTCCATCTTCGTTCAGGATTAATCGGTCATAATTAGCATCTTTTGCCTCAGGAACCATATCCGTTAGTTCGCAGTAATTGAGAATACTGTGGTGCCAAGATCCGAAGGAAGCATTCTTAAAAATAGGGCGGCGAAATATGTTTTATTTATCCACACAACGCGTCGTACAGGCGATCGGGACAGGTGTTACTTATTCTATGTAATTTGTATTTCATTCTTTCTTCCCTTAAATGACCTAAAATAATAAACTGTTACGCTCGATGCGTGGTTGAAGAGAGATGCTAAACCCATACACTCGTAACAACATGTAACGAGTGTATGGGTTTAACACTTCTCTTACACCAAACCACCCATCGATCGTAACAAAACCCTAGCGTCTAACATTAAAAGAAAACAGAAGCCGCTAAATCCTTCAAAATATTTTGCTTTTAACTTTTTTGTCGGTGTGGCGACAAAAAGTGTGGCTAGGATTGTAAATGGTAAACCTGAAATTGGTTGCTTGCGATATACTTCACACAATAGGGCATATCCTCGTCGTAAAGTTCCATAATATTGTAACATCCATCTTCATCCAAGCAGAATCTCTCATATAGACTTCTGACCCAATCGATCCATAGGCTTCGAAAAATGGAGCACTCTATTGCGATCTCCTTTAATTCCTGAACAAGTATTCTTTATAAATCGAGCAAAGTTATTACTGAACCTCTTCTTTGCCGAGCGCCGCGCAGCTATCTTGCCTGTTCCTGCGCGCGAGAACCTTGCGAAGAGTGGGCGAAGTGCGCGGCGAAACCTGGTCGAACTTTTTTTGCCGCGCATCAGCCGTATTTCGCGTTCTATTGTGCGCACTAACTTGTAGTAATGTTGATAATTTCTTACCTGACATGTTTGCCTTTCACTGTGAAAAGTCTCAACATAAGCAATAAAAGTAGACCCAATCTAAAAATTGACGCCTATATTTGGGTTCCATAAATAAGCAAAACACAAATTATTTCGTCAAAAATTTCTGAATTGCTTCAAATCAGCTGCACCATCGGATACAATTAAAGGGACAGGCCCACTAGATAAACAATATTTTTATATTTTTATATAATATTCTTATTCTCCACCGTATTGAGAAAAATGTTGAGAATATTGTCAGAATGAACCAAAACGTTCGGAATTTGTTTTGTGCAAAACTGTTTAGTAAGTAAACTTAGGAATTTGCAACGTTCACACCAAAGGGTCCTCCATTTTCATGCCGACTCAAATTTCACAGCTTAATTTTTTTTGGACCGGAAAAAAAACATTTTTGTGAGAACGCACGTCATAAATAAAACAAATGGACATGGTCGCAATTAATGTTATGCAAATATCAAATAAATTAACCAGCCGCATATCCATGCAATATTTTTTTCTACGTTGTATCTTCCTTCCAGGAACCACGACCTCCGTGATTGGTACGAGAGGGATAGCTTCAGATATGTGGTGAATATAGAATGGCTAAACAGAGAAAGTGGTTTTATATGCATACGAAGACGTCTCGCGTTTTCTAAGCGCAGATCCTTCATTTGCTTTATTTTGCCTGAATGATTGAAACTCGCCATCATTGGATCGAGAGCTGTAAGTCGCGGGTAGTATATAATAGAGTCATCAGCGGCGTCGGTAGCGCATTCAGGTGGTTTACCGGGTGAAGGGTTAGCGATATATCTCATTGATCTGTACGTGTGTTCTTCGAAGACTAACCGATCGAAAGCAAACTGGAAGCATCGGAAATCTAAAAAAAAAACACTGTTTTTTTTTTCGTGGCCAGTAAATTTTTGACCATTTATGACCATGTGGTGACCTAGTGGCATCTAAAGCCGTCATAAACTGGTCACCAATTGGTCAGTCACGAACTAGTCGCCAGAAGGTTTTGGTTTCGGTAAAAAACCATCTGGTTCTGTTTCGTGACCATCTGGCGTAAACCAAGAGACAACCAGCGGACGGTATATTGGTCAGAAAGTCAGAACATATAAAATGAGTACAAACCACTAGGCGGGTATTTGTAGAGCGGTTCATTCCTGAACATTTCTTTCTCGTCACGCTCCTCATCTTCAGCTAGACTTTGCCCACATAATAGAAGTAAAGAAATTATCCATAACATGCTCATTTTGCTCGACAAACAAAACAAAGGAAAGCAAAAAAAAAAAAATATTGTTCCACGCAAATTTCGTAATATTCAATGCAAATGAGTGATAGAGACAGCGAGCAATTAAGCCGCGTTCGAGTTGGGAAAAAGTTGTGGAATTCCGGAGTTCCCGCGCCCATCTCGAAAGGTGGAATTCCGGAATTCCATCAACTTTTCCCCAACTCGAACGCGCCTTTAGTGGTTTATGATGTTCTTCATTTAATACGGTTTCCCAGCAGTGCTACGAAATTTCATATTATCCCTACAGATGCAAGTTGTCAATATAATATTGTTAGTATATAATATAGTTTCTTGTCAAGTTTTACAACAAATACCGCGAGCTGCAGCTCATTATAGATGGCGGTGCTTTCGACTTTTTTTTAACAGTGTGGGCTGTCCCTTGAAAATAATTTTGTTCATAAATAAAAGTGAAATATACGGCCGAGTTCGCAAGTATGTGCGGTGTCCGAATAAGACGCACGGTGTCTATGCGCTGTCTGCTAAACTCATGCGGTTTACGTGCGGTGTTTGACCCGCATGCGGTGTCTATGCGGTTACGCGGCCATGCAGTTATGCGGTAAGTTGTACTAGTCCCTCAAGTCACATGCCCATGAATCAATCCTATATCCATATCTATGGTACAGTAAACAAAGCGATGTAAGAGCGTACAAATGAAACTTTTGTCGAAGTGTCGTGGGCAACTTAAGTCACGGTAATAAAGCAATTCGAATTACCGTGCAACATATATATTTTATTCAATTTTATTCCGACTTCAATCTTGCAACTTTTATTTTATTAAGCGTTAAATGAACATCACTAATAACTGACAATGAGTTTAAAATTTTAATCCTTATGCCTTACCGAAGCGTGATTGATCAGAATCGGCAAGACAATCTAAAAGAAAAATTTGAAAAAAAAAAACTTATTCTATAAAGGAGAAGAGTTTTTAATAAATTATATAAATTATTATTATATAAAGGAGAAGAAGAGTGCGCAACGTTTCTCTACGTTTCGGGCGTTTCAGGCGTTTAAAGGGAGAGGCCCACGAGAAAAAGAATTTCTTAAATTTACTTGCGCACAATGTCCGGTATCTCAGAAATATTACTGTGAAAACCGCATAAATTTGCATCCAGAACTCGCAGAGATATTCTATGCTAAACAGTTCGGCCAGGCACCGTAGTCAACAACACAAAAATTAGTTTTTATGGTTTATATCCGTGCATTTGCATTCTTTTTCAACGTAATAATGTTCTAGCGAATATAGATCATTACTACAATTATAACGAGGCGTTTCCAACACAGGAATGCCCTAAAAGTGCGAAAATTGATCCTGACAACGGTACCTGACCGAACTGTTTGCCGGAGAATAACTCTGTGAGTTCCAGGCTTCAAACAATGCGTGTCACGACTAATGTGACCGTGAATCGTATTATTATTACCGTAGATAATCATGCGAGTAAACAACCGTCTAAAGTGCAAACCCAGCCCGTATATTATATGAATTTGCATAGATTATCTATCAACATATACCCTCCTCGAGGAGGCTTAATCATGTTCTTATAGATTCTTATTTGCAGTATTCCGTCTAGCCTGAAGTCAGGCAATTCTGGTGACCGGACGCGGAAGCCCGCTTCGGCCCTCTACTCTCCTACTGTACGCGGAGGTCCGCGGCAGCCGACAGGTGGAAGTCCACCCCGGCCATTCTCTAAGTCGATTCTCGCTATCAATAAAGCGTTGTATCCCACTTGTGCAGGTTATTCTGTTCAGTGGTGCACCGTCCGGGAAACGAACCCGGGCCGCCCGCGTGGCAGGCGAGCATTCTACCAGAGTTCTCGTCTCCTATATATAAACAAAACGTTAAGCTTGACAGAGGACTAGTGGAGATCAAAATCCCCACTTTCACAGGAGACTACGCACAGTTTGACACATTCTGGGAATTATTCAACGAAATGGTACATTTACAGTCGTATACGAAGGTACAGAAACTATGTATGTTAAAGAACTCATGCGACGGACCGGTCAAAGACATGTTAGATCAATTCTCTACGACTCATGACAACTATGACATCGCTATTGATTGCCTAATGGAACAGTACAATGACACAACCATAAAGAAGCGCGCAATCAATTCAGCAATTAAAAACACACGTGTTGCGACGGTAGAGCCAAACAGTCTGAAATCGACCTACTTCCAATTACGAGCATTATGTAGTCGGATGTCAAAGTACGAAGACATTGACAACATTCAATTCAGGGACACTATTAAACTCAAATTTCCACATGAAGTTATTAGACAAGTCACAAGACAAGAACGCAGAGAAGGATTTGAGTACGACACTGAAACCATGCTCAATGAAATACTAAAACAAATTACCATCGTAAGTGAAGAACGGAAGGAAATAGAGCAGCGTTACAATGAAATTGCCATTTACAAAGAGTGCTTAATTTGCAAACAAACAGGTCACAGAACCACCAATTGTACGCAACAAGTATCCTCCACGAGAATCAAAGAAATAATAAATAATGCAAATGCATGCTTCATTTGTTTGGAAACGGACCACAAAGCAACTAATTGCAAAGAAACATGCCAAGAGTGTCAGAAAGTGCACAACGTGCGCAACTGCCCAACAAAAGTAAGGACATACACAAGCATCTTCGAAGCAACAACACAAAATAAAAACACATTTCAACAACAACAAAGACAAAGACCACAAATCATACCTAATGATCGAAATACGTGCCCGCGAAATCCTCAACTACTGAAGACAGTACAACAGAATGTAAACATGAATCAAATAGGACCCGGAACAAGACAACACAACCAAAATCGACAGTTTAACAACCACGAAAAAACAAGATTTAATTTCAATAACCCACAACATAATCAAAATTGGAGAAATAGTAATCCGAATTCCGGCAAGTACGGTAATGACAAGTACGGTAATGACAGGTACGGTAATAACCATAGTAATAGGCAAGGAAGACAACACATGCATTTGATGCAAGAAGAATATGAGGCAGATGAAGACATAGACAAAGAACAGAACGACGAGGAAGAGGAAGAATATTCAATCCAGCCTACAGATGGTGAAGAAGAGAGTGAAACTATGCAGTTTTTTCGGAATGAATGCGAAGAAGAAGACAAGTAGGAAGTCTCTCAAAGAAAAAATCATACAACTTATACATGCTAAAACTACAGTTGTAAGTTCTGGACAAGTGGTCCATTTAATAATACATACAGGAGCTACACATTCCTATATATGTAAATCAACAAGAAAAAGATTGGCATTATCTACAATAAAAACAGAAAAGTGTAACATAGTTCATTTCGGAGGAAGTACAACAATAAATGCTGATGTAGTAGAAATCGAATTAAACAACAAAACTCAAGGTACAATAAAGTTAAAGCTAAGAGAGATTGATGATATAGAAGGAGAAACCATAAATAAGTTACAAGAACTAGACTCTACTTATTATCAACGTAGATACAATGAAAGTAAATTATCTATACCAGAAATATTAGAACATAATTATTACGCACCTATTGACATTATCATAGGAATGGAACATTTCTGGCAAATTGTATCTTCAACGTCGAGGATTATCAAACTACCTTCGGGAGTACGCTCTATGAATACTATATTTGGATATGTTCTTTCCGGAGTGTATCACGATATAAAAGAAAACACAGCTGGAGAAAAAATACTTAAAATAAAGACATTAAAACATGAAGAAAGTAAAATATGGGAACTAGATGCTATAGGTATACATGATGACCCAAGTCGTGACGGAGAAAAGAGATTAAACCAAGACATTATTAATAATTTTAAAAATACGGTCCAAATATACAACAACAAAATATACGTCCAATTCCCGTGGAACGAACAGAAAGCTACTTTACCAACAAACTACGGGCTATCAATAGGAAGATTAACGAACCAAGTTCGAAAGATGCAGACAGATAACATAGAAAAGTTAGAGAAATATGACAAAATCATTCAAGAACAATTCACTACAGGTGTAATCGAACATGCCGAAAATGATCAAAAAGGATATTATATACCACATTCGGCAGTCGAAAAACAGAGTTCGACCACAACCAAATTAAGAATCGTCTATGACGCAAGCACACATCTGAAAAATCAAAACTCACTAAATGATGCCATACATGAAGGTCCATCGCTATTACCCAATCTAGTAGGAATGTTACTGCGAAGTCGAACACCTAGAATATTGCTAACTGCCGATGTAGAAAAAGCATTCTTACAAATATATTTACAAGAAACTGAGAAAGATTACACCAGATTTTTGTGGATTAACGATTTAAAGAGACCTCCAACAAATGATAACATAGTACACTTCAGATTTAACAGAGTACCCTTCGGAATAAACGCATCACCTTTTCTACTGAATATGGCTATACATTATTACTTATCAGAGAAAAGCCAACCGAAGTTAAAAGATCAGATCCTGAGAAATATATACGTCGACAACCTCATACTTGGTTCCAACTCTATCCAGGAAACTCTCACACAGTACACCGAAACGAAACAAATCTTCAAAGAAATGACAATGAACCTTAGGGAATACAACACGAATTCACTTACAGTTAAGAATAAAATACCCAGTACAGATGTAGCAACCACATCCGAACAAAAACTACTAGGTATACCCTGGAACACTATAACAGACACATTCAAAATAAGCGCTCATCTGGGAAAACGTGACAAGGCAACTAAACGTAACATTATAAAATCAATCGCAAAAAACTTCGACCCCTTAGGTCTCTCAGCACCACTATTAATAGAAAGCAAAATTTTCTATCAAAAATTATGCAAACAACAATATAATTGGGATGAATTAATAAACAAGGAAGATACATTTGAATGGGAAGAAATAAGGCACAAATATCAAAACATAGAATATACAGTACCACGGCACATATTTTCACTAGGAAAAGAAGCTAATAATACTAGAGAATACATTTTACATGTATTCGGAGACGCCTCTAAAGACTGTTACGCAACGTGTTGTTATGTACAACAAAGTCAGTTACTAGAGAAACCCTTTTTACTTTTAAGCAAATGTAGGTTGAACCCAATCAAGAAAAATATAACAATTCCCAAAGCGGAACTGATGGCATTCCAAAGTTCCGTGAATATAACACAATTCGTACTTGATGAACTGGACATTACAATCAGACAAATAAAATTATACTCAGATTCAGAGTGCACTCTAAAATGGGTTACGAGCAATAATCTGAGATCACTTGACACCTTTACAAGAAACCGAACTAACGTCATCCGTAACAACATACAAAATTTCAACATACCGTATGACATACACTACATATCCTCAGAAACTAACCCGGCAGACTACGGTACCAAACCTACAATGTTCGACACTCTGCAACAATCTATCTGGTTCAGAGGACCTGAAATAATCACTAAAGAAGAAACAGAATGGCCAGAAAAGACGAAAAAGAAATGGATCATACCAGAAGATACACATATAACCACGCAACTTCTTTTAAACATTGATAATAATGATAATGTAACAGTAGCTGAATATATAACTAATAAATACAGCACATGGGAAAAAATTATAAAAGTACAAAGCAGACTACTAGTCTGTGTAACGAAGTGGACCACGCTAACAAACAAGAATAGACAACAAAATATTCAGAAGGCATACTTAGAGATGTAAAACTAAAAGAAAATAGTGTCGAAAACAGACGTTTGGCGGAGATATACGTCCTAAAGTCGCACCAAGAAAATCATCTCACTACAGAAAGGAAAGAAAAGTGGAAAATTAGCAAAGATGTCTACACCGACAAAAAAGGCCTTGTAAGATTGAAGGGTAGAATATCACCCGAAATTGAAAAGAGGAAGGAAAGTCCAGTAATATTAGTACCTAAAACACATTTGACACGCCTGATCATTGAATTCACACACAAAGCACACGCCCATACGGGTACAAATCACATACTGGCTGTAATACGACGACAGTTCTGGATAAAGAACGTACGCCAAGAAGTTAAACAAGTCCTAAGGAAATGTGTCACGTGTAAGAAATTCAACAACAGACCATATAAATATCCCGATCTTCCAGAATTTCCCAAAGAAAAAATTGAGAAAAGCAGTCCTTTTGAAACGATTGGTATAGATTACATGGGACCGATGAACTTTCTCAATAGCAAAGAGACAAATGAAAAAATTTGGATATGCCTATTCACATGCCTTACTACACGACTTGTACACCTAGAGATTGTAAATGATCTTTCAACAAAAACTTTCTTAAACGCATTAAAGAGATTCACAGGCAGAAGAGGAAACCCTACAAAAATAATTTCAGACAATGCGACACAATTTGTCTTAGCTGGGAAAATATTAGACAAACAAAATAAAGACGACGAAAGCGACATTTCCATCATACGAGAAACTGAGCAATTTCTACACGTAGAATGGAAATTCATCACGCCTATGGCTCCTTGGCAAGGCGGGTTTTATGAAAGACTCATCAAAACTGTAAAAACAACCCTATTTAGATTACAGACGATTAAAAGGTTATCACTAAAAGAGCTGCCTACCACAATCATAGAAATCGAAGCAATTATAAATAGCAGACCACTATATTATGTGCCATCCGACAACGAGACAAAAATAATAAGACCGATAGACTTTATCACACCAGGTATAGATCTTATATCTGTTATAAAATTTGCTGAAGACACGAAAGATCCAACATACCGTCCTGTTACTAGAGACAAGACTATAGACATATTACAGAAAGATATGGAAAATACACAAAAGCAACTTGCTACAATATGGAGTACGTGGAGAAACACGTATCTTGAAGAATTACGGAAATCTCATAAACATACTGCGCAACCCGGACAACACAGCAAAGTAACGCCAAATTTAGGAGAAATAGTACTTATCGCAGATAAGACGGTGCCTCGTGCTCAGTGGAAGTTGGGAACCATCACACAACTATATTTTAACAAGCATAATGTGGCTATTTCAGCAAAAGTAAAAGTAAATAATCAAAAATACCTCACAAGGGCAGTTAGTCAGCTCATACCGTTGGAAATAAGTCAGGAACAAACCAATTTGCCACAATAAAAAAAAAAAAAAAAAAAAGCGATACCTAAAACGTTGAAACGTACACAGTTGTAGAAGAAGATGACGCACAAAAATAAATTAATTAAAAAGAATTTGCATACGAATAACGTTCCATTTATACGACATCCACAGACCTAACAGAAATCACATCACCACTCCCACTACCCTTCCCTAATATGGGGAAATCCTCCAGAACCCCTGGTGGTTCCTCAACTGCTACTACACCTATCAAGGTGAAATTACAATTAACAAATTCGTCACCCCGCAGTGAGGTTGCGTCCAAGATGGAAAACATGGCTATCAACAGGTAAATATTCCTTTCATTTTGTCCACGATCTTTCATAAAATTTTCTGTTTAATAATTAGTTCATGCTTTGTAATGCCACGTTAGTAACAATAAGTGGCAACTCAAAAGAGACAGATGGACACGAAGGTAAGCAATAATTAAAAAAAAACCCTAATTTATAATTCGTTCAGAAACACGACCGCTGGGACTGAAGACAACGCACCCGTCGAACAGAGACCGGTGGAAAGTTCCACACAGAACGTGACTTCGCCCAGGACTATGTCACATCAACCGAATCCGCCGACAACCCCTGGGCTTACCACAGAAGCCACACAAAACGCAGTGTATGTTACCTGATACGATAATTGATGTTCCATATTGTTAAAGGTACATTTATCGGTTACAACACTGTTAAAGATTCAATTTTCTAAAAAATATTTTCACTCAATTGTATAAAGATTTACAGACGATTTCGTTGAAGTGTAACATTGTTACGTTCTTAAAAGTTACGTTGTTACGTTCGTAACTGAATTGATGGTACAAATATAGTATTTCAAAAATGAGCAACAAGAATGGTAGGAAAAAACACGCACAACTAATCATAAATTCCTTCAGAAACCTCGAAGGAGCCCCAGAGAGAAAGAAGACTTGGACCCAGGCCACGAGACTGAAGTATAGATTTTTGAACCTCACGAACAAGAACACTCAGTCCAAATGCGCGGTCTGCGAAGAAAATTCACATTGTACGAAGTTTCACGTGGCCAGTCTTAATTACTTAGAACGCGTTGAACTAGTCGAAACCAACGTTTTGTGTATTTTCTGTGCAAGGGCTTCACATAAAGCAGAGGAAAAGTGCTACTTTGCTTCAATTTCGTGCAAGCGCTGCGGAGGGCAAAATAATTGCCATGCAGAATTGTTTTGCCCAGTCTTTGAGGCAGAGAAAATCTCGAAAAAACCCGAATAATATTCCCGATTCCCCGTACAACAAATTAACGACTGAAAATGAGACCCTGTATCTGTTGTAAACAATTATTTGTGGTGTAACCTTTTTTTTCCCAATGTCGAATAAAAGAATTAAAAAAAAAACATGTCTTATTGAAAACGGCATTCATGGCTTGTTGAAAACGGCACACATTCCACATTAGTTTACGTGGAAAAACGACCGAACGACCGAACGACCGAAGGTTCACACTATCTTTGCACTAAGCCTAAGCCTAAGCCTAAGAAAAAGCCTAAAAAAAAAAAAAAAAAAAGTATTATTCTTGGCGTATAATTTTACACATGGCTTAATTATGGTTGTCGCCCCCTGGAGGTCCGGTGGAAAAGAAAAGAAATTGTTTTAAGTCAATGATATGCAAGATATCGCTTTCAAATCAGAGATAAGTTGTCGATAAGGTACCAACATTATAAAGTCCCGCGTGGCAATAATAGAGCATAAGAACAACGGTAGTATTAAACTTTCGCTTCCCCGGGAGTGTCACGACTAATGTGACCGTGAATCGTATTATTATTACCGTAGATAATCATGCGAGTAAACAACCGTCTAAAGTGCAAACCCAGCCCGTATATTATATGAATTTGCATAGATTATCTATCAACATATACCCTCCTCGAGGAGGCTTAATCATGTTCTTATAGATTCTTATTTGCAGTATTCCGTCTAGCCTGAAGTCAGGCAATTCTGGTGACCGGACGCGGAAGCCCGCTTCGGCCCTCTACTCTCCTACTGTACGCGGAGGTCCGCGGCAGCCGACAGGTGGAAGTCCACCCCGGCCATTCTCTAAGTCGATTCTCGCTATCAATAAAGCGTTGTATCCCACTTGTGCAGGTTATTCTGTTCAATGCGGTTCTCACAGTAATATTTCTGAAATTCCGGACATTCTGTGCAAGTAAATTGAGGAAAACTTTATTCTCATGGGCCTCTCCCTTTAAATAGGCCAACTTTTCGCAACACTCCAAAATTAGCGCATGTGAATCGTATTACATGAACTTTGGAATAAGCGCTCAGAACTTCATATTCCATCTAAGCGTCGCAAAATAAAGAGCTGACTTTCCAATCAATGATTACTTGGTTATGCGAACTTACACTGCTAAAGTGACGTAAATCAGTTCTGAATAGTATGCTGTACAGTTTTTCTCTGCCTCTGCATCTTTATCTGTATCCACACTTGCGCCTCTTAATATTATCTCTCGTATTTCTTCTTCTTTTCCGTCTTCCGGTAGAAGACGAGACCTAAACGGCTTTTTTGTGCTCTATCTGACGCAAAACCATTAGCTCAGTGTAGAATGTGGCGATAAATAGTTTATAATAGGAAGAAGCATCATAATAATTGAGAGACGAACAACGTATACATATTGGAAGCTACATCATAATCTGTCGAGGAACGATAATACAGAGCAAACGTACCAGTTCAAATGATAAGCTAAAATGGTAAATTAGAATAAAGTGGGCGGAGTCTATCCGCGTTACACAAGAAAGGGCATATAATTATGAGTCATTGGGGACAGAGCGTCGTTGTAACACACAGAAATCCTAATACAATAAATCTAACGAAAGTAACAATGATTATATAAAGAGAAATATTAGAAATAAAGAGGATAATCGACTGCAGGGAAGTGCATTCCTGCACACTCCCCCCTGACAAAAGATGAGTTAAAGGGGGTAAAGAAATATTAAGAATAATAATAAAATTACGGGAATCAACAATCTTAGGTAAGAACTTCAGTATCTTAATCTTACAGTACTGTAACGAATATTAATAAATAACTATAACGAGTAATATAAATAAATAATGAAATGATAAAAACAAATGGAGTTAAACGAATTACTTGAATATGGGGTTAGTATAAACACATGAACAAACTAATTAAATTACCACTTTTCTCTACGTTACGCTCCGGGAAAAGTTTCACTTTTCTCTACTCTACACTCCGAGAAAAATTAAGTTTGTGCTTCGCACTATCACATCGATAATCAGTAAGCGAGCGAGGGCAGCGAGCGAGGGTTTATTCACAACACGTATAACGCGACAGTGACTGAACAAGGCTTATTCGGCTTAATCTCCAACTTAGATATTGTCCTTGACGTCTTCCAAGCTTAATTCCTTGTTCGTTTTCTGGTAGGTTACCAGTCGTGGTCACCACATTGACATCCTTCCTTCGGTCAGCCTTGTTGTTGCATGTCCGCGCATCTCTGAAAATGATATACCGGCAGAACGCAGAACCAGCAGTAACTTACAATGTAAATGACAATACCAACATATTACAATGATAGTTATGAGGCTTAATAACGCGAGAAGTCGAGAAGTGAACCTGAATAATAGTTGCATAATATTATAGCACCATAGTACATGCGCACACATAGCTAAACCTGAAAAGTAATACCTAGCCTTTCCTAATACGTCCCATTGTACGGTATCAGGAGCAACTTCGCAGGGTTACTATAGCTGAATTGAAACATAACAGTTAGAACGCACGGTGCGTACCTTACCATGGTTTACCATAGTTAAAGCTGGTATGTAATACTTCGTATTAACCGTGTATGTGCATACTTCAGGACCTTGTAGATTTTAAAATGATGCGCTTAAAAATACACGATCCTTGCCGCGTGCGGACCTATTAAAGACGTAAAGTAACTAAGAGACCGATGTACCAAAATTTTCTTTGGTGATCTTTGGCAACCTGCCCTTTTTATGAAGATAAAATTAAGACTTGTAATCTTGCTGACGGGCTACACTAATAAAAGGAACTCTTGGACTGCCCGCCATATAAAAGGGAAACCAATGGGTGGGTGGGTAAGCAAAGACCCAGAATGACAATCCCAAAAATTTATTCGCAACGTCGGGAAAATGCAAAGTGCATGCGAATACCGTAGCTTACGTGCGCGGGAAGTTTGAATCGGGAGTAGGCACGGTAGGATGTGATATAGCTATGCACAAACAACACTTTTCTCTACGTTACGCTCCGGGAAAAGTTTCACTTTTCTCTACTCTACACTCCGAGAAAAATTAAGTTTGTGCTTCGCACTATCACATCGATAATCAGTAAGCGAGCGAGGGCAGAAATAGCAAAGTGATATGTATATGTGGCATAGTCGACAAGAACGCAATATGTCAATGTTATCAGAAGTCCAATAAACCAGAAACAATCAAGTTTTCTACTCATACTCTCCGTTCAATCCATAACAAATTCAAATTAAAGTACACTTTACACACTGGCAAGTTGCATATAATCGATAATCGAATGAACAGCCAAAAAAAAAAAATCCATACCGTAAGCGTTAGGCGTTAGCGAGTAGCTCCTGGTGTTTCATGATAACAACGGCACATGCTGGCATTACGCTAGTAATCAAAACGTTGAATTTGAGAGTTTGTGCGTCAGACGTCCAAATTGCACTAAAGATGTAGTTAAGCAACTAATTTCAGAATCAGCCTGGAATACTGGTAGGTGACCCTTTGAGACTCAACGAACGGTGAGTGCTAGGCGATAGGCGAAGTTCGCAAAATTAATCTTTCAACGAATAGGTGTGCGATTTTTTGAAATCTCAATTCAGGAAAAATGGCAAATACAAATAACCAAAACAAAAGACTTACCTAAGACTTCAAACAATATACTGAGCGGACGTGAACAGTCTGGTCTCGATGAGAATTTGTCGACGGTCTCGGTCTGTGACCTGTGAGTCTGTCACACATCTCAACCAATAAACCGGATGAGAGCATACTATTGCCATGGCCGCTCTTTGTTCTGGAATACTTAACTAATAAATTATGGATCTGCAGACTGGGACTGCGGACTATGCACGACAATTGTAGCAAGAAACAATGAGCTACTGAACGGAATGTTTAAGAATGAAGCTTTGAGAACACATGTACAACATACGGAAAAGGGGAATAGGTAGGAAGTACTAGCAATCGCCATCGGTCTGTACGTTTTCATTACCGCATCCGCATGTGGCAGTGGAAATCGGGTAGCTGATAGAAAACAGCCTGAGCGTTGCCACAAACGATTGAAATAAAACTACCGAATAGCGAGAATAGATGTGAGTGCGAAAAGGGAACGCCTCAATTACCCCACAATGAATAATTACCACTAGATTCACCCGCTGACGAGTGACGCCGAAAGGTCAGACAAACTAAACGGGTAAGCTAAATCAGTGGGAAAACCGGGGCAAAAGGTAACGTGGGCAGCTGGGCTGATACGAACCCCTTACCTTACCTCACCCTTACGGAAGCTATTAAGACGACGAAGGACATACCCGTGGCCTGTTATGATTTTTTGCAAGAAAAACTGAATCAAATGATCATGCCGGGAGCTGAAACCACGTGGGGCTGTGACGCACTGAACACTGAGCAGAGACAGAGATTTGCATCTGTAGCATTCTGAGTCTGTGGAACGAAGTGTGCGTGCGCTTGGTGAACAACTTATACTCGTGCGCAGTGCGCATAAAACGGACAGTTTGAAGGCAAGACACAAAATAATCCAATAAGCTGTCAAGCCAAAAAAAACGGTGAGACTAAACAATAGAACCGGTGAACGGAGCATGTTCGAATTCTGTAAAGATAAGCGTGTACAAGAAAATTCGAAAAGGCAAGCCGTTAAAATGCTCTAATACCACATTATGAACAAGAACACCGAGAAAAAACATCTCGGACAGCGGCGTTATTTTCTGCAGAAAGAAAGAACCTGAGCTTGTCAAGGTAACAGTACGGTTGTTCATGGTAGTACGTAAAAAAAATGTTTGTTGAAATGCAATGAATCGTCGGAATACAATCGAATCGCCGAATTGCAAACGAATAATGGATCGTAATTCGTAATCGCTAAACAGCAGACATAGACATACCTGTTTAACTGCACCATGAAACATAAACAAACGATCATTCTGCTGTGTGAATGTGCTTTCACAACGCTACTGATTCTATATGGTAAGGGTAAGAAACACTGAGAGCCGAGCAATGGCAGGAGTGACATTGTGCCGTAGCAGTTGAAAGAAATTCGCTCTGCTTTTTACGAATAATGCTCGTATCAACCCGACTCCAACTTCTTGATAAACAAGGGGAAAAAAAAAATTTGTGACAATGTCCTGCACATGAGCTTATCTGAAGTACTGAAGCAACACCGTGGCACAACAACCTAATGCGAGGATTTGCACAGAACGAGACGGCGTGTGATATTGCTTGTGTTTGCAGATTAATATCATCTAGAGAGTGGACCTCGTCAGAACCAGCATTTGGAAAACGTTACATAAATAACTGCAAAAATGACGCAATGCGAATTGCGAAAATGTGGCTCGCTAGACATGGTCGCGGTCAAAAAATATAGTACGCGTCTAAATATAACTTAGAACTTTCAAGGATTCAAGACAAACATCTTGTAAAACGAAACCGGAATTTACCGGAACCGTCGGCCCGTGAAGAGAACGTCGTCGTGTGAGACGCGAGCTGAGAAAGTTCTAGGGGACGGGCTTTATTTTCTCATACGAGCTCTTGAATTCTATATTCAAAACAGAAAGCGAGTTGACGTTCGCGTCAGGCGAGTGTACTCTGCAAGTAAGCCACCGTGTGCATGCGTTGCGTATACGGCTGCATGAAGTAGGAAGTGGTCCGTTTGGCTGATGAATGAGAAAGATATACCCAATCAACAATCACAAATGCCCCTTTTTTTTTGATACGCTGCACACACAGGCCGCCACAGAACTGAGGATCTCAAGTATTTAGTACGAAAATAAAGTATAAATAGCCAAAAAGGAACTAGTTGTATTTAATTTTGACTACTTTGGGAACGGGAAAACACGGCTGGCACTGTGTGAACATATTTCCTCACGTAGTTCCGGCACATTACCCTTTGCCAGCAAGCATAAACAATGAGGCGAGAGCAGTGTCCTGGACACCGACGTCATAACCTTGAGCAGTGATCTGTACTGCTGTGATCGGCTTTGAGTAGGACAGAACTGATGTCCAGCTCGAAATTTATTAGCAAAAATGAAGACTCATGTCCTGGACAGAGGAGCCGGCCTGAGCAGTGAGCAGAACTGTGCTGGCTTTTGTGTTTCAAAAATGGGAAGATAATAAGGGACCCATGTCCTGGACAGCGGAGTCATTGGTTGGCACTGATCCGAAGTGACAAAATGAGCTGCTGAGAGCAAAACCTCGGCTACTGTGGCCAATATAGGCAGCAAAACATTCGCTGCTGTAACAAATATAGACACCAAATGGTGCATAAAACAATTAGTATGAAAAATACGAATAAAATTCTACAAAACAACATATATAAAGAAAAAAGTTCGCGTTATACGGGTAAGCAAAGACCCAGAATGACAATCCCAAAAATTTATTCGCAACGTCGGGAAAATGCAAAGTGCATGCGAATACCGTAGCTTACGTGCGCGGGAAGTTTGAATCGGGAGTAGGCACGGTAGGATGTGATATAGCTATGCACAAACAACACATTGTCATACTTCTAAATAATAAAATACGTAGAATTGCAAGTCTTCAAAATAAAGTTTTGACCGTACTAATTCTAAGGCTGAAACTGCTAAAGTAAATCAATACAGGCCACGCTGGGCGCCTACGTTGCTTCCGGGGTTGTAAGGAGAAGGAGGGGACCAACCGGGGCATCTATGTATATCAGATTTGAACCTCCGGGGGCGACGAAAACAGGATCGTCCGGGGCGTCTTCGCAGTGAGACTTGAACCTCCGCGACGTCAGGAAAAGAGACGGGCCAGCCGGGGCATCTTTGCATAGATTGGACCGCCGGGGCGTCAGGAACAGGAAACAGGACCTCCGGGCATCGGGTTGAAGCAGTACTTGTCTTGTCTGCAATAACGAGCAGCAGCCAAAGAAATTAAAGCACGAACATCACGACGAAAAAGAGAAGCCGCGATAACGAACGGAGTGAATAATAGAAAGTAGTCGAAGTATGACGATGGGCAAGGTAATATAGCCCTGCCACGCGGGACTTAATAAAATAGAAAGTTGGCCCAAGTTCGAATGGTGTCGGGTGCACCATGACGCAAAACGTTGGTACAGTGGAGAATTGGTTCTTGCATAATAGAATATTTATGTCGGACAATCGAATTAAACAGCATGGAAAGGAAATTGTATGAGACGAACATGGATTACATAATTGAAGTAACGAATGAGCGGTTCTTCCCTGCTTGCCAGACACCGAACGAACCACCCGATCATCAAAAGCTAAACATGGTAAATTAGAATAAAGTGGGCGGAGTCTATCCGCGTTACACAAGAAAGGGCATATAATTATGAGTCATTGGGGACAGAGCGTCGTTGTAACACACAGAAATCCTAATACAATAAATCTAACGAAAGTAACAATGATTATATAAAGAGAAATATTAGAAATAAAGAGGATAATCGACTGCAGGGAAGTGCATTCCTGCACACTATCTCTATATTAGTAATGGTACTATTTGACTAATCCATTAAGAATTGGGCCCCCTAACAATAACATCTATTCCTGAACACGTTCAACAATAGTTGAACAGCCTAACCAGAATATTCCTTGTACTTGTTACATAATTCTGCTTTAGGCTTCTGAGGAAACCTTACACTTGTTAATCTGGATACTTTACAGAAAGTGAAGGATCCTACGTTTATAAAACATTGTTAAGACAACCTTAAGAACTGGCACATAGTCAGCAGTTCGTCATCTGTTTTTCCATCTTCGTTAAGAATTGTTCGATCATAATTATCATCCTTTGCTTGTGGAACCATATCCGTCAGATCGCAGTAATTGCGAATACTGTGATGCCATGAACCAAAGGATGCATTCTGAAATGGGGTAAGATCAGTTCCAAATTTATCTGGATTTTTCTTTTTCCAAGAAAATGGGCATCAATTCAGTATACGAACGAATATGAGACTGTTAGGTCGGTGCGCCGCCCTTTTGCCGGTAGTACCAGGCGAGCGTCTGGCAAAGACTGGGCGGAGTGCGTGGCGAGATGTAGGCGTGCCCCCCCCCCCCCCCCACTTCGCAGATCAGTTTCACGTTATGCAGAACAGAAAAGTAAACAAAACCTGAAATTGACTGGATGCAATATGCTTCACACAGTAGGGCATGTTCTCGTCATAGAACTCCATAATATTGTAACATCCATCTTCGTCCAAACAAAATTTGTCGTAGAGTTGCCTAACCCAAATTTCCCACATTTGTTGGAAATTTGAACACTCTGCTACGATCTCTTTCAGTTTCTAAATTAATCATGCATTATAATTTATGTATTACATACGTAGGTGTGTTCAAGCACCTGTATGATGTTTTTGTAAATAGGCCTGATTTTGGTGAGCCTCTCCGCATGCATGTACATATATGCACGTTTGGAAGCGACCATTTTTGAATCCACAATTTACTTGCACATTAAGTTTTGTCTTAGCTGGTTACTTACGCCTTTTATTGAAAGCGCCGAGCAATAATCCTCCCTTTTTCATTAATATCTCCCCTAGGTAGCAATTCCAGACAGATTTTTAGGCTATTTTTTACCCAAGTTTACTTTTGTACAATCAAACTAAAGCATTAAAAAAACGAGGTGATTTCGAGAAGTAGTCGCGAACATATATTTTTTTAGTACATCCCAGCATTTGCAATATCTTATTTTATACTTCTTACCCAACATGTTTCGCTGTCACTGTGGAAGATCTCAAAAAAATCAATGAAAGTAGGTCCAATCTAAAGTATTTTATACCAGACGGCTATTGCCGCCTGATGCAACTTATCAATACTGCATAGCTGCAAGCATTACAAAACTGGGCATACTTATATGTAACGTCTGAAACGTATTGCCTATGATTTAGCTCCTGAGACCAATATTGCTTATTTCGGAGTTGCGAAAAGTTTGACTGCTTATACCAAATGCTTGAAACGTATTATGGATTTCGTTTCCGACGATGTGACAAAAAAACATTTCTCCTTTATATAATAAGAACACTTGCAATTAACTCGAAGTTAAAATTGTTATTCAAAGTCGAAATGTATTACTGTTGCATTTGATGCCAATATAACGGCATTCCAAACTAACTGAACAGCCGCAGATCCATACAGTATTGTTTTCTATTTTCCATCTTATTGTCATAGGATAGAGCTATCTGAGTGTCTGGTATGATCGCAAGTCCTTCATGTATTTTATGAATGTAAAATGTCTGAAGAACTTTTTATACATTTTTATGCTTTATGGTCGGAAACGTTTACGAAAAGCTTAGGGCGCGCTCGGGATGCTCTTTCCGAAAGGAAAACAAGTTTGTCGTTCGGAATGCACATTTTCTAAAGGTTCTACTGCTTGGAGAAAGCAAAGAGTACAAGTACGTAATTAGAAATCCCGAACGAACATCCCGAAAAAAGAGCATCCCTAACGCGCCCGTAAGGGCATTTGAATTATATTTTCATTTAGACATGTACTCGAAATTCTACCCCAGGAACCGATACGATATCATGCATGTTACATGCCACTTAGAACGTAGTTTGTCAACAATCAACTCGAACATATTTCGCGAAATTTCGGCATTTTTCCCAACTCGAATGCGCCCTAGAAAATCAGGGTGGATTTGTTGTCTAAAAGACTTGCCATCATTGGATCAAGGCCGTTTTGAAGCGGGTAGAATATTTTTTTGCCACCCTTGATCGGAGTACGACATCCAATTGTGGGGTCTTCGAGTTTGATATCGATTATGTAGTACATAGTACGGTAAAGGTATTGGGTGAAATTGAACCGGCTGTGTGCAAGCTGGAAACATCGGAAATCTAAAAGTTGATGTTAATTCAAGGCACGGGCCGCCACACCAGAGACCATATTCAACACTCAATTCCCTATGGGGAATTCCCCGTTTTTTTCGCTGCGTCTCACATTAGAATACTCTTTTCTGTCCCCAGGGACTATTCCCTCCCCGAGGAAATCGGAGTGGTGAATTTGGCCTCTGGTCCCACACATTTTTTTTGTAGGCCACGGTCGCGTTACAGTTGTGACCCGTAGCTGCAAAGCGTTCGGGAGTCTAGCAGCTGCATGTTTAGATTCTCCCTAGTGTTTGGGGAAAAGATAAAATAAAAATTTCCTTCCTTTTAAGGAGTTCCAAGGCTAAAGTGAGACCGACCAATAGGTGGATAGCGTTCTAGTGACTCGTCTGCGTACGCGATTTTCATCCGATCTTCATCGCTTTCAGCTTTTTGTAAGCTCTTGCAGTATAGAAAAAACGCCCATAACCATAGCATGAGCATATCGCTCCAGAAAGTCAGGAAATGGACATAAAAAAGATAACGAGTAAAGCTTGAAATGTAAATGTGAATTATGTATGCAAATATTCAATTCAAATTTTGCACTTGCTCCGGGAGAATATTCATGATTACCCTCCTAATGCCCTGTCCATGTTTGCGATTCGCACTTGTGAAAATGACAAATGCCTGTCCATGTTCAGGCCATTTTACATGAATGTCAAATGCCTACCGTAACCCATGAGAATGACGCGTTTGACATAGTCCCGCAACGAAAGTGTATCAGATCCGTACTATTTGAAATAGATCCGTACTATTTGAAATAGATCAGTACTATTTTGAAATAGATCCATACTAGATGCAAAATCGCTGCGGGACTTTGTCATTGACATTGACTCGAACATGGACAGGCATTTGTCATTTTCGCAAGTGCGAATCGCATACTTGGACAGGGCATAACAAAGCTAACCGATAAACAGCGTGAAGTATGCCAAGAAACCTTATTGTCCATTATGTTATGTTTGCGTACTCAGAATCTCTGAAGCCATCAGAACCTTGTGTATTTAGATAATTCAGATAACATGTGTAAACTCGTATGGAGAATATCAATATTATATTACACTATAAAAATATTGTTTATCTCGTGAGCGTGACCTGTCCCTTTAACCTTCATGGTATATTTAAATTTTTTAAATTTGTTTTACGCTTCAAGAGCGTGCACCTTTATTCAAGGGTGAAAATACAGATTCATTGTTTGCTTACGACATGTTCCGCAGATGATCCGCAGATGACAGTATATGAGCACTGCTGCATTCAAGATCTCAAAACAAAATATACAAATTGTCGTTATAATGCTACGCACGTACGCAGTAGACTGCCTCCGAGATTGAGCTGTGTGCTCATAATTCGTTGTTTATCATGACATTTATTCCTCATGAGGCGTTGACAAACGGACGACTGTGTCGCTTCTCCGCACAACAGAAAGTGTTAAACAATGCGAATATATTTTATTCAACCGTACTTCAATCAAAATTGAACTTTATTCTGACTTGAAAATTGCGTGCATCAACATTACTACTAGATTATAAATGTTTTAAAATATCCGTTGCAACCTGACGTGTTGTCGATATTCGGTCAGATACCAAATATTAACCTAAATGACAAATCAATACATTACATCTAGCATACGCATACCTCAACTGGCAACTGGCACAACATAGGCTGGTTTCCAAGACGTCGAAATTATATCGGAAAAGAAAAGTACACATTAGCATGGTTTGCATGTTAATTCGTACTGTATTTTTTGCTTTCTTCAAGCATTAGAACGTTTCCCAAAATGCCCATCCCGAAAGATGAATTTGCATGAGAACCTTTCGGAAAAACGCATCCCAAACGCGCCCTAAACTTTCGCTCCCTTGGTGTACTTACATCACTATAGTAGCGTGAAGCATATCGGGAAAGAATGCCGAATTGTCTCTATTTGGTGGGCTGCCTCTGCTTTTGGCTCGTAGCGTTATCTCACGTATTTCCTCTTCTTTACCCTCTTCGGGTAAGAGACGGAATCTGAAACACTTTTATTTCGCTTATTTTGGAATTTGTGGTTTCTATTAAAGGTAATACGCGTCGTTGCCAAGGCAGTGTGTATCAGGGCTAACACATCAACCACTACGACATCTAGGCCCCTAGGCAGCGTGTACCAGCGCTAACATATTTTCCAAAGAACAATACCTTAAGAACTGGCACATAGTAAGCAATTCGTCGTCCGTTTTCCCATCTTCATATATAATTGATTCGTCATAATTATCGTCTTTTACTTGAGGAACCATATCCGTCAGTTCACAATAATTGAGCATACTGTGATGCCATGAACCGAAAGTTGCATTCTTAAAACATAATTTCGTATCGAATATCATAGAGTATTTATGTAAGGTTTTCGCGCACTTTCGCATGCGAAAGTATCATCCATGTTATTGCAGTTTCTATAGTGGGAAACTACTCGAATTTTACATACAGTAATAAATTTACATACACCTGCGGCGTGTTTTGCATACACCTAATGTAAAACTGCGCGAAAATGGAAAAGTCAACTTGGATGGTACTTTCGCGGCGAATTCGCGCGAAAGTGTAACATAAATACTCTATCAATGAAACAACTGCTATCTGGGTTTTTAATCAGCCAGCTACAAGCCGAAACTTTTATGGTGTGCTGCAAAAAAAGGATTTGCCTATATCTTACCGTTCATTTCGCCCAGTCTTCGCCAGACTTGTGCCAGGTACGCGGTACGCCCGGGCGGCGCCGGACGAAAATGTGAAAATCCATGCAGTCATAGCTAAGAGGGCTTTCGCCAAATCTTCGCCCGGTTTTTGCGTAGAATGATCGGTGCATTCGCTGGACCTCCCGAGAGTCGGGCGAAGTCTGGGCGAAGTGAGCGGCGCGATGTAGGCGATTCGGCGTAACAATCAAGTTTCATCAGTGAAGCATACGAGCGAGCCGCTCACGAGGAACAAACAAAAAAAAGAACCTTGAATTGCTCACGAGGAACAAAAAAAAAACAGAAACCTTGAATTGTATGTTTGCGATATACTTCACACAATGTGGAACATCGTCGTCGTAAAATTCCATAATATTGTAACATCCATCTTCGTCGAAGCAAAACTTCTCATAAGAAGTTCTGGCCCAATCTATCCATAGATCTCGGAAAACGGAACATTCCTCTACGATCTCCTTTATTTCCTGTAAATACAACATATCAACACTCGTGCATACATATGGGGACGCGGTCACCTTTTTATCCCTTTTGTGTATTGTTTTATTGTCTGGACAGTATGTAGAACAAAGCTAACGTGTGATTATGTCGAGGTGAAGAAGCTTGTTGTTTTCCTTTCGGATGAGTGTTTTAAATACTGGTTTTGTTTCTTTTTGTGTTGTACAAATAATTTGACTCACCCAGCACGTTTCGTCGTCACTGTGGAAGATCTCAAAATAATCAGTAAAAGTTTCTGTAATCTAAAATTGGACCAGTAAAGAATAAGTTTCCTACATTTAGTCCCTCGGTGTGTGTAAGAGTGGTTGGGGGTGCCGCAGTGACAACTGCCTTGCTCTCGCACAACCGGTCGTTGGTAGGACTCCGGCCCGGATCTCCCTCACCCCCCTCACCCCCACCCCCCTCACCCCCAAAAGGTGTATCGGCTTCCTAAGAAAATTGGCCTCGGGAAAGTTTGAAGGCCAGTATGTCCGGCTTCCGATATGAACTGAACGTTTCGGCGGATTCGGTTGATATAACCCGGCACCCGGCATAAATCCTCGTCTATGACTTACAATTAGGGGTCGAAAAGAGGTACCCTACTCTACTATCTACCCTTTTTCAATTATAACTATTCATTCAGTTTTCCTTTTATTATATATCTATTGTATTATAATTATTATTACTTATTATTATGTTTTTTTTTCTTCTATTATATTTTTTTATATGGAAGCTCACAACTGACCAGTCGAATATGCAAACAGTAATGTTTTCTGCGTTTGATCTGGGAAGGAAGGTGTTTACGTCTGATTATAAGATCTGTTGTTTCTCTGAGCTCAATTCCTTCATAAACTTTGTGAATGTAGAATGGCTGAAAAATATATATTCATTCGTGGTAATGTCATCATTTCGTAGAGTTCCACGAAATTTCCCATTGAAGTGTTGGACTCATGGTCTCACGGTGAAAAAAAATCTAGCTTGTCTTTTTTTGACCAAGTCTGGAATGTTTCAGTGCCTGCCCCGTTCAACTAGCAGTTAATACTGCCAGTGAATTGGCCCGATCTAGGTGAAGTCGATTTCGGATCGGAGTGTCGTTAAAGCGTCACGACAGCGGGATTCTGCAATTCCTTGTTTTTAACCTAACAATGCACATCTTCATTTATAGGTTTATGCGAAAGAAATTAGCTCGATTTTTATATTCTAATCCGCCTGTTTTGCATACGCTTCATGGGGTTTCCATGTATGCGATTCGTACCTGCGAAAATGTCAAATGACTGTCCATGTTCGAGTCGATGTAAATGACATGGTTTCGTTTTTTCAATCTATTTCAAAATAGTACGGATTTATTTCAAATAGTATGGATCTGATACACTTTCGCTGCAGGACCATGTCAAACGTGCGATTCGCGTGGGTTACGGTAGGCAGTTGACATGCATGTAAAATGACTTGAACATGGACAGCGGTTTGACATTTTCACAGGTGCGAATCGCATACATGGAAAAACCATCATGGAAGTGCAGTTTCCAGACATCCGCATCCCAAACGCAAATCGGCCATTATACCGCTTTAAAGTGTTGATAAAAACTCGCCATCATTGGATCAAGAGCAGTAAGCGTAGGATAGAATCGGTGCGATTTGTCGTTGTTCATGGTCACACATCCTAGTGGGAACTTCTGTCTGGCCTTGACGACATACCGCAGCTTTTCGTATACGCTGAAGTTGAACCCTCCGAGTGCAAACTTGAAACATCGAAAGTCTGGAAATACCGAAATACCGAGAAAAAAATGTTTAGAGTCGATATAGGATAAGTTGATAAAGAAGCCGTCTTGAGATAAGCTAACTGTCCGTATTTCGTCCGTTAGCAGCCCCATTCAATGCGGGCACAAGTTTTTGATTGTGCTATGTTTTCGTTCGATCTTTAGTTTATTATAAATTGCAAATGTACTGCTTAGCGTTAGGTACTTATGCTTAATTTTGGTATATTGTTTGATGGTTATATAAGACGAGCGCTAACCAATGGGCTCGTAATTCGTTAAATTCTGAACTTTGTGCATTTCCTTCACAACCTCCACGTCATCTTCAGCTACGCTCCGGTCGAATAGTAGTAGGACTATGGGTAGAACAGCCCATAACCTGCTCATTTTGCTCGATGAAAAGAAAGAAGAAAGAGAAATAAGCAATAATTATGCAAATATACGTATTCAATTCAAATATTGAACTTTAATTGTAAAAATCGAAACTCAGGTACCATAGAGTCGCAAAGAGCAAAGTACTCTTTTGGAGCGTGCAACTTGGCAGGCAGGGAGGTAAAAATTTTTATGACGTCGTTACATGGAGAGTCGAGACAATGAATATTTTTTATTCCTGAAGGTACAAGCATATTTATTAAATTGTATTGATGTTCAGGCTTGTGGTTATTTTTCCTCATAATGGCCTGTGCATGCATGCGATTCGGCGAAAATGACAAATGCATATCCATGTTTGAGTCAATTTAAATGACAAGGTCCCGCAGTTATTTTGAATCTAGTACGGATCTATTTCAAATAGCACGGGTCTGATACACTTTCGCTGCAGGACCATGTCAAATGCGTTATTAGCATGGGTTACGGTAGGCATTTGACATTCATGTAAAAAGGCCTGAACATGTTGTCATTCTCGCAAGTGCAAAGATTGACAGGCCATAAAGCGGTTCAGGTTCAGGCCCAAGATATACGTGCTCGATATCATACTTTTTCGAACGATTTTGATTACTGTAAAGATTTGTATTTTTTAGATGCGTGAAGGAATAAGTAATATATAAAGCAGTGACCTAGTCCTGGGCATGTATTTTTCTGGTCCTATCCCTTTAACAAACCCAAAAAAAGTCACGGGAAGCTTTTGAAATCCTGTTTCTCCTAATGCTTTATAATAGTAGAAAAGAGGTCGTGGTTGTTTTTGAAAGACGACTTTTTTCCACGGGAAGTGCAATTCCCTAAGGAACTAAGGGATGTCAGCTATGTTATGAAAAGCACGTTGTATATATGAAGAATCTTTTGTCACACTATTTTATGCAAGTATTTTGCAGCAAATATATTTTTAACTTTTAAAAGGTAATTACATAAGTCTCCTCGTTTAAACAAGGTAATTACTTCCCTGTGGGATTCGTGATTTTGGTTAGGACGTTATATTCTTTCTGGCTTATCTCGTATATCGTCCTTCAATACTTACGATGGTCAAGTAGGAGCTTTTTTGTTTATAGCTACTTGTAAGTTATGTTTGTTGAACTTTTCCGAGCCTTGCAGTGCACTCAATTTTTCAATATTGCATATAAATAATCTGCCTTCAATGTATTTTGAGATAATCAAAGCTCTCAATTTCCCAATGATTTATCCCAGTGATTTTCACCGAGCAGTTTAGGCAATTACCTATAACCTATGGTTTGCTTGATAAACGAGTTTGAAAACGGCCCTGAACTCTGATCCTTTGGAAAATATCTGTCCACATCATGCCATACACAAGCGCATAAATATGATTTTAGATAGGATAGCCCTTATAAATTCTGTTTTCTGGTTGGAAAGTTAGTGAGATGCATTTGGCATGGATCCCCGTTACATATAAGCTTTTAAGCATCTTTCCGAAACTATAGACTATGGCCGTCATTAGTCTTGTAGACAAAAACCTGTGTCTTATTGATTATTAATTAAAGCGAAATACCGGCCCGTTTTTGAAACACATCGTAGACAACTGAATTCTTATGCTAATTTGCTCGAATTTAGCTCGATTTTTTATTCTAATTTATGTTCATTTGCATAAGCTGCATGAGAATTCTGGTGTACTCGACGTGTTTCAAAAACCGGCCGGTATTTCGTTTTAAACTACTGAACTGAAAAGTTGGAAATCATTCTTCAGTTCAGAGTTCAGAGAGCCCGAATGGAATCACGTGCGTGATAATTATTGCTTGTTACTTGTTTGTTTGGTGCCACAAACCTCATTTGCAGTTTATTCTTTTCGGTTTAATTTATAAAGAGAGCCGAAATCTTGACTGTGCTAAAAACGTTGTTTCTGACTAGGAGGCAAACTTGGAGCATATTATGCTGTAGCAGTCTTACATTGTAAACCTTGGAGACGTGAACAACTACTTGTTTTATGACGTTTCGCTGTTTATCACATACTTGAAACGTATTGCTACAATGAAACGTATTGCTACATTACAGTTCTCTATTATTCTGAGGCCGTATTCACCAAAACGCAGGGAGCCGAGGAGCTAAAGAATGCATCGAGAGTGAGAGAGCAGAAGGGATTCTGAGCGCTGGTGAGCCTAGGGAGGGCTCCCTGAGTGTTGGTGAATACGGCCTATGTTCTTTCTCGCAGAAAAAAACTGAAACTCCTAGATGCTCTAACAAGTTTACGTGATGAACAACTGAATTTTGTTCATTACTTGTCAGTATTGGATCTTTGTTTGTAACATGCTTGAAACGTACTCACATGGTAAACGGAGGAAGCACTCTGTTGACGATCGTTACCCTGATTTTTTGTGGGCAACCTATTTGGTGGCCTACTGCTGACCTTGTCGTGACTAAGTTTTTCGAAAACCGTCTGTAGCTGGTCACCACATGGTCACAAAAGGGTTTTCGGTGAAAACTATTTGGTGACCGGCTACTGACGGTTTTTTTTCGTTCTCTGTCTGGGAATTAATTTAATGTTCCATTTGCAGTTCAAGGTTGTTAGCGGAACATTTTGGTTTTGTTCTGATGTTTGGTCTAGTATAGTATAGCGTGAGAGAATTTTATATGAAACCGATTCCTAAATTCCAGAATTTGATCATTGACATTTGGGTCGTGTTTGTGTAACTCTATTTGGTTTTTCTCGGCAGTATGGCTTTTCGTCGGTCCCGAAATTTTAGTAGGACCCCTTGAGTCTTGAGCCAGCAAAAGATACTCATCATGAAGAATAAGAATCTTTTCTACATGTTGTGAAACTAAAAGTTATTCGGGATTCTAGTTTATGTTCCAGGTATATTTTATAACTTATACTGCAGGTAACACTTACGTGCAGGAGTATTCTCTATTTTTTCCAACAACGCTTTACAAAGTAGATTTAGAGTAAATAATCATATGTAGAAATCTGTGCGCCAGATGTTCGCCAATTTAAATTGTACAACAACCGCGCAACTTCCCATTTTTGAGGTCAATAGCTCAAAGTCCGCGTTCTATAGCTATGGAATGAGTTATACATTCGCATTGTCAAAGTGTACCCACTAGAAGGTGAATACAACGGATAAATCTTATTTCCGCTTTAATTTTCTTCGACCCGTTCCGAAAGGGAAATATACTGGAGAAAGGATGTGTAGTACGAAAATTTTATTCTTTTATACAAAAAAGGGCTTTGTACTTCCTCACAGATGTAATAATTTAATTTCTCCGAGTATCTTTGTGTAGAGCTTGCAGAATTGTAGCGTTTTTCAACTTAATATGTGAATACCACTTTATTCAGACATACAATCATCACACATAGACTTAAGCATGTAGAATCCAGGGTCCCGTTTGCTCTCGAAGTCGGGGATCTTCATTTTTAGCTCCAATCCAAGGCGGTGTCTCTTAGCCGATGTGTCCCATAGAGTGAAGTAGACGGTAGAAGACGGCACAGAAGATAATACAGAGCGAAAGGTCCGTCCTAAGGCTAGGCAAGGGGAGCGCCTTAACTTTATTCCCGACGCCGTGGCATGTTTGCAAGATGGTAGCACTGGGCGGGATTCGAACCCGGGTCGTATGGGTGAGAGACGAGAACTTTGCCAGTGAGCCACGACGCCCTTTATATACTAAATGCAGCATGTCTCATTGCTAATCTTATCGGTCATCTATTTGCGTTTATATGTTCGTTTTTTTCATCATCGGGTGAACCCTTTTTTGTATTTAATAAATAAAATAAATATTTATTAAATACAATTTTGCATTTAATTTTAAAAAAAAGTGTGGGCCCAGTTGTGGCGTCCCACCCGCGCGCAGGCCAAGTGCTAATGTTCGTGGACTATACATGTTTATTGTGTATGAATTTGTTGGTAAGTCATTTTAAAGGGACAGGCCCATCAAAATAAACCTATATTTACGATACGTTCATAATGACTATCAAGCATTTTTATTACAATATATACAAACTAAATTTCACCATTATTCGCCCTAGACAACTTTTTTCCAATGCGCTCCACGCATATGTATACCATAAAACTGCAGATTTCAAAGCTATATATGCAAATTTTAATCGCATTATAATTCCACTATAAATTTGCATTGACGACAAGGATATTTGCGGCTTTACGGTATACATTTGATCTGAGCGCATCGGAAAAAAGTTTCCCATGGCAAATAAATGTGAAATTTAGTTTGCATATATTGTAATAAAAATGCTTGATAGTCACTATGGACGTATCGTAAATATAGGTCTACTTTGATGGGCCTGTCCCTTTAAGAGTGTTTCCACTTCTCGTTTTCCCAAAGAGGTGTTTGAATTCGATTAATTTGGAGAAAATTGAATTTCTAGTTCAATTTCGAATGAACGGCGTTCGGAAGACGAAATGGAACTTTTCTAGAAAGATAGTCTTCTTTTCTATAAGATTCCTACTGTGAACTCATATTACTATCCAATGAATATTTCTAAAGAAATATTCATTGGATAGGAATATATACAGTAAAACTGGAAAAAAGAGCTCTCAGATCAAACACAAACTATGTTAGCGCTATCGCGCTAACAAAGGACTCATATAGCAATTATCATTTTGCACAATAGATGATAAAAACCCAAGACACACTTTAAAATCACAAACAAAACACTGCAACGTAAAAAATACGTAGCTAGCCGCAATGAAACGGACACAATTTTTCCCCTACACTGCTAGTCTTTTGTACGCCATTTTGCCCATTGGTTCAGCAAGAATAGAAAGCACAGTAGTAGCCACAGACAAGAAGAATATAAATAATCTCACTGAAACGTATCTAGTAGCGATGCCGTGCTGCATCGCCACGGAGAATAAAGCATACGATTTGTAATGAACTGTGAATTATTGTGAACCTAAGTGCTAAATACTGAACTCTCTTTCTCCCTCTCTCTATCTGACTTTTTATCCAGTCTCTCGATGGCTTTCATATCTCTCTTTCCCTCTCTCTCCTCTCTCTCGACCTCTAACCCTCTTTCTGTCCTACTCTCTCTCTACGTTTCTCTCTCTCCATGTCCCTCTCTCATACCACGGCAATGTTTTTTCTGCGTCCTCTCATTGTTTAAACTCTCTCCATTTCACACTGCACGAATCCCATTTTCGGGTTCTCTTGCAAATGCAAAAAAAAATTCGACTCTATCTTCATATGATTATGTCTGTTTGAATTTCCTTTGTACATTTTCAACCTTGTATGGATTTTCATTTTTTTTTAGACTAATTTTGTTTTATTATTGGTTTATTTTGTTTTATTATTGAAGTGGATAGTATGGCATGTACATAAGTCGAGCAGGAACATATTAGCCACAAGATCGAAAAGTAGTTTACCCTGCAGTGTCCCTCGTATTTCTTATAAAATGAACTTGTCGCCTATATTCTTTTATGGATTCTTCTTCTTCTGCTATAAAACGAACAGTGCGCCAGCTTTGAAAGAGTGCATACTGAATTGTAAATAGGGCCACTAATTAAAGTCCCAGGATCTCTCTCTCTCTTTCTCTCTCTTTCTCTCTCTCTCTCTCTCTCTCTCTTAATTCCACCCTTTATTCCCCGCAATTTTAACCTAAAAAGATCGATGAGTGCCTTTAAAAAGTCTCTTGAAACCCAAAATTATCCTTCCATTTTTGTCCTTTTCGTGTCTGTTTTCGAAAACAATTAGTGCATTTCTGTGCGTTTTTCGAGTGAGATCACCGCGTTTTTTAAAGGACAAAACGGTGTGACATCCAGTTTTTGAAGCCCATTTTAGACTGTGTATCCCCATGTAGTAAAGTTAATTCCTCCAAACTAAAGCTCTGAACCTTATAATACTTGTTTTTTGGAAGATAAACCCATTATCCTCAGATAAAAGGAAACCCATGTAGTATGTGCAGTTATTGATACAACGGAAAGTGTCGCAGACATGGATTTCAAAAACCGGATGTTGTACCGCTTTGAAGGTTTTGCGTGCGATCTGTGTCGTTTGCGGTTTGCGGAGTCTTAGTGCTGCATTTCAAAACAAAATTCCACCTTGCATACTTTATTATTTGGAATTTCAAAACGCAAAAGGTTGCATTACAAATGAGTGTGTGTGTGGTTTTTTTTAAAGTTCATTTATGTTTTTTTTTTGTGCATTACTATTACTATAAGTTCACATACGTACATTACTTTTTTTAGTTGCACATTACATTACTTTTTTTTCTTTGATTTCCCCATACTGTAATTGTCACCTTTTACCAAATGCAACCTGGAAATAAATTAGCATTATTCTTATTATTATAAGCATAAGGCAAGAATTATAATTATGAAATAATCTGCTACCGTAATTCTATCAAAGAGTCATAGAATCCTAGCTTCTGAATGTCAGCATAGAAAAGGGAAAATCTGAGAAAACGTTATTTCACAATGCTATGCCATAAAATTTGTTATCGTTATTCCGGACTGTATCCGCCACAATTTCTTTAGTTGTTTTTATTATATCTATCAATACTTATCCGCTTTGCAGTGAATATTCTAAAACGAATTTATAATTTTACTTTAATTTACCAGGTAGTATTTTTAGCTATTATTTCAGCTATTTTTTCAATATAATTAAGCACAAGACATACGTTTGATAAATTTTTATACATATTCCCAACGCATATTTTCCTAAGCAGTGAAATTTGCCATGAACGTTTCATTTTCATTTTCATTTTCATTTCTATTTTTTTATCGGCTTTTATTCTTTTTAGTACATTTTTATTTTGTATTGCCAGTCTCGGTGTGCATTGATTTTCAATCGAGGCACAGCGTGCTTACACAGAGAAAAACGTGCTGAAGGATAGTGAAATGTTTCAATATGTATATGCCTTTCTATGTATATGCCTTTCAACTGCTCAAATTTATTTGTACATTATTAGTAAAACACACTCAAATTTTTCTCTACTGTTTTTCGAAAGGCTCATCTTACTATGCATATGCCTATAATACAAACTTTAAAGTATTAAATTGATTTCTATTCTTGGTGAAAAAAAAAACAAATATTTTCGCGATTAGTTTCTATTCCGTTCACTCTCACGTTATTTTTAATAGTTTTGAACGTATCCAGGCAACAAAATTTGTACTTTATAGTATGTTTTTCACATATTTGTCACCGTGCTTTTTATTTAGTAAATTAAAATATTTTCATTCTTCTCTATTACATTAAACGCATTTTCAAACAAATCATGTAATGTTTAGTAGTGTTAGATCATCGTTGTAACTTCGCGTGTTTACTAATTTTGCTAATTTATTTTTGCTAAAGGATGGTTTTTTCCATTGCAGTGTAGTTGCTAAAATTGGCCAAATTTGTCCAACACTATGATTATGATCCTATGCCTATGTCCTATGATGGGGTATGGTATACGTAAGTTACATACTAGCTTAAGCAAACCATGTGACGTGGCGCGTCTTACTGTTACCTTACACACAAACATTGAAGCAATTTGTAAATTTTTGGCTGATGTATTCTGCTTGCGTTTTGATTGCTAAGTTAACAATCTAAAGAATCTAAAAAAAATCGCTAGCTGTAGCGTAGGAGCCCGTGAAAGGATTATCTCGCGTTAGTGAGCGAGATGACCGCCGCACACTCCCTGAAATTGGTTAATTGTAAGCAATTGTTTATTTCCTCGAATTCTAATTACTTGCAACCATGCCAACTTTGTGGCTAATCTATGTAATTTCCTAATTGCTTTGAAATCCCCTATCGAGAAGTCCGTCACACAAATTTTGACTAGGTTTTGCTTTTTGCGCCAAAATGATGTATGCAGATTTTCGGTTCATTGAGCAATTGCAATGTTCGAAAGTTACCCCCTAATTACAGAATCCCTTGTTTTCCATAACGCTAACACTTATTGCACCACTTGTAAAGAGAAGCAGAGAACCTTCATTCTGCTATTTCAAAAATGTGTTATTCAACTTAAAGCGAACTAACGACCAATGTTTGACCTTACCAAAGAAAAATAAAGCATAATATGCGCCTACCTAATTACTGTGCTAGAGAACAATTATGTCTTATAAACCCGTATTGCTGCATTCAACATATGTAATTGCCTCCCTAATTAATCTTCGGGGTTTAAATACTTTAATTCTGTTGCAAAACTGGTCGACGGAAAACAATCTTGTTACTAATGAGAAATTTGTTGCCTCGAAAATGTACTTTGAACAACAGTCCATATTTAGCCGCGGGAACTTATTTCGTATACTTCAAAAGCGGTTGCATAATAGACCGTAGGTCGATAGTACATGTATACTAACATTTAAGGGAGAGGTTTGGTGAAGAATACTTCGCTTTTTTCATTCTGCGATATTTTGTAACCCATATTTTGTTTGTACCAAAAATGTACCTAAACTATGTATGTTTTGTTGATTGTGGACCCTTTCATAACATTTCTAATGACTAAACTCTAAACTACATTTTCCTTCATACCCGCAAATTTTGTAGTGAATATTCCAATAATCTAGAATATGCAAATTAGTATATGCTAATTTATCGCTCTTTCTCCCCTCCTTTTTCCTCCCAAATCTCCTCCCCTTCATTGACTAGCGCAAAAAAAATGCGTAAATTCTGGTCAAAAATCACGCGCAAAAACCGGCGATCTGACAAAAATTCGAAGAAAAAAGATGCCAAATCTTCACAAAAATCTAATGAAACTGAAGACGAGAGCGATACTTTAATAGAAGAAGATAGGAGGTAAATGGAAATTGCAACTTTGCCTTTTCAAGGAAATCCGATGCAGATCTGATATTTTACTCCCCCTTTTCCGTATTAAATTACTCTGAAACGCTGGATCTAGTTTCATTTTCTAGGTTCAGTTACTTGTTTTTTTTTTTTTTTTTTTTGCAGAAGTAGTACTGTATTGTGTATAAAATACAATCGGATGTTGATTTTGGCTTTTCATTACCGTTTCGTCTCTTTTTTAGTGTGCAAGTGGGCAAAGTGTGTATGTTTGTTTGTTTGTCGTGTGCGCGTTACGCTCGATTTAATTTTTGTTTTGCAGCAAAAGAATGGTGGCGAGCAGTGGCTCGTCTTCTTCAACTCCTTCTATGGAAAGAAGAAGTCAAATTTCAAAAGGATTTCCAACTAGAGCCTCGTCTTCAAGTTGCAGTAGTGGTTGGTTATTTTAGGATCTTAGACAATATCTAAAATAATATTTACTCTTGTGATCAAATATTTATTATTTATAAGAATAATACAATCTGATATGCCCAACATTGCATTTGTCGGTGCTCAAAAAAATGCGTTCAGTGCTTGTTGTGATGCAGCACTTGCCTCACATTTGAAGCCAAGTAAGCGTGCCATATGAGAGCCATCCTTTCGCCAGTGTCCTTTATGTGCGCGGCGCAATCAGTAGTGGGACATTTTCAGGCAGTTCATCCTCTCCAAAACATCAAATTCGTAGCGCGGAAGAGGTCAATTCTGCCGTGTATTCCGTCACGCGCTATTCGTTCGCAGACCTTATCACAGCAGTCCTTCGACTGGACTTTTGGGACAATGAAGACCCGAAATCAATGTGCGTTTTGAAATTATTAACGTCTACATTTAAAATGTGTATATCAACTCCTATTTTGTTTTCTTGGAACGTTGAAACTATACTATGTTAACTAGGAAGAAGGTAAACTGTAAACTATTAGATTCGAACTCAAAAATTTAAGGTGTTCAGACATTCGATTGGTAGAGCTTTAATATAAATTCTTTAGACTATTCTGTCGGCAAGCGTTCGACATTGTCATAAAGCACACTGAAATGCCAGAGAGAACTATGAGGACTTTAAAGACACATTTAGAGGTGAGATGGGGTTCAGTTAGCTGAATCTCTTTGTGCCGTACCCAAGGGCTGGTATGTTATATCTACCAACCAATTGACCTCTAGTCCACCGTAATCCAACTATGTAATTGACAAGAATATTGGTCTCACCTTACCCTTTCCTTACCAATATTTGTATCTGTTCTTTACCTACCCTAGGCTTAGGCTTAGGCTTAGGCTTAGGCTTAGGCTTAGGCTTAGGCTTAGGCTTATTTATACTCACACGATTGGTTATGTATGGCACCAAGTTGTCCACTACTCCCTCGATTTCTAAGAAACTTCACCCCCCCCCCCCCCCCCCCCAGAATAGTTACGCTGTTTAGACATTTCATACGAAATGTGTTTAATATCGATGTGTTTAGGGTGAAACGCCGCTCCCCGATCTTGCCACATTGATTATGACTATCAAAGAGGACCCAGTGATAAATGAGCACAGTCCCATGTTTCTCCTAACGAGCCTTCTTCTCGTTTTCGTACAAACGGGTAGGCGTATAATAACTAAACGTTAAAAAAGGTGGAACGGTGGAAGGCGGGTCTTGTCATTAATGAAACTTGGGTGGTGAGCGGCGAAATCTTGGCGCGGAAGTGTGTTTGCAGAGTCACCCGTCGTACGAGTGCATCATTCTAGGCAACTACGACTGTCGTTATCGGGTATTACTCCGACACATCGGTACACTTTTGGCCGTACTATGGGACGATTTTGAAGAGGTGAGACTACCGTATTTTAAGTGTTTTTTTTCTTATTAGCGGTGGCAGATGACGACATCTCGATCTAAATTGGTTTTGATGTGCGGTCGATACATGAAATAACCAATGAATCTTTTTTCTTTACAGGTCGAAAACACACTAGCATCCAGCTTATTAGAAGAACAATACGAAGAAACCGAGTAAGTTGCACTATGGTTCTGACTTACAACGTTCTGACTTACGTATGGTTGTTAGTGTTAGGTATAAGGAGCGTCTTTGTGTTTGCCACTCTAGTAGGGTACTGGACGAAAAAGTTCATCGAGCAATTGCAAGTTTATTGAGCAATTGCAGCAGTTAGTCTTTGTGTGCATAGTTTTGTTATCCTAAAGTTAGGTAAGTGGGGTCTATGTGTGGTCCACGTTATCCAACAATTCTTATTTCCCTCTTTTTCCAGGGAACCCCAATCAATAAATGGGTAAGTTGACTGTAGTACGTGATTTGTAGTTGTACTGTTGTAATCTTGTGGCGTTGCAAGGCGTATACGTGGGTTGGCATTCGCCTCGCTACAAACTGGCTCACACACACACTGCGCCGCGTTCGCTCTTTGCTTTTAGTCATAAAATAGTATTTTTCCACTATATAGCATCGCAATCATGTTAGAAATTTACATAGAGCCAGTGCGCCGTTTCTTCAACATGTTTGTCACAAGCTGCATTTTTTCGCAACTATACTATGACGGCTCGGCACCACCAGGGCGCGACGCTCGAAAGCGCGTAGTTTTAGCGTCTAAGCTTATCCATTTTTACAAATATAATATGCGTAATTTTTAGGCAGTCTCGTAAAGCACGCGAGAAAACGGCGAGAAATAAGAAGATAAAGCGATATCTAATGATTGGAGCGGCTGGAAGTGTGGGCGGTGTGCTCATTGGTAGGTTTTCATATTGTGCTTATTGCTAGAGATACGTAAGTTCCCTGAGAGGGATTTCTTATGCAGTACGTACTACGTACGTCGAACCTGTGTACTCGGGGTAGACCGTTGCTGAGTGTCCTTTTTTTTAATTCGTAGTTCTTCAGTGGGAAGCACAGTCTGCACATGTATGAGTTATGACGAAATTTTTCAACAACAATTCTTCTTAATTAGCCTAAATTTGCCTGATTATCTTAATTAACCGGATGAGCCTAATTATGAAAACAATTCCTCCTAATTTTCAGGCTTAACGGGAGGATTGGCAGCTCCACTGGTGGCGGCTGGAGCTGGCGTTGTTATAGGTAAGGGGACCACAAATTTTGCACCATTATTACTCCCGAATCATCCTAGATTAGTACCAGAAACCAGAAGACCCGAGATTTATTACCATGGATCATGCGCCTTGCAACGGCTAATCTGATAGGCCAGAGTCAGTCAGAGTGCCCTTCTGTGCATTCGCGACACAGACTGGCACACGATTTGCATATATACATGAAAATGAGGCGGTCAAGGAAAATACAAAACAGCAATGCGTAACAGATCATATCGCTTTAGCAGAAAAAGTGGATTGCAAAAAAAAAAGAGGAAAACTCAATCGATAACCATCTTGGTTTAGGCACTGGTGCAGCAGCGGGCATCGCTACTACTGCGGGTGCGGCGATCCTGGGAACGTCCTTTGGTGTAGCTGGCGCTGGACTTGCGGGATACAAGGTGGCTTATTCATTGAGTTACGCGACAAAGTGTGAACTTAAACCAGCTGGTTCTCACCGGGAACTTTGAGAGAAGGGCGTAAAACACTTACCATTCTAAACAATATGCAGAATAAAAGAGCTCCCCGATATCGATTGCATCTGCGCACACTGTGCCACCACAGGGTGTGCAGCACAATGAAATGATGAAGAGAAAGTAGTATATAACTCATCGTGTTGTCGTTGATTAGCAAACAGGTAATTAGATAAATAAACATTGGAATATCAAGCGTAATGTATAGGTACAAGCGTCAGGCATATCAGCGTTTTGCAAATATTTGCCTCGATCGTATGATGTGTGGCCGATATTGTATTATGTGGGCGATATGTGGGCGATAGCCTGGCTACGATAATACTTAGGAAAGTTTCAGATGAAAAAGCGAGTCGGTGCAATTGAGGAGTTCTCCGTTGAACCATTGACCGAGGGCACATCGCTGAATTGTGTGTTGGTCGTGAGCGGATGGATCGATAAAGATACGGTTGGTATACGGTACTAGTACGTTACGCGACACCGCTACGGTACCAGTACGCTACGCGGCACAGCTACGGCACTAGTACGCTAGGCAGCACAGCTACCGTATACCTTATGCGGGGATTGTGCAAAAATAGCCAGATTATGTTTTTTTTTCAATGATTATGCTTGCTTAGCAGTAGGAAATGATGTGTAGTTTTCTATACGGGTTTTTTTCTCAGTTAGATGTGTACTGCCCTATATTGACAAAATCATTAGCTCTAAATCCAAAGGTGAACCGTCTTCCCAAGAGACCTGAACTCCGCGCGGGTCCCGTGCCTGAAATACACGGTCCGGCCTGCTCTGGGTTTTTGGTTTCTGAATCCAAACCTACTAATTCTAATTCTAGACCCCATCGGAAGCATTCGTTCATCAATGGCGACATCTTATCCTAGCAAAGGAGCAGTACACACTGCACTACGAGAGCCGATACTTGGTGGAGCTCGGGAAGGTTCGTCTTTTTTCCGGGTCCGAATCAGTTCAGCACATACATTTGTATATAACACATAGGAACAGATTAGCCAGCATACTTCAAAACCACGCACCATACTGTTTTAAAGCGGCATTACGGCCGGTTTTTGTAAGGTATGTTGGATAATGGTATTCCTGTGCAGTTATGACAAGTGTGTCGAATTGGAGGCGATGTTTTTCTTCTAACAATAAGCATACTCATTTGTGTGTAATGCATGGAAATATACTTATCCAGGGTACCTCAAAACCACGCACCATATTGCTTTAATAAACTATGAACAATAATGAACATGCATATTTAGGCAATCGAATACCTGATGAGTTTCGCTGTAAGCATGGCCATTCAGCAGACGCTTATGGAAACAGCACTGGCTGGTACGTAAGCGGAGAATAACTTTGCATTTGAATACTTACATTCGATTTCCAAACACCTCAAATAAAGGGTGAAATCAGTGAAAATAGAAATTGACGTTGTACTTCGAAAATTGAAGCGAAAAACAAATACCGTACGACATTGAAATTGAATAAGGCAACTACAAATAACGGGTGGCGGTTTGAGGTTTGAGGTTGAGGCACCTACCGGTAGACAGGTAGACTGAGCAAAACAAGATTACAACGGTTATTCGCGCACTCCGTGTATTCCCGTATTCTTCTAGCCTGATATATATTGATTGGCGTGTTGATGAAGTCGTAGAAGCTGTTAGCTATTTAAAACCTGGTAGAATTTCCATTATTCAGGCCTTCTGACCGCTGTCGCGTGGCCCGTCGCTATTCTCTCCTGTGCGAGCGTGCTCGACAATCCCTGGAACGTTTGTATAGCTCGAGCAGCTGAGGTAACAAATCTATTAGCTGAATACAGTTAACAGTATACCGCCCTACCAATTTTGTCGAGAAGCGTCTTATAACAAAATTTGTCGAGAAGCGTAGCCCAGTTTTCACGACAACTTGTGTTTTCCTTTGTTTGTGAAACACAGCGTTTTACCTAAGCGACTTATCCCGTTGTTTAGTGTCTAGTGTCTAGTAGAATAGGAAGATGCTATATAAGTGATTCAGTGTGCGCGTCATTCACTATTCGTATCTTGAGTTTTCCCGTACGGTAAATTAGTGAGATGATAAAGTCTGAAACAACAAAAGAACTAGAGTCTTTCAAGTCTCCAGTGGATCCCTGCAGGCCTCGAATCCGAAATCCGAATTAACCGAATTTCAAACCGAAATCGGAATCACAACCGTAATCCAATCCAAATCCGAAATAAAATCCGAACCTTCATTTGTGTTTAGGTTGGCGAACATCTTGCTGACGTGCTGCTCTCTCGTTCCCATGGCAAACGGCCGATCTCTCTTATTGGTTTCTCGCTCGGCGCCCGTGTTATCTACCACTGCTTGCTGGCAATGAGCAAGCGTTCGGATAGTGTTGGTAGAGAAATTAGAACCAAAAACTAGGTTTTGCTACGTTATCCTCTGGCAAACATACAGGAAACAAAGTAAAATGGGTTTCCCAATTTTGATCTCATCATCAATCAGTAGAGTTGTCACTAAATTCGTACACCGCAGACATGACGATGGGAAATGTATGCGGGTGTGAAGTTGTGAGGCAACTTAATCCAGAATACGACTTCTGATGAAGCTTTAAAAGTGTCATTTGAAGAAAGGCAGTTTTCCTTTCAGGCATAGTCGAAGACGTGGTCCTCCTCGGGGCACCCGTTTCTGCTTCACCAAAACAGTGGAAGGAATTGAGTCGAGTTGTTGGAGGACGAATCATAAATGGATATTGTGAAACGGACTGGTTGCTAAGGTATGTGCCGACGAGCACTTTTGTGCGCCGTGAAAATGTGCGCGGACAAATTTTGGCGCACACATGGCACAAGTCTTGGCAGGGCGACAGGTGCGCTGCTGGAGCGCGAACTGGAAATGGGCATAGTTAGCGCACCCCATGCACAATAGTGCGAAATTGAATCCGTTACACAACTCTGGTGGATATGTTTTTGCGCGGCGACTTCGTGATAGTTTCGCGTAGTACGATAAGGGCTGCTAGTGTGATTAACAGACTGTTGAGTGACCCTCACTGGGTTGGTAATATGTTTTGTAAAGCGCTAGTCCGTAGGACGGAAAACTAAATAAATAAATAAGATCCCTTTCAGATTCGTTTACCGTACAATGTCCGTGCAGTTCACTATTGCCGGCACGGGACCCGTGGATGGAGCGAATAAGAAAATTGTCAACTACAATCTGTCGCATATTGTAGGTTTTAGATGAGAAAAGATAAATTGTACGCCTTATACAAACATAAATAGTGGAAACCTGTAGTGGAACGACTACCTGGAGCAAGAGCCCAACCGCTAACCACTGCACCAAGACTAGTTTCTTATAATAATAATATCACAAAAACAGAATGGATAGAAAGTAAATTGTGAACGAATAATCTGAACTAGTACACATATCCCCTTTTCAGGTAAAGGGTCACATGGATTACTCGAAGAAATTGACCGAGGTAATCATATTCAAATTATTTGAACGCAGTTAGACAGATCGAGTTTTGGGGCGGCAACTTGGGCGCCAATTAAGAGCGGCTCACCTCTATTTAGGAGTTAGCTAGGATGCGCAAGGTGCATACAAACTTCATAAATGAATTTTGCATAAAAAATATGAGGATTAACTTTAAATACAATTTGAGCAATTAAAGTGGTAAGGTAAATAAAGTATCAGTATTTTCCAGGTTCTCCAAGCCGTCGGTGTGCCAGTCTCTCCTCATTCGTCTGCGAGTGCTGCAGACTTGCAGATCTATGAGACTGCTATTGATCCATTGGATAGTGGCAGAGAGTCAGCTGGTGGGAATTATTGATTTTTGGCTTGTGTCTGTTTATTGATTGACCGTCCGTCTATTGTTGACTCTGGCCAGGTTCTCGAGTGTCTGAGTACCAGTACCCTTTTGCGAAAACGTAGCTAACATAGGGCGAAATCGCCGCGCACCCTTTTCGCTTACTATATATCGATTTTCACATTTGCATATAGTTGTCGCGCCCAATTTTCGCGCCAATTCTCCGCGCACACCCGATGTTGGTCATCGTAAAGGTGTCAGCCTCTGCTACCACAACGTTGATGCGATGTTGAACCTAGTCTGTGAACCTGTTCAAAACGAGGTTTTAACCTGTGTGCTTGCCCATCCATCACACAATACAATAACAATGTTTACAGGAACTGAATTCAACGAGTCAGATACCGAGTGCGCCACCCCGTCGCCCTCACAACTATCAGAAACTTTTGAGGAGATTAAAGTGAGGGATCACTCGTTCAATCAGCACGATCGATCATTTAACGATTTGAATGAGATCAAGAGCAAAGGAGCGGCACCTTAGGCTGAGAGCCTTAGGGCTGAGTAGTGAGCATACAGTAGTCTCATAATTAACTATTGTTGGTAATTAACATTTTGGTGCTCTTTTTCTTACAACCCTAATAAAATTTGCCCAGATTATTAGAAGAATCTCGAAAAGTGAGTTGCGCGTCCATGACTCGAACTATATTCACGCCGCGCACGTTTCGCGTATATTTGGCGCAATCTTGGCTAACCACGTATGCCTGCGTGTGCCTAGTGTAAAGCAAGCGTCACGGGCTACAGAAGCGCGGCACACTTCCAGAGTTCCCTCAATGTTAATTTTTCCATCAAGCTATTAAATTATCAATTATCAGTGCAATATCGGTAACTTATTCTTTATCATCATCATATTCGTATCATGCTTTATCAACAGTCGTATATTAAGTTTGCCCATGCGGAATTTTGTATTCTAGTCTTATAGAGGTATATGCATACGTGTACATTTCATGCATTTTATTTAATTGTTAGTTTGCTTGGTGTAATGATTTATGTATGTTTGATGCGTAATTGTTTAAATTCATGGAATTCCTAAGACCTATTATGTATCTTGTGGAATTGGCAATTACTAAGAGGATCCTGATTGTAATACAAATATTTAAAGCGAAATACCGGCCGGTTTTTTTTTTGAAACGCGAATCGTGGACAGCTGAATTTTTACGTGTTTATGCAAATTTGCTCGAATTTAGCTCTAATTTATGTTCATTTGCACAACCTGCACAAGAATGCTAGTGTACTCGATGTGTTTCAAAAACCGGCCGGTATTTCGCTTTAATATGCAAACGTCTCCTCTATGACTATGACTATGCGCTCCTGTTTTGGGTACAATTTTGGGTTGTAAGAGTAAGTTAGTAGGTAGATTCTGACAAAAAGATTGTCCTGTTATCAACGGCTAGAAGTGTTACTCTTGGGCAAAAAAGGGAAACTGCCAATATGTGGCGGCGGACTAATGCAGAGTTGCGCCAGGGATGCAAACGGTGCACAATAGTGGCACACCTCTGGCGCTCTGCGCATACACGGCAAAAATGCGCCGATGTTGCTCCATGCTTTCGTAAGACATCCTTTACGTTCCTTGTTATCTTCGGTTTTCGGAAAACGGCTTTTTACTGAAAAACAGGCAGATTTTTCATATTTGTCTTCCTTGGTGTAGTATTCTAGTCATTGCATGTAAGAGTCTTTTTTTGTTTATTTACTGTACTTGTAGTTGATTTGGAAAGCTCAGTTACCTTACAGATAGGGCAGAATTATGAACTAACAAGCGTTTTCCATTTTAGCCAACGTGCATTGTATGTTATATGTATATCAGAATCAGATTCCACACCGGTGTAATAAATGTTATTCAATTTGTTTTATCTTACCCAGAGCCCAGAGCTAACGCATGTCGCATGTGTGCAAATTAGGGTGTTTAATGTAGTGGAACGTTTTATGTTTTACGAGAAAATGCTGCAACTGAGTATATTCGTCTGATGCGTTAGAGCAACTGGAGGCGTGTCTCAAGATCAACTTGAAGCTGGATCAAACCCGCTCCATGCCACTTTGTGCCGCAGCAGAGCAAATTGTTCGCAGAGTCGGGAAGCAAATAAGGCTAACGAATGCACTTCTACATATCCTGTGTTGAGGCAGTACAGAAGAGGTTTTTCTGAAAATCGGCGGACCGATACGTCATTAGTTCAGTCTCGTCCTTGATCTCTGCCCATTGATATATAGCACATTCGGCTATCTACCAATCTGCACGCGGAGGTCGTTCTAGATCTGGAGATTCCCCTTAGTGAGACTGGAAATGACCTTTGGGACCTCCCCCTTATTCCAAGATTCATCTTATTCCCAAGAATTTTTAAAGCGAAGTGTCGGCCGCTTTTTGAAGCTCATCGCGGTCAGCTGCATTCTTACGCATTCTAGTTTATGCTCATTTGCATATGCTGCATAAGAATTCACCTGTGTACTCGATCTGTTTCAAAAACCGGCCGGTATTTCGTTTGATACCAGGCGATTACAAAGTGACCATTCGTTTAGTTGTACTCTCTCTCTCTCTCTCTTGTACTCTCTTTCTCTCTGTCTGTGTATCCCTGTCTCGGCCTCTCCCTCTCTCTTCCTCTCTCTCTCCATTATCTTATGTATATCATCATCCTTGCTATCCCATTTATTGTAGTTTAAACTCTGACCTTGTACATCCATGCATATACCCTTCCTTTATTTGGGTCCACTGCCTTATCCTTGATGATATTGGATTTCATCTGTATCATTGTATCTTTCAAAAAATACAGTCCAGGGCGCGAATCCGGCTTGATTTTTATAAATTGCGCGGCCTTTTTCTACGTAGAACGCTGATTGGTAGGGAAATCATAATGTATCACCGACTTTGCCAAACAGCATCCCATAAGTACTTATATCTCTTTGTTTTGTAAACTCTCTCAGTTTGTCTCTATCACTTTCTCTCCCTTTCTTTCCCTTTCTCTGTCTTCCTTACCAAAACAACTTTTAAAAGTTGACCACAGTTCCATAGGCATCTTTTAAAGTAAGTCGAGCGCATCGGAACCCGGTTTTTTATTCCAAATGATAACTAGATCAATCACGAGTAATCTGATAGGCTGATTATGCGGAAGCAATTTTTTTCGTTCAATATATGATCAACATCAGTTACCTTGCAGTTATCTTTTTTTCAATTTTGCATGCCCTCTATCTACTATCTGCTCTACTTTTTTATCTCGTATGGCCCTTTTAAAGCGGAACACCGGCCGGTTTCTGAAAGTTGTATGCATCATATGCAAACGAGCATCCAATTCTACCCCACTTATTGTTAGCATAAATGCCATAAGAGTGCAGTTGTCCGCGATGCGTTTCAAATACCGGCCTGTATTTCGCTTTAATATTATCCTCCTCTATGTAGACTGTAGCAAGGGAACTTCTCGCAATTCGAAATTCGAAACCAACATAAAAGTTTGTTGTAGCTCTTTTCGTCTTGCATACCCATTTTTTAATATTCAAAGCGGGATAACAGCCGGTTTTTGAAACATGTTGGACGCTTCTTCCGAGTTCTAAGTATTGTATGTGCAAATAACTGTGATTAATTGCCGTACTTATTTTAATTTGCATACAAAATATGGAACTTCAGTTGTCCAAATAATGTTTCAAAATCGGTCGTTACGACGCTTTAGGCTATTAGGTGTTTTAGGTTTTAGGGTCAATTTTTTAAGGGTTTCCAGGTTTTACGAAATATATGAGACTATTGTTACTAAAAGTGGGGGTTTTTCTGTCTAACGGGTTTGTCTACGTGCAGACAGTGGGCTTTTGCAGGCAGTAGTTTCGCTAGTTCATATAGGTTTCAACAACCGTCACGGTCTCGCTTTAAAGTTTCCTTGGAAATAAAGCCGTCATCTATCGTCATTTGGTTGTTATTTAAAATTTTGCAAGTTGTACGCATGAGAGAAAACGATAGCGACAAGACAGAGAGAGAGAGAGGGAGAAAGAGGGATTGACGCTTTTGACAAATGAACAGAATTTTGTTATTGAAATGTTATCATTGTCACAGAGAAACTTGGAATGGCAAGCGTCATTTCTGCAGCGTATGCTAGAAGCCATAACAACGCGAAACTTGGACGGTGCGCGGCGAAAATAATGCACCTCGCCCAGTCTTCGCCAGGTTCTCGTAAGTTCTCTCAATTCCGCTCCGCGAAAACCTGGCGAAGATAGAGCGAATTCGCCACGCACTCTTTTGCCGGATTCTGCATAAGTTTTCGCATTTCGCCGTTTTTATACATTTCGCCGCGCGCCACCTGAGTTTCGTAATCCAGCATCCCTTCCTTTTGGTGCAAATTTCTTACAAAGCCCTTATTGCTTTATGCAATACAGTTTCTCCGTTTCTCGTGTATGAATTCGCCTTTTCTCTCGCTCAATTCGGCTCAATCACGTTACAGCCTTCTCTTTGTCTAATTGATATACACAATAATAAAATAAGGTAATTACACATCATTGCACTACCGTATTTTGGTTGACATTTTTGAGGTATCAGAGTAATCAGAGCGTGAGCATATGATATTACTGTAAAACGACGGATGAAATTATCAACAAAAAAAAACTGGAAAATGCTATTGATAGCTGACATTCTTCGCTAATTTACCATGATAAAAACATCGTAAACAAAAGTTTATCAGTTCGGTACTAGAAATACTCGCTAATTTTATTCGAACATTGGAGAACAGATCGCGTGCTATTTCTTCAGTTCACTTTTTGATTTCTTTATTTCAATTTCACTATTTCTTACTTTTTGTTAATTTTTAATTGGATAGCTCCCATAGAGAAACATTCACATACGTTTCTACTTACGCGTGGTTTATTTAAAGCGAAACACCAGCCGGTTTTTGAAACGCATCGTGGACAACTGAATTTTTACGCATTTATGCTAATTTGCTCGAATTTAGCTCGATTTTTTATAATAATTTATACTAATTTGCATAAGATGCATAAGATTGCTGGTGTACTCAATGTGTTTCAATAACCGGCCGGTATTTCGCTTTAAGTTTACTCTAATTTTATTTATTGCGCTTACAATTAGTTACATTTCGACCTAATGTCGTGCAGTACGAGTGTGTATGTAAAATAACTCGTCTTCGTCCACGAATTTTGAAGCTCACAGTTGCACTCGAGTTACGATTAGGCCTACGCTTACTGCGCTATCTACTCTTACGCTAACTCTGGCTTACACTGACGATAAATATATACGCCACAGCCACAAGAGCGCGCTCCTATACTCAAAAGTAGCTCAGTACAGTCTATAGGGTTTAGGCTTCGAAATTGCCATATTCCCCGAGTCTGACACTATTAATAGGGTAATTTTATTTTCCCAAGTGCTCAAAAAAAAAAGTTTCTATTTTCTGGCAGGAAGAAAGCTTTCAACGAAATCCTCCGACCACTTCAAGAACAAATTCGCTCAGTTTGGCGGAACACTGATCTCTAATGATAATATATAAAATAAGCTTTCATATCTGATCTCAAAGTGTGCGTTGATAAAGATTCGAGTTATTTTTCTACGGTAGAAACAGACACCGGAAAGAAAACATTGGAATTGACTGGCCAACACATATTATCAAATCAACCTTTTTCGATTTTTTACCCTTGAAAATGATGTAATACTTCGAACGAAAAGCTATTTATGTACTGTTTCGCCGTAGATATAAGTAGTTCTGTTATTTTGCGCAGCAAGGCCCGTGGCGCAGTGGCAAGCGCCTTGTCCACGCCGCCGGTCGTTTTTTCGATTCCGGCCCGGAACCCCTTAGCTGGGTAAAACTGGCGGCGGAGATAAATCGGCTTCCCGAGAAAATTGACCTCCGGGAAGTTTAAAGACAATATGTCCTGCGTCAGAAATGAACTGAACCCCGGTGCACCGTTTCTGCGGATTCGGTTGATATAACCCAGTAATCTTTTTTTATCTTTTAAGGCCCGTGAACCATTTACCTGAGGATGCGATTTTAATAACCTAGAACACTTTAGCATTGTCTTCTTTTTTTAGGTGATCAATGTACTACGTGCCGGATGACTAAGTATAAGAAATTTAGAACTGTTGCTTGTTTGTTTGTTTGATTTCTAGCATTAGTGTTATATCAGAACTTTGGTACTGTAGTAGTACATCGGCGTACTCGTACTTGTAGTACATGGCATATAGTATAAGTACAAGAGTACTTATATTGCAATCAAACATCGCAAAGCCAAAGCTTTCATAATATCTCTATCCCAGACATTTTCGACTATCTTTATCAACACAGCTATCCTTTTTATTCTTTAAAGGATTTATCCTTTGAAGTAATTGATACGCATCAAGACATTTGCACGCGCATAGTGCCGCATGAGCCTAAGCCTAAGCCTAAGCCTAAGCTCTCTTTTATCCAACTTTTGGGGACGACATATTTGTCTGTGGAGCGTGCCACCCGATAACTACTCATTGTAAGTAGATTACACTTTCAAACCAATCGTTTTTCTTGAACTTTGACTCAAACGGTGTTAAAAACACTATTTCTTTCCTTTATCTACGAGATTTCCGACTCCGATTCTTGGCAAAGATCGAAGTAGAAACTTTGCAACAAAAAAAATAGCGCTCACGTTAGACGGTTAGACAATGCTAGCTCGCCGAAAAGGAACATCGATCAAAAGTAATCACCAGCCTGGAATGGATATATATCTATGAAGAAGCGAACGTGATAAAATGATAAGCGAAGTGTGACATCAGATTTCATCTGTTAAATCAATTTTTCAATCACATGAAAGCTATATGAGCAGGCCCATGGAGAAGCGTTATGCCGAACAATTGGGATAGAGAGAGAGCGCCCCGGAAACGCTGATGAGTAGCCGCATGTTCTTTACCATAATTTCGGCAGCGTTGTGCAGCAGAATACAGTATCTTTGATACTGTATTCCATGCATTATATGCAAATGAGTGTGGTTAGAGTAAACAGTGGCCCCAGTTAGATCCCACTTACAATCTGCTTTAATCATACAAAACCGCTAAAACTAAAGGGTTCGCTATTCATGCATAATGAAAATTATTGCATTATTGCCTCGTAACTTTTAGCTAACAATCAGAAACATGCAGCTTATTCTAGATACAGGCAGTCTTTTAAAGATATTTTTAATTTATAGCACTTCGCGTAACGGAAAATCGCAATAGAACTGAACGAACAAACCAGACATCGAGCCATAGGATACCCCCTTTTTGCGATATTTTTGCTGTGACTATGCTACACGTGACACTCGTTCTGCCTTCCTGTCTGCAGTATACTTCGTCATGCCTGTCTTACTGTAATAAGTGCCGTTATTCTGCATAAACTTTGCTTACTGTATAATTTGTACGACCTGTCAGTGTCATTTATGTCTTAGTGTGCATGTACATGTACATGTACCGCTAGTTCATTAAAGAAAAGACTGAAAAAGTGCTTCATCTAGGTCACGCCTATTCACAGTATTTTTTACGCAGCGCACTACGGGTGCTTTATTCGGAACTCGTTGAATATATATATAACTTTTAATACATTATGTCTTTGTCCTCGGCGTTTTGACCTTTTTAATATCTACTGATTTTTGTGATTTGTAGCCTGTTCGCCGAGTTTGGGATGGAAAATCAAGGGTGGAAATTGGAAATTAAATAATTTTGTCTTTTGAACCGCTTGTTTTAGCAGAACCCACTCTTCATATTCTTAGTATAGTATATCAGTCTATAACGTGTGAGCAAGACTACAACACTTTCAATTTCTTTTGCTTATTCATCATACCCTTTTCATTTTTAAACACTGGTATACGTCGTATATGATAAATTCGAAATGAGCAGCGAATTTCAGCTAAAAAGCAGCTTCTATATTTCAGAAATGTTTTTTTTTACTTGTCACTCTTTACTACTCTTTCATAAATAAATCACCAACTCGCAATGCTAATCATCATCGAGTTATACGATAGAAATCATTGGCTCTAAGTAGTTTCTCATCGGCTTAGGCATTACCGAATCCTCTAATTACCAGGCTAATTGCCTAATTGTCTTCAGGTGCGGCACCCGTAAGGGGAGCTGTTTTGCTTACACAGGAACCATGTCCTCCTCCACTACGTCCTCTATCAAGTCTGATCCATCGTTGATAAAGGGCTACACGGCGAGGAGTCTCATCTCATTTTGGTGAGTTATGGTTAGGAGGCCTTGGTGGGTGCCGCGATGTTCTGGCACCACCTTTCGGTGTATTGCGTGCTGTAAAAAAAAAGAAAATTCGCACGTGGCGAGGTGCTAAGGGTGCGCGATAGTCAGTGCGCTCCTTCCGCGCCTCTCCTTAAACGTGCGCCGCGTCTGCGCCAACTGGAACTTGACGTTCACACGCCGCGCACGGGTGGCGCGAACTTTCATCAGTGGCAGGAGTGCCAAAAGTACATTAAGCCAAGGAATGCTCATGGGATCCACTGATGTACTTTACAACTTAAACTTACGATTAGTACAGTATGCTACATCAGTACGAACTTACCGTAGCATTTTAGGGTAATCGGTCTGTGCAACAACTTCGCCTATGTTGTGATGCTGAGCGCTGCTCAGGACGTTTTGAGTAATAATGAAGGACAGACAGTCTCTGTACTGAATGCCAACACAACAAAGGAAGCCCATACATGTGTGGTGAGTTTTTTTATTAGTTTTCAGAGGCCGGTTCCAATAAAATTTACCGCTGGGGTAGGTTACATGCGTCTCCTGTTTAGCGTGCACTCTCGGCTTTCTCTCGCAGCCTGTCAAAGGCAGAGAAAGCGAGACAGCACGCTAAACAGGAGACGCCTGTAACCTACCCCAGCGGTAAATTTTATTGGAACTGGCCTCTGGAAATGTAACATACACATACTAGCACCTTCTCGAAACACTAACCAATTTTGAAGGGATGCTAAGAAAATAAATCTCCGCCATTAATTACGTTTCACAAACTACGTAAAGCACTTTAAAGCTACTCTACTCCAAACCAATGTGGCGGTGTTCGAAACGGTAAAATGAACAATACGAATAACTACAGTAAGATCGATTAAGACAACAACTATGGAAATTCAAATACAATGACCTTCTTTGCTTTCAGGAATAATGTTTTCTCTTGGTAATTGCATAAATTAGAGAAACTAGAAACTTCTCTTGGTAATTAGAGAAACGAAAAACACAATACTGCCCAAGGAAAAACAACCTTTCCCAACACAACGAAGACTTTTGAAACTGAAATAACAAGAAACTTTTCACAGTAATAAATATATAGTATTTAGGAGGAGATCGTGGTTCGTGACTGTAAACCAATGTCCGCTGGTCTCGTGTTGATATGCAACATCGCGCCGTCCTTCCTCATCAAAATGTCCGCTCCATTTTTCGTCCACCACTTTCCCTATGGGTGAGTGGGTTTTTTTATAACCCTCCCATATTTTTTGGTATGAGCTCCCACCAAGTTTCCACACAATAAAGGCTTTAGGGAGTTCGCTCCAGAATTTCATAACACATAGTCAACAAACACACGTCCACACGTCGTTCACGATCCCTTAAAGCGAAATACCGGCCATTTTTTGAAACACATCGAGTACACTTGCATCCTTTGCAGTTAAAGCAAATGAACATAAATTATAATAAAAAAAATCGAGCTAAATTCGAGTAACTTAGCATAGGTACGTAATAATTCAGTTGTCCACGATGTATTTCAAAAACCGGCCGGTATTTCGCTTTAGCGAGACAAGGGAAATGCGTGGTCAAGACCATTTAATTTCTAATTAATTTATTTATTTGTATGTCAAATTACAGATCTCTCCTAAAATAACCACCTTCCTCAATTACAGAGTCCGCCATACAGCCACAGTGGTCAGCCAGGCAATTGCACTTCTCATCACTGCGTTCGCCAACAGTGTTGGAATGGCTCTCGGTGGTGGGCTATCTTTTTTAAGCGTTATGGCACGTGGTTTTCAAACGTATCCTGGACACTTTTAAGCGTTATGGCACGTGGGTTTCAAACGTATGCTGGTCATTTGTAGTCCCAACCAATCCAAGTATCATATCTAAATAAATGTGATCCTTTCATTGCTGTACATGATCAGCAGGAGGACGGAGAATTTTTTTAAACCAATACTTTTACATGTACAGTTCCGCATACGTTTCACGAACTACGTAAAGCACTTCAAAGCTAGTCCAAACCAATGTGTCCCGGTCTTCAAGACAACGAATATGGTAATTCAAGTACAGTAACCTCGTTTGATTTCAGGAGTAATGTTGGCTTCTCTGTCGAGCGGATTCGGAGAAATCACTTATTTGGCTCTTGCTTCACATTATTCACCGTAAGACATTCACAGTGCCATGTATATTGTATTCTTGTATATCGTAGTATATTGCATACCGTATCCCTTCCCTATGTAGCATATGCTCTTATAAAGAATACAGTACATCGCGATGCAGCAGCACCCTGGGTACCGTAGTTTTAACTTTTAACTTTTAACAAACCCGTAACCAGAGAAACACACCATTCCAAAAATCACGTATCCTCTTATTTTTCTCAAATATGCAAGAAGCATAAAGTAGAAAACTAGGGGCTCACAACGGTCAAAATAAATTTTCATCGTAAAATAAACTCTTTCAGTAACACAATATCGACATGGTCATCCGGAACTGGGGCGGCCGGAATAGCGGGAGCTCTGTCTTATGCGGGTGAGGTTTCTTTCTAAAATACGGTATGGCGGCCATAGACCATAGACGCTTTTGTGAGGCTGACCACCACTACCTACAGACTCATCCATTATGTGCAAAGATGACCCAGAATGGAACCTTATTTGCAAACCACATATGAAAATTGTGACCCAAGACGACGCTTGTTTTCTTATTATATAAAGGAGAAGAGTTTACTTTTTTGTTTGTGTGAACGAAACGAAAATTAGGCTATAAAAGGAGAGCCGGAGCCCAGAAATTGAGCAAGCGAAGTGCGAATTTTATTTCATGATTTTCCAAGATATGTTGCAAACGTTTCACAAGTGTGCTCACTGATCTTCCTACATTTTGAACCTTGAAAGTCGCCTCAGGCGGCGATAGCCGTCTGGTATTCAATATTCACCTTATCGACTTTGAACTTATATTATGCTTGTAATTTCAGGTTTGACAGACCCTCAGCTTGCTGGTCTCTCTTGCAAAGAGGCGCTCCTGCTCATGATGATTGTACCGGTTATATTCGCATTTATGTAAGTTTAAAAAGTTCGAGAACATTCAACTTTTCGAGAGTTCTTGAGATACAAAATATATTTTACTGTTGGGGCACGAAGGAGCTTGCAAGCTACGTGAAAGCAGCGCGCCTAGTGCCCAATGGCATGCAAAACGCTACCCGCTAGCTTTTGTATATTAAGTTCTCTTGGAAAAGCTTTATTCAGGAAGTGCATTTAAAACAAAAATTATGATGTTCAGGTACTACGTGGTTCTAATCCGGGCGCCAACTGTGAAAAAGTCTTCAATTTACAAGCCGTCGACATGGATTGAGCAACGATCGAAAATTGCAGTAGAAAAGAGCCAAGCAGTACCCGTTACAGGTAAAACCGTAAAACAGAGGTTTTCAAATTATACGGTACCAACCCCTAATATATTCTAGCGCACTAATGGCAAAGGAGCAGCAACCATGCTAAATGAAACTCCGCATCATCACCGCGAATGGAAGTTCCGCCAAAGATTAGCGGTGCACCCCTCTGAACTGAGGTGCGCAGCGGTCGTATCTGGTGTACGTGAGCGCCACTTGCCGCAAGAGCCGCGTCCACGATAAGTCAAAGTTTATAACGGTAACAATTACAGACGCTTCTGGTGACGCAACTATCCAAAAGGCCGCTTCAATCATCACAGAAGAAACTGATTCCTTAGAATACAATCACGGACATCATACCTCTGTCAAACAGAAGATATACACCATTTTGGTCAGTCCGTAAACTCATTGTGCCGCGTCAATTGATGTTGAACGCAGCAAAAACGTTATGTGTAAGATGAAAAGGTGTGTAATCTGTACAATATTTACGGTGGCTGATTACCTATTTACCGTGTGAAGACAGCATTATAGAAATAAAGAAACGAAAAATGCATGAACAACGGGCTCTTAAAATATATACATCCTTTTAGAAACTTCTCAAATACATGGTTCCTCTGTTCACCGTCTACCTGGCGCAGTATTTCATCAATCAAGGACTGGTATGGCTTAAACCTTAAACTTTTCACCGTATACCTGTAACATTACTTCGTCAACCTAGGACTGGAGACAAATAGTGTGAGAGTAATAGAGAGGTGTCAAGTAAGAGAAGTGTAAGCTCCCAAACAAAGAGGTGTCAATCTCCCAAACAGTGAGGTGTCAAGCTCCCAAGCAGAGAGGTGTCAAGCTCCAAACAGAGAGGTGTCAAGCTCCCAAACAGAGAGTGTCTCCCAAACAGCACCTCCACGAGTACTATGTCGTGTAGTGCCCCTTCCTTGGTGCGGTAACTAATCGTAATTCTTTAGGATGAACTTCTTATCTTCGACTGCGCCAGTGGTTTCAGCACGACTCCTGAAGCACAGTATAGATGGTATCAGGTGCGGAAAATACATTCTCAATATCTAGAAAAAAACCCACATTGATCTTTCTTCCTTTCATGATATGTTGCATTACATTTTACAGTAGAATTTAATCTCAATAGGTCACTGTGGTAACAAGCTGGTTATCACTCCAAGATTAGTTAAAATGCAATAAGGTAACATCTCACGATAAGTTCTTTGTCAGCGAAGGTACAAGCGATATAAAGGGAACATCGCATTCATATGACATAAACGAGAAGTGAACCCATTTAGAGGTAAATAAGCAATGCAAGTTGATTCCTTGCATAATTTCTAATTTCTTCAATTTCTAGGTGTTGTATCAAATCGGAGTGTTCGTCTCCCGCTCTTCTGTCAATCTGATACCGCTACCATACATCGCTATAGCATCGCTACCGTTCCTGCAGGTACAGTTGAGAATATGTAAAACAACGTTAGGCTTCATTCCATCCGTTATGAATACCTCCTTATTATGTGACCATTTTAGTGTGAGACACAATAAGTAATTGAATTTGTTAAATAGAAGGAAAGGTCATGGCTCATGGCAACATCTCCTTCTGTAGAAAAGCACTCAGTCTTTCTGACTTTGTACACGAAAACAATATTTTCTTCTTGTTTTCAGCTAACTCTGGCCGGATTCCTCACAGTCAACACCCTGTCTCCATACATTCCACATATAATCGTCTTGTTCGGAATAATATTTATCGAAGGATACATCGGAGGATCGTCGTATGCAAATACGATGCATCACATACACAAACATGTTAGTTCTTTAGCGATGGTATTCGTGCACAAAAAAGCTACACTTCGGATGTATCTATGCTCTACGAAATTCAAAACCTCGCGAAGTCACAAAAAACTAACGGGCCCGCCAGGGTGCGCGATACAATTCCAATTGGCGTATTTGCGGCACACATATGGACATGGCGCACATGTTGCTCGGGACCAATAAGTGCGGCACATGTGCGCCAATTGGACTCACTTGGAGTACTGGAGCCGGTATTTTTCGGGAGTTCTCGATCCCAACAATGTTCTAAATTCCAAATTTCAGGTCGCTCCTCCCTTGCGTGAATTCAGTCTTCTGGTCGTGTCTCTCTCCTCCACTTTCGGCATTCTAATTGCCGCCATAATTACCATACCCATTCACAATTACATATGCACACTACCGTACATGAGCTGGTTCTCATAATAGAAAATCTTTTACTAGTAGCCAACAAGGAATTGCCCCAGAACTATGTTCTACAGTCCACTTTTATATCTTCTATGCAAGGGGTTACCTACCCCTTGCATAGAAGATATAAAATTATCCCAAAACGTTGCAATACTTACACTGTATTAATTGTTGTTAGACCTGATGGTTACATAATCCGTTACCTAACCGAAGGGTAAGCGGACATTACCCACTAACTGCCTAGTTACAGTAGTTTTTTGTCGTTTTAGCTAGCCATTATATGGCCAATTCTCAGTTTCTTCTAATATCTCATTTACATTTTTATTAGCCGACAGGTAGTCGTAAAGTATCAACCCTGACGAGTTGTCAAAAGTAGGATATGTATAATCCATAACGCTATCCGCATAGAAGCTCTTGTGTCCGGCGTCGCCTTCGCACACTTGTGTATGCGGCAGCACATTCAATACTAGTGCATGCGCGCGGTTTTTGCGCGCTACGGCGCCTCAGCTTGCATCTGTTCCCGCGGTGCACTCTTTTCCTCCATGTAGCAACTAATTTGCATAATTTCATTTACCGTATTCTACTTACCTTGACAACGAATGAATCTCAAACTAACCAGTTCAATGCATTGAATTACGCCATAATTTGTGCCAACCGACAACTTCAAACTCTGAAGTGAAATTTGCATTTCCAAGTAATAAATGTTCACCGAAAAAGATGTTTTATCAGTTACCAGCCGGCTACGCCGCCCGAGTCGACTTTCTAGTAAATTTACTTTATTTTATGCATACGTGAAACATAGATAAAATCAGTTAAAAAAATTAGGGCAAGGATCATATGCTAAAATCCTCGCTTCGTCCCTTCTTTTGTTGCTCTAGATTTGCATGTTATTTGTAGTTTACACCTAGTACTTTGAGCGCCGCGGAAACGCCCGAACGATACACCACACATATTCCATATATGCAGCCTTTTTTGGACGTTTGTGAGAGGGGCGCTCGGGAAGTGAGATGGCTCAGTGCACGGGAACGTGAACCACTGAACCAATCCTACAACCTGAGCGTAACGCACATCATCCAAACGTACAATCAAACAAACGCACAAACAAACAAACAAACAAAGCTTCCAACTTTATATAATAAGATTGATTATGCTAAAAGTTTCGCTGATAGTTACCAGTTTGATACTGTACTGTGTGAGTTGCTAGCGATGGGATGCCAAACTTACACAAACGTGAAAGGCATCACCGCGCACAAAAACAGTGTCCACCGGAACGGGGCGGCACACCTATTATAGCATACGGCAAGTATCAGGGTTGCGAAATACGCCCTTGCAAAAGTTGCGCCACCGGAGACCGATTGAATACCCCGGCGTCCCAGCTGTAGCCCACCCTTGAGCGCGGAGTGTATCAGCGAAAGTTTCGCTATCATCCAGCTCATGTAGTACACATTTCTTACGATCATTCCACAAATTACAAACAAAAGCACAGTAATCACAAAAATTTTATTTAAAAAAAAACATGCATTCATAAAGTATTCCAAATATTACAAGTAGGATGCACGAGTAAGTAGTATCATACAGTAATATAATGATAATCACATGGAAACCCTTTAAGATAAGCCGAATTTAATTAATAACACTAATGACCAACCCAAAGTAAAAAATCGTTGCAACTCACAGTATAATCTATCACACTTTTTCAACACATGTTTCAAAAAAGCTCGACGCATAATACTAGAAAGGTTAGTGTAAAATAACAAAAAAGCATTAAAAACGAAACAAACTACTAACATACATATAATACATAACTGTAAACCCTAATATTTTCACTAATATTAATCAATACCGTAATAAACATCGTACACCTAATTTCAACCAATAGCAGTAAATCAATAAATTATATTATGTCTTAGTCTACTTTAGCCGATTGAGCCAAAAAAAAACTTACACTTTACATTCAAAGAAATCTACAAATCAAGCAATGGTCGCTCGCGAGAAGGCACTTTTTAAAAATAACTAAAAATGAAAACAAGCATAAGTTATAAACCCTTAATCTCGCTAAAAACTGGCTATGGACGCAAAACATATGTAGCATAGTAGTATACACGATTCGTGGAATGACTAAATGAAGAACCCAGAACGAAAACATAAATAAATCACCTAGTGGAGATAAGAACTAATTGCAAATAAAACAGCACCTCCATGAACCATGGCAGGGGTAGGCAATCTAGGGCACCACACTGCCAAGGTACCAAGCAAGGGTAGAGAATCCAGGGTCCACACTACCAATACCAGGGTGCCAGGCAGATGGAGAATTAAGAGGCCGTATTCACCAACACGCAGGGAGCCTTACCTGGCCTCCCCAGGGAATTACAGAGTGCGTAGCGAGTGCGAGAACAGAATAGATTCAGAGCGCTCCTCTCCCTATGTGTTGGTGAATACGGCCTGGGTTCCACACTACCAAGATGCCCATCAGCAGGACTACAAACGCACAAAGGTATTCGTATTGTAATTGTAAGAACTCTGCCAATACTAGACTACAATAATCGTAATCATCTCACGAAAACGTCGGGTCCTTTGTAGAGACAATCGATAAATGAAGTTCCAGATTGAATCCATTCGGCAGGTAGTTCAGAATGTTCACCATCACCGGAACAATCTAAACATGGACGTTTGGTTCATTCATTTCTTTGATTCGCCTTATTTTTCAAACCAATAAATACTACTAGTTAGTAAAGATAAGCTGTGGAAAGTGAAACTCGCTAAACAGTGAACGAAACGAGACATCTGTATCTTATCTACTTATCTTTATATAGTAATCTACTACGTATATCTTTCTACAGTATCTTTCTACAGTACACCGCGTGTATGACTGAGATTATATATAGTAACCATAGTTTGCTTAAGAATCTGCCCAACTTCTATGCGATTTTTGAAGAAATTTACACATTACAATCTTTCAACTTCTCATTACTAACAACACATAAGATCCCAACTTATCATTACTAAAAGGGTCGTCCAATGAATCTCATTAATAAATCCTGACAGCAAAATACAAACACCAAACTACAACCCACCGGATCCAGAGCCATCTTGTAGTTATTCTGCTCGTCCTCCAGTCCAATCCACGGCCCCACATCATACTCCACATTGGTCGAGGAGACGGCAAAGCGAAGAGCGATTAAACTACAAAGTACACATAACAAAATACAGTGCATATCACAAACCAGACGCACATACAACGTCGTCCAATATTTATGAGTTTCTGATCATTGGCCGGGCGGAAATCAAAATGTTTCAACAAGTGTACTATAATGCAAACGGTCGCACTCGATAGTTGGACCCAGTTATATATACGAAACACCCTTGAAGTTCCATCCACAGTAGCCGTGCAACAGCCGGTTTTTCAAAATTAATGTTTGGACGTGTTCTACTCGTAAATCGCACTCCTAGCCCAGCGTAGTTTCAAAAACAGGGTATAGCTCTTCAGCACTATAAGGTTTTTCTTTGGAAGAAAAACATTTAAAGCGAAATACCGGCCGGTTTTTGAAACGCATCTGAAGTACTTGCATTCCTACGCATTTATGCATCGTGGGGTCTAGTTTTTATTCTAATTGGTGTTCATTCTCATATGCTGCATAAGCGAGCAGGTGTACGCAATGCGTTTCAAAGACCGGCCGGTATTTCGCTTTAAAATAAATAAATGACTCACTCAATTCCCATTGATAGTAAAGCGGGCATAAAGGTGTCCAGTGCGGCAGTCGCTTCACGCGCCAACATCTCGGCAACACTGAAAGTTGGAAGTCATATAATTAATTGACGACCAAAAACTTTGAATTTTCCTACGCTACGTTACGTCTTTCACTCATATTTCACTCAGACTACGTCACGACTTTCACTGCTATTATATTTGTTCCTAGTAAGTACTTTCGCGTTGTGAAGCGCGTGGACTTAGGGTTCCCTTTGGTTGACGTTCTTTATTTTGTATTGATTGTTAACTAATAAACCGTTATTATTATTAGTATTAATATTACTTTCCTATACAGTTATAGAACCGATTGCTAAGCAACGAGAGGTGGTACAAGCTACCTACTAATGATTTATAATAATCTGTCGACCACAATCACATCATTCAACGATTATGATGCACACTTTGTGAAAGTAAATAAATAAAAGAAGAAATGATATAATTCAAAAAAGCTTACCTAAATATCTTTGGTTCTTCTTCGGGAACAATCCGTCCGCATTCCATGTTAAACACATGTGAAAGGCGGATCGCATGCTCGGGACACGAAGGCACCTACAATGATGGCGAATGGCGAATAAATATACGTAACGAGCCAACGGATTCAAGTCTCACACGTTAATAAGAGCACGAACTTCTGGTGATCATTGATCATGATCATGAGATAACAATAGACAACAAACATAAAAGCGCCAGCACGTAACTAACATGGTATGCCCCGATCCACAAACAGTACACTACATGGTGCCATACCACCGGAGACGAAGATCACTAACCCACTCTCTCATCTCTCTCTCTCTCTCCCTCTCCTCTTAGGATTTCACAAGCAAGAATACAGCCACTGCTGGTCGGAATCTCTCATAATAACAGCAACTCTAAGCATATCAATAACTACAAAAACCTTCAAATTTCCCACCTGCAGAGCTGTTGTGACGACCCTTGCAAGACTGAGTCCATACTGGAACTTGTCTCCCAAATATCTCCCATCAATGGGTGATATTAATTGGGAATTGTAAGGTTCCGGATCCACCCACTCAATGCGGACATTGGCAGCCGGGCAGCTGATCGTAAAGTTCTGAAAGTTGATCGTATCTTATTTAGAATCCTTAAATTTAGAATTTAAAGAAAGAAAACTGACAAACAACATTAATAGTAAGACCATCAGACGTAAGAAATAGCTGCACCAAATGTGAGAATAAGTTCGCTTAGTTCATTATTAAAAATCTGGAAGAAAAACAGTAACGATAACGGTACACATACACATACCTTTCCTTCCGATAACTTTTCAACCAGTTGTTGTAACCTTTCCGAGCCCATTCGCACGGCGACACCATCTTCCACGACGGTCACCTAGAAGAAAAACAGGTTAAAGCGAAAGACTGATCTGTTTTTGAAACGCATCGTGGACAACTGAATTTCTACGTAGTATTTCTCGTACGTAACTTGCTCGAATTTACCTCGACTTTTTATTATAAGTTATGTTCATTTGCAGAAGCAGCATAAGTGCATAAGAATGCTGGTCAACTCTGTGCTTCAAAAATATTTCGCTTTGAAAAGATTCAGAATGGTTCATTTATAACCTGTCATCACAACTAAGACTAATTGAATGTTAAAAAACATAGATAGTTCAAAACTGCCAAATAAATACCTGCACTTGCTCGCCAACCGCCGATTTCAATCCAGCGTCAAGGATAACGAAAGAGGCACCGGTCACTAAATATTATATTTAAAGCTCTGGTACAAGACCCCGAGTGTATTAGTATTTACACTATGCTGATTCAAAACTGTGTCGATTGACCCATATCATACTTTTAAATTATACTCCAAAGCTTACACGATATCCCAAAACATCCAATTTAAATAAAAACCAATGCAGTGATGTGATCTTCCAACTGTCCGATGATTTCAGGTTCAGCCACGATAACCATAACAACTAATCCTTCAATATCCAGTTACCATGCTACAGTTATTACACAGTATTAGTAATTACCGTTCCTAGTCGATCCCCTTGCCAGCACCTGTGTATTGAATACCCGGTCATTCTCCACGCAAACCAGATGACTGTCCGCATAGTCACACACATCACACTGCCAGGCCAGCATTCCCTTATTCCACGCGATGATCGAGGACATCTGAAACAATTAAGATAAGAAATTACATGTAAGGGGCTACAGGCAAGTTCCTGTTCCATACTTACACAACACATACTCTCCTCAAACCTCAAGTTCACGCTTGCATGCTTCAATTTCAATGACTTGTGTTTTTATTCACAGGGTTTGAAAAATGGAATAACTCTGGGACATTAGATACATAAAGGTACAAATATATGCAGAAATGAAAAAAAATCACTATGCATAATAATAATAATAATAATAATCAAACATGTTTTAATTGAGCTAATATTGTCCAATAACAGTTTGAAGTTGGATGCTTGTTGGAACAAGAAAGGCAATTAACGTCTGAATGTATCCTAGAGAAAAAAAGTATCCAAATAAAGGTTCAAAACCTATTTTATTGATATTTTATGGATACTGCAACCCTTGAACCAAGAAACATTTGTAACAGCCGTTCCCCTTCGACCCCTTTTCCCCAATGTTATGTGCAAAAGACAGCCCACAACATTGCATGTTCAGGTGGCCGAGTGGTTAAGGCGATGGACTGCTAATCCATTGGGGTTTCCCCGCGTGAGTTCGAATCTCATCCTGAACGAACTTTTTGCGGAAGAAAGGATCGCAAGAAAACAACATTGCTGACTTTTGGATCACATAATACATGCCATATAAGAATGTTAAATAGAAATGCAGCAGTATACAGCGAGTAAAAGGCCAAGTAAAAGCATGTTGATTAGTAAATTGTATGCATTTTCGTGCATTTTCTTTATGAAGCTGCAATAAACTTTCAACCAGCAGTTAGGGCGCGTTTAAGATGGCCGAAAGAAAGAAAAAAATAGGTTTTCGGCCGTTCAGGTTGGCCGAAAAGAAAACTTTTGATAGACAATGCAAAAACAAGAGACGCAGACAAAACCCGAAAAAAATTACTGTATTTTTTCATTTTCCCTTAGTATTAAAACTTTTCTTTTCGGCCAACCTGAACGGCCGAAAACGCATTTTTTAGGTAATTGAAACATACGAACCTCCTTCCTAGCACTCTTCGGAACCTTTATCAGAGTCTCCGATGAAGACACAGACACAGTACTCCCAGCAATATGTTGCATACGGTAGTTCCAGTTACGGAAATCGGTGAAGACCTGATAAAAGTCATACATAAGTAACTCGACTCTTTTTTTTAACTCGCAAAAAGACATTTATGAACAAACAGTTTAGAAATCGAAGTGGAATTGAAAGGCAAAGATTGCGCAGTTACACTCCACTTCCAGCTAATTATATCAAACCAGTCGGCTTCGCCGCATGAGGCGTCTTTCCATACTTATGAAACGAGAGTAACGTAGGTAGATGAAAATCTTACGAATGACGATACACATGAGAATATTCTAATTTGCACTCTTTTATGTGCGAAGCGGAACAATTTGTTCTAATTATACTTCCGTAACGTGAGTGCTAGCGCACGCTACAGTTACTCATTTATATAATCAGAAATAACGTTATATAGTCAGAAGATAAAGTCACAACTGGAACATTTCTCAATGCGCAACAATCAACTTACGTGATCAGCGGAGCGTTACGTAAATATGAACATAGCATAGAATAATGTTGGTTTTTTTGAATATCTTGAACGAAATGCTATGGGATGTCATACAGATACAACTTAATATGTACCTTCAAAACAGTTTGATTTGTGTCCGCCGACGCCACACATTCGCGGTCCAGATCGTTGATTAATGGAGTAGGGTACCCTGTATAAAAAAGGGAAAGTAAGACGGTAAGACAACGACTATGAGCTGAACCCGTCTCAACTCTCAACCTACATTCTCAATTCTCAATTCAATGTCTTTAACAAGCGCAACTGCGCAACTATAGAACTGTAAGTCCATAAAGTAATAAAGTCACCGTGGAACTCCCAAACACCTTCAAACATCAATAAAACAAAACAGTAATAACTAACAACCCCTCTAACTACAAACACTCCAAGATCAATTAATCAACAATTACTGATAACTAAAACTCACATCCGGCCATAAGTCCCAATCGAAAGAGGATTCTATTGGGTGAAGCGAGTGCCCATTTCACTTCACTTTCCCTGAGGAAGATGCCCACCACGAAAGGCTTGTCAGGCCAGGGAATGGATAGCATTGAGTAGTCCTGCAAGCGAAACAGTCAGGGTCTCATGTCTCCGTCTCTGAGCTCTGAGCCCTACACCGCCGCAATACTACCTCAGCCGCAATACTACCGTACTATTAACGAATACCCGTTGGCTAGTTGCTTAGTAAGAGTGCAGTATTCAACTGAATAACTAACTAAACAGAGCAATTAGTCATCTGAACATCGTCGTCTAACACAAGGCTCCGTGAACAGCTCACGGCTCAGGGGGACGGCCCAGCTCTACAAACAAACAATTAGTTAATACCTGTTTACTTGGCCTATACATCAATGCCTGTCGTCCACAAAGTGCCTGACCTGGCCCGGTGGCTGAATGTATTCTGGGCATTCTCTCACACGCTCTTCGAATGCCCAACTGATCGCCGTCGAGAACCGTCTCCAACATCTGTGAACAGAAACCACCGTTAGTACAAATAATTTTAAGTTAATGATATAACAAAGCACTCCTACTCCTGCAAATACGATGGTTCCCAAACAATGATATCATAGCTACTACAACTTGGCGACTTGGCCAATCGCCAATCCACAACAGATAGTTACCAGAAACAGATACAGAGCCTTCTACGTATTTATGTAAACACAAGTCACAAGTCACAAACAAATAATCAGACATATCACCTTGTGTATAATTAAAGACAACAGACAACGACCCATGCCCATCCATGGACAAGCACTATCTGTTGTCAGTTAAGAAAACGGAATATATAGGTGCTGGGTGCTGGTAAGGAAAAGATACAAATACAAGGGTGTGGTAATCGGTGAAGATTAAAGAGTTACAGTTCAACTATCCAAATCCAAATCCACTCACCTCGGAGATTCTCCACAATACTGATCCCGGTAGTGCCACATCATTCTCCTCCGAAGATGGAGAATCCAACGCCGTGTTATAAACTTTGGAAGTCCGCTCCCACAACAAGACTACCTAAATGAGCAGCAGATTGTCTCTGCAGAGTTGCGATGCCTATAAGTACCCCAACTCCACCAAATTTCAACTCCCGTCTCCTATAGCTTACCGCAAAAGCACGTCACCCGAGCGACCGTTTAGAGGAACACTCGACATCATTTTTTTTACCACAGTCACAAATGAACCTTACAATTAGGCAAGTCAGGGAGGCAAACTTACAATCCGCATAAAACATCGATATTACTAAGTACTACCCGAAAACAAATCCCAGAGCCATACCTCATCAACACCAATCGAAGCAAAGCCACGCGAGGAGAAACACCAGACGTCGACGCCAGGACGCACTGGACCTGGAACAGGAAAAAAGATACAAACATAAACATTGACTCATGGTACGGTAAGCTGCCCGCACTGGTTCGATCACAAGCTGGATCTCTAAGATTCTAAGAATAGGTAATACACAATGATTACGACTAATGCACATTGAGTACGATTACGATTTTCCAAGAAATAATTGAAACAAAACTGAAAACCCTAAAGGTGCAAGAGCAATTACAGTTTCCTTTCCAAATATGTTTTCGGGGGCCGAGACACGCTATGCACAAATTCCAACCAATTAGTTTACTGCTCAACATACTTGCACATAGTTGGACCAGGCATCGCAAATTTCGTTTGATCACAACTTCCACGGGATCCCGATTGCGTAGACGCTCGTCTAGAAATAAGAATAGTAAGAACAAAAAATGTTATTGAAACAAGAAAAACACAATGTTTCGAATGCATTATAATAAAGACTTCGACATCGTTCAGCACTTCGTCAGATATCGATCGAGCTTCGAACACACTGAATACAAAATAAGCTGACAGTTGTGTGTTGTAGTTGTAAACACCCCCACCGCCTTCAGAACCTATACTTCTCCCCAAAAGTTTCTTCCGCTACCTTGGCTAATTTGAATCTTCGTTTCTTACTGTAACTTAACATAAACAACCCCAACAGTTTGTTACTCCCAGTTTCTCAGTACAACTAAAACTTACTGCTCCAGATTAGAACCTATTTTTGTCAAAAGTTCCTTCCGCCACTTTGGCTGGTCCTGGTTTGAACTTTGACCCTCCGTGTCTTACTGTACTTTTACTTAACACAAAAAATAACCTCCAACATTTACTCGAGTCTCTGTACTCTGTACCACCATAACCCACCAATCCAGAACCGATCCTTCTTCTCAAAACTTCCATCGGGCATCTTGATCACATAATGTAGCTGTTGTTCCGTGTCAGTCTCTGATGGATCTCCCAATGGAATAAGTGATTCCATTTCCTCTTCTACCTTCAAAGAGGCCAGACGACGAGCCACATGCACACGTTTACGTTGTGACTTCTAAAAACAGATATTGTTGGAATCAAAACCCCCGTTCGATCAATTGACGATCCGTGCATGCTGTTCTATGACAAACACACATTCATAATACTATTCTAACAATAATATTATATTATAAATGTTCGATACACTTTGTTTACAATTCACATCCTGTACCTTCTTTGTCCGTACCGCAGTCTGTCTCTCATCTGGAGTTGGGGAAGTGGCCTCGCCTGGCCGTAGTCCATCTCTAAAGCAAAATGGGATCTAGACACATCGATAGAGAGCTTGGTAAGCTTTTCTCGATTTGAAATACTATCTCAGGCAAAGCTTCAGGCTTCAGGCATAATTTAACCAGCGGCAGCGATCAAACGACAAATTACAAGAGAAACCACAAGCTAGAAACGAGGATCTCGGATGTACCTCTGCGGAACATGTCATAAGCAAACATTGAATCTGTATTTTCACCCTTGAATAAAGGTGCACGCTCTTGAAACGTAAAAGAAATTTAATGTACCTAAACCGAAGCCAGAACTCTTACCTAAACATCACACTCCTTCTATTCCTATCCGCCTCAGCAGGCTCCTGACCGGGTCCTGGGCCTTCTTGGTCCTCGCTCAAAGACATGCTCCTCCCACTTTTGAGGACTCCCTTGGCTGGAGCGGGAGCGGAACGCGTGGACGAGGAATTTGGAGCATCATCGGTTGCGCTGAAAGTAAACTTAGCATCCATCTACTTACATATTAACCTCACAAATAAATTTAAACTTTAAACTTAAAGGAACATGAATGTGCATCAGCAGTGTACGAATCACGCCGAAACGCGCCACGTGTAACATCCGGTGCGTTCGACAGAACCTTGTCGAATCATGTTTTGCAATTTTTATAAACCAAAAAATATTGAATGAACGACATACCCAGAACCCGCAGTCGATTCGTACTGCTGTATTTTGTCCAGCATAGTGAAGCAGGGTTGGCAAACGCGAGCCTAAAAGAAAAAAACCTCACAATTAACAATGCCTCACGATATTTTAGTGCAATACCGTACTTCGTTGCATACCATCGCGCAGTTTTTTTCAAAATACTGTACGCTTATAAAACACTGAATTTACAAACGAGAAAATATGTAAAAGCCTGATAATAAGGCAAGGCAAACTAAAGACAGATACATATTCCACGCACTACACACAGCGTCAGCTTTGCATGACACACTTGCCTACGAATGTTGAGCTAACTACCTTGTTTTTCTTCTCGTCCTCTCCTAGATAAGCCAGGGTTGCCTTATCCTTACAGCATCCAGCACACAATACTCGTCCGCATGCACGGCAATGATGCCTCCTAAATGAAATGAATAATGTACTAAAGAAAGAATCACATTAACAATGAAAATAACCAAGGAATAACGACTAACGGCAACAACCAGCAAATAAGTGAAATTATTAAAAAGTCGGTGGCACAAACACATTGAACATGGAAACAAGTCTACGATTAATTAATAACAATAATAGTAAGTAAACTGAGACTGAGGCTAAAGGAAGATTACATCCGAATCCGAGAACATTCAAATCCAAAACAAGAAGTCAAATAACACAAAAAAAACTCCAACCTGTTTAACATTGTAAACTTCGAAGAGCAGAGCATGCACAATGCACAGTCTTCATCAGGTATCCAATATGGTTTAGTCTGAAAGAATGCACACATTGTGGTCATATCTTAAAACAGGACATCAGAAATAGAAATTAGACATTTTCATATTTGAGTGAATCTAACTAATCGCACGACAGCATGTATTATGAGGCAGTAGTCTACATCAGTATCAGATGGACCCTATCCCTGTCTGGTGCTGACAAGATTTAAACACTTGGAACTTGGAATACCGACAACTTTGGAGAAAAACAACAACTTCCAGTTCCAGTGTTCCAGTCAGGACACGTCAACGGAAACCCCTAGTAGTCAAGGGGTTCTCGGTAACATTTCCAACACCTAGCTTTCCCAGTTACACCCGTGTACGGCGTGTACCCTCTGTCCCTCTATCCTCAGGTACTTCCCCACATAACAAAGTAAAACATTAAAAACTTTTTAACAGAGGAACGCGCACAGCTTAAAGCGAAATGCTAGCCCCTTTGGAAAATTTGCATATGATAAGCAAATCCTATGTACCCTGTGCTAATTTTGTACGATCGTCCACGGCAATCGTACAAAATTAGCATAGGATACATGGGATTTGCTTATCATATGCAAATTTTCCAAAGAGGCCAGCATTTCGCTTTAAAAGTGGACGGTGACGATTTTTCTTGCTCCTTTATATAAGAGTAGATATATGATGTCTCTACTAGTCTCCAACACCTACCTTTCCCAATTGCAGCTCACTCTCCGTGAGCCTGTTCGTGTCCGTCTCTTGTGCCATATCGTGCACCACGGCTATCACTTGATCCTACAAATAGCGAGCATGAGCTAGTTTCGTAAATGGCAAATACTACAGTATCACCCATGAATAGTAAAGGAGTACAAAACTACTGTAAATCTACTATTTTGTATATGTCCGATGTTAAAGGGATAGGTTCATCTCAAATCACCTCTCTTTTTATTGTTTTTATTGATAATAGCTCAAATATTATTGACAATGAAAATTAAATCAATCACAGAACAATACGCCTCGCAGAAGAAGCTTCCTTTATTGGAAGCTAGCTGATCGGAAGCCAAAATCTAAACTCAAAAACTAATACCGTACACAGATCGCGCGGGCTAATGGCAATTAGCCAAGAGCGAATTAAGATACTACACCATGAAAAATAATCACCCGCTGAGTGTAGTTTGTACCTTGGCTAATTGCCATTAGCCCGCGCGATCAGTGTACGGTATTAGTTTTTGAGTTTAGATTTTGGCTTCCGATCAAATAGTGTCCAATAAAAGAAGCTTCTTCTGCGAGACGTATTGTTCTGTGATTGATTTAATTCTCATTGTGAATGATATTTGTGCTATTATCAGTAAAAACAATAAAAAGAGAGGTGATTTGAGATGAACCTATCCCTTTAAAGTATACCGCTCACTTGCAAATAGTGAAAAAAAGAAAGCAGTGATCGCCATCAATAAACAAAGATTAATCAGACCACGAAACAAACGAATACCATAAAAAGATAAACAAACAAGTAAGTTCCAAATCAGGCCAACCTGAAACCGAGCTCTCACTCCACCAGATGGTCCTGCCGTGTCCGCTCCTGGATCCGCATCCTGATCCGCCGTCTCCACTTCAATGTGCATGTGCAGTGATTCATCGGAATTGCCTGAACACAGCATCAATATATCAAATAGTTGACGTTACTTGTGAAGTTAAAGGGCTAGAGTTACACAAGCCCTGCAAAATATTTCGATTCACAAGTTCGTTCCCCAAAGACAGGATGCGAAGCATAACAACTCTCACACGAGACCAAATTATCTGTCACTAATGCGCCTTACAAGTTCCACGAAACCCAACAATGCGACAGACAATGACCATTGATTGCGACAATACTAATGATTGTGAGAATCAACGCAAAGTATACATGCACACAAAAACTCGTGATCCATCAATTTCCTATATTTTGTGCATACCAATAAACTAATGCAAACCCCCGCATCATTTTTTTTCGAGGATTCGCGTGAGCTTGACAAAACATCGTGCACTTCATTTTCAGTAAAATAATCTCACCAGCATTCGCCACCTCAATCGCATTCTCCGCGCCTTCTTCGTCTACATTCTCGTCCACAACACTGATCACTTCATCGGCACCCTCGTCCAACAATCGGACACTGTCGTCGTAACGAGTCGTCGCTAAACATTCTAACACAGTATACATTATTTAATTACTATTACTATTCTCATCATTCCATGATTACTAACTCCTTTTATATGGAAATGCTACACGACATTTAAGGTTCGGACACTGTTGTCATAACGAGTAGTCGCTGAATCATAAAGCATTCCAACTTCTAACACTAATAGTGTACACTGGAGTTGTAGTTGCTAACCCCCACTACAGCTCTTTCTCCTAGTATGAAATAGACCGGTCGCTGCAAGAAAATCACCAACAGACAAAACCTAAAGAAAGCCCTGTGAAACATGACGTTTAAAGGGTCAGGCCCATTTCAAATGACCCCTATTTTCGATGATTCCGTCTGATTCTCCATGTCAAATATAGCAGAATGCATAATTTTTCTAATTTTCAAGCGCAAAATTCACACACTATTCAGCAAATTACCATGGCCAGTCATACCCAACTATCTGGAGTGTATCCTCTAAATTTGTACTGTAAATCGCAATTGCCACGCCCAATAGAGCATATTGCCCAATCAACGCGAAGGGGCGTGACACCTGCGATTGATAGTTGGGTATGACTGGCTATGGTAAATTGATGAATAGTGTGTGAATATTGCGCTTGAAAATAGAATAATATTGAATCCTACTATATTTGACATGGAGAATCAGACGGAATCATGAAAAATAGGGATCATTTGAAATGGACCTGACCCTTTAACAAGCACCCACACTATCAATGTAGAGAGAATTCACTAGAATGTAATAACCATTTACTGGTTAACTTCAACTTCAAATAAGTGACTTTATATACGCGTTAGCACTTCACAGCGCAGGACTCTAGAGACCAAACGTAACACAGAACTATCTATAATAATAGCCGCGATAGCACAGTACAGCGCATATTTTCAAATGACATAACTACAAAAAGATTGAGCGACAAATAAGCAATAGAGACAGCAGATAAAACAAAAGAGTACCACACGAAACATGACGATTTGTTAGTGCGAGAAAGTGACAAAATTGCAATAAGATTTTCCTTCAGCCTTCAGCGCATACAACCTACAAAGGAGAAAGACACCGGGACTTATTTTAGAGCAAAAGATAAAACAGTGAACTCCTTTCCTAAACTTTCCCCTCGGAACCGTATAATGCGCGCATTTTTTCAATCACAACTTTCGTTTCCCAATATAAAATCATGACAAATCCACATGATCTTACATTGTTTGGTTATTCACAAATAATAGTCGATTTGCAGAATTTGCACTTTATGTGTATTAGGAAACGGACGGAGAGCTAGTCGTCTGGCTTTGAAACTTGAAACTGGCTCTTCAATGAACCTTGCACCTAGGTGAACGCTAGGACTACACTGTTATTTTGAATCTAAACGAAGCCGTCGAAACGAAACGAAACTAACGACGAAGTCTAAACAAAGCCTAACTGCCTGCCGAACGCAATTAAAATACATTGCGATTCCCATTTTGTTACTTGGTTACTTGCTCCCGCAAAGAAATTCGCCATGTTTCACAGGGTGCACTTTCGTTCACTTTCCCAGACCTAGACCTAGTTCACTTTCCCAGAGTTCTACCCCAGACATACGGATTCGTTCACTTTCTAATTTTGGTAATAAAACATAGTACTTTATATAAAGCAAGCATCACTATTTTAGACCTACGGTTCGTTCACTTTCTAATTTTGGTAATAAAACATAGTACTTTATATAAAGCAAGCATCACTATTTTAGACCTACGGTTCGTTCAATTTCTAAATTTGGTAATAAAACATAATACTCTGCATAAAGCAAGCACCGTTATTTCCATCAGCATTTATATATAATAGTAAAATATCATAGCCATAAACTAACAATCAATGAACCAACCGTTTGTCACGGTCTTCACTCCAGCTACAGATGACAAAGTGTCAACCCGTGAATTCGTAACTTGCACATCTTCAGAAGTTTGCTTACTTGAAGTTTGCGATGCATCGACAACACTTGATGAAGCAACAACGGAGCTAAAACAATACAATACAAGAAGAATAATTAACAACACATTGACTGAATCACACAAAGAAAATATGCAACTTGCCTACCATACCGCATACCCAACAACCGGACGGAACCGAACCTCTAGACCTCTTGGTTACAAGTTACAAATACTATGGTAATACACCAAAAACATAAAAACACAAACAATACGTGGACTATTTACAAACAATAAGAAAGCCATAGGTCTATTTTAAATGAATAGTGACAAGTGACAGTTGACACTGTTGACAGTACCGGTAATCATATGAAACAGAAATAGTACTGCATTCAAACAACGAAACAACATAATGTTCAATGTTCACGAGTTCAACAGGTTCCACCGTTCGTTCCACTACACTCTCTCTCGGTTAAAAGTGGAACAAATTAGCAATTAACATTAGCTTAGCTCCTAGTTGGCTGGTAGCTTAGCTCCTAGTTACTGGTAGCTTAGCTCCTAGTTTACGGGTTGCTTAGCTCCTAGTTGACTGATAGCTTAGCTCCTAGTTGACTGATAGCTTAGCTCCTAGTTGACTGATAGCTTAGCTCCTAGTTGACTGATAGCTTAGCTCCTAGTTGACTGATAGCTTAGCTCCTAGTTGACTGATAGCTTAGCTCCTAGTTGACTGGTTACACACACAACATAACTTTCTAATTGATTCCATCAAAGTGTCAAAGACCAGTCAACCAGTGAACCAAATCAAATTTACAAAGACAGAGACCGAAATACAGGTAACCACACATAGTAAACACAGCTAATTGACATTCCTAACTCGATAACAAAGACTAATTAAGATAATTAAGAAACATCAAGAACTCTCGCACTCTCGGACGGTAAGCTGCTCTAGCCCAACAAAAACGGTTACACTAAAGTCATTAAGCAATTAAGGATAACAAGTACAAAAGGAGCAAGCTTGGGTAGTCCAGAGAACACAGTGGACCCTTGAGCAAGCAATGAAACTAAAGCTCCGTAATACCACGACGTTCACAAGTCTCCTATTCTTCCTGCTGTTAATCGGAATTGCGAGCACTACAGACACAAAAGGTGAGATGTTTCATATTATTTATTTAACATTTACGATTAATTATAAGTTGTTCCTAATTGCCGCGCAACTTCCAACGGACAAATCATATAATAAAATCATAATTGATAAATAACAAATTGGCAAGAGTAATCTTCGGGTACAATACGCAGCGACTTCTTTTGGTGGAGCATGCTTCATCAATAGTCGTACACGTACGCAGTGACAGAAGACGATCCGTGTTATAAATAAGCAAGGACTTTATGGCGTCAAATAGCCCTTACAATTTACGGCACCCAAATTAACCAACGCTGTCCGCTGATGACGTTGTTCAACAAATTGTGTCCAGTCCAGGCATTCACTACACAGATAAGGACTTAATCTTACTGTAAGTGTAAGTCCTTATTACAGTAAGATTCAGTAGAATTCAAACACTAATCAGCACCATTTAGTTTACCGAGTAAAACGTCAATTCTTTCAAATTCCCGAACATTGGCACGAGTACGGAGGTCATAAGCATGTCATTCATCAGTACCACAAAGACCCCGAGGCTGAGAAGAAGCACTACGAGACAACCGGATATCACCCATGGGGACCACAGGGATACTGGGGACGAAGGAAGTGAATAATCTGTAGTATTTTAGCCAAATGACGATGACGAATAAATATCTTATTATATATAAAATAACAAAGTTTGTCCTGAAGATGCTAGGCTTTATATTACTAAAAGTGTTTATCACCCATGGGGGGACCACAGGGATACTGGCTATATTGTTTAGTCTGCCGGTCAAATAAATATAGTATACAGTATACACTACTGTCCAAGCAAAGCAACTACTGATACTGGTCGACGACTCTATGTGGTACGTACTAAGCAAAGAACAAAGTAGCTACAATCTACAATACAAGAGCACAGTAGTTCTTCAACTTCAATCCCTTCTCACTTCTCACTACTGTGCTGTTTTTGTTCATCAAAATCAAAAAACCAACTTAAGCGTAAGAGACAGAAATAGTAACAAATTAGCCAATAAAAAAAGGTAAATAAGCAGTAAAACCTTTTAGTAATTGCATTAAAAATGATGTCAAAAATAGAACGTTAAAGAACAAACAATCAATCAACAGGTAATAGAACATTAACTAAATTTATATGAGCCTAGGTGCTCATTGTCAGGGCACAGGATATAAATTGTTACGCATCTCAAAAATTTATGGGAGAGGTCTAAACCACCCCGCGACGGGAGATGATTTAGACAAATTTGCATATAACGCATTACGGATAAGGTCATGATTGTTTTTGGGAGGTGGTTCACCTATCTAGAAGGCTAGTGCTAGTGACCGGGAGGTGATCGTCCGCATGCGGCGAGGTACTTTATGCTATGTCAGGGTCTAATTTTCTGACCAGAAATGATAGTCCCCTATCCCGCTATTGACAATACACACTCACAAGAAGGCTTGACAAGGACGAGGGAAGGACAACTTACAACTATTTGAGAAAAAAAAAAGATTATTGATTTTTTTTCTCAAATAGTTGTCCTTCCTTACTTCCTACTTCCTTCGTCCTTGTCAATCCAAGATACAAGAATTCGAGTTAAGTTAAGATTTTTAGACAAGATATAAATTCACATCAAACAAACAAGTAATATTATATCTGATCGTCTGAGCTCTGTTCGCAAAGAAACACGCTGCCGTCTGGCTTTTTGTTAGTAATCAACAATCAACACTAACGTATATTCACAATAAAAAATGAATAACGCGCAAGCAACCTCCATAATACCTAGCAATTCACGAAAAATAAAACCCAAGCACAAGGTCTTGCCCCCACCCAGTACGTCTACAGACCACAGCGCTAAAATCAAGCCACACAAACACAAAGCACAAACACAAGCCACACAAACACAAAGCGACAATACAATCTACAATGTAGGAGTGCACAATACAAATTAAAACACTTTTAGTACTGAAGGCAAATCAAGTTCAAGCGTTCTATTTTCACAAACAAAAACTACAATACAAATACAAAACCACCCACCTTAAGAAAGAAAAACACAAACTACAGTACACCCATCAGCTAATTCGTCATTCTCCCGAACAATTACGGTACGATGTCCTTAACGGTCAATTAAGCAGTTATCCGACGCCTATGCCCTGATGCCCAATTTAGAACATCTTTCCATATAACACAACATCTGATATTTGATTTCTTCGCGTCCTTCGCGAGAAGAAAATTAGGAATTAGGACATTAGGAGATAAAGTACTATAAGGGTACGATCGCATTAAGACAGTATATAAGGGAAGGACGCATAGATACTCATCAGTCCCTAAATAGACACCCCTGACTGAATACTGCACACAAGTACTACAACTCTACACAATGAATTTTCAACTCCTCTTTCTAACACTATTTTTGGCTGTAATTGCCACGATGGCTATTCCCTTGCCATATCCATACGATGAAGGTAAGTAAGGTCTTTCTAATAACAAACATCAATTGTTATTAAATGCCCAAATATATGGTTCAAGTACCAAAATGTGAGGTAAACCCCAACCAGGTAAACAAATTTAAATTATTCGCCTACACTCGAAACACGTACAAATACGTATAAGGGGTAGATTATGTTTATATAGAATGGAACTATCACAGAACAGAACAAGGGCGATGAAAGTGAATTGACTCTACTACTTCGTAATCATTCAGAAAGAACCAGATGGATATGGTTTGAATGAATTACAAATCACAAATCATTATTCCAGTTCCAGGCATGGGCATGCATCAACCGTACCCTCTCCTCCACCCAAGGCTCAGACGCCAGGCCTTCGGTAATCAGTATGCAATGTATGCCACGTTCGCCCCATGGCAGTATCCCTATTATGGATAAGTCAACATCAAAACAAAACTAAGTCCATAATCATAGTCCACAAATATGTTCCCGTAATGAACTATAGCCATAGCATTATTTTCGAATTAACATCATGATATCATTCAGCAATTAATAGTAATAATTAAGCATGGTATCATGTTTCGGTCAATTTCGGTGTAAAATTACGTCATAGATTGATATATTTATAGTCTTGATCATTTGATAATTTCAGATAAATTACTCTCATTCTGAATAAATATTTTCAAATGCTGAATATTGGTTCATTGGTTGTAACAAACTATCAAACAATACAATCTACAGTTGTACATGCAATATGGTTTTTAGATGCAGCCTTCCAAGAAAGACAAGTGGCCAATGAGTGACCAAAATTTTCTTTAAAAAACTTCGATAACAAATCAAAATTCAATTCAATACAACGTACTCTATGTCTAATAGTAAGCCTCATAATTTTGCAATGGCATTTTGATCTTGCTATAAAAAATATAAACCCGAAAGCCCCACCCCCACCCAACCACGTAACGTAGAGGGTCGAGATGCCTTCTCCCTTCAATTTTCAAACTGAATTGAAAATTGAAACCTAACAGTCCCTAGTCACTAACCTAGTCCCCCCTCTGCACAACGCTGGGGTGAAATACACACTCTAATATAAACAAACAATCCCAAATTCCCAAACAAAAAAAAGTGACAAATCAGCAAAAAGAGCAAGAAATCAAGAAAAAATATGATGTATAACATCATCAACAGGTTCCCCTTTCCTTGTTTAGTAAATCTGATGTTTACAGTTTACGCCTAACTAGCTCGCGTTGATTATTACAACCGAGCGACTAGCTAGGCGTTCTAGGCAAGAACGCAAAGAATAGCACGTACAACAATTTGGTATCTCAGTATTGCTAACTTGGTATCAACTAACATTCTAACAGATCAGTTGAAAGTTATGAAATCCATAATTCTTCTACTACTTCTTACAACATGCTTATTCTTCCACACATCCTTTTCTACTCCAATAGGAACGGCTAAGCAGACAGGTAATATAACCATTATCTATATCACGGCTAAATCGTCAAATAAGAAATAAGTAAACTGCGGTTCTTGATCCACGAGCCCAAGATCAATGTGGTATTTCCGTATTTCTTTTTATCAGATATTAGATTCTTATTAGAACGGACTTAAGGGATTATGACACTACGCAATACAGTGAATGTGAACTATAATTTATAATTGCATTATCATCTAACAGAAATTGACTACAACACACCGCTACTTCCTCCGCAGTCTCACCACAGAAGACAAAGGAGACAATTCACAAAAGAACAAATCGCCCAACAAGCGGATATGCAAGCAAAGATGCCCCCGTGGGAGTTTCAAATGTACCCCAGCTACCTATGGGGATGAGAGGAACTAATGAACTAACACTAACCTAAGCCTTAAGCTAAGCTAACACATCACAATAAAAAGTTTCGATATTAGAATTCTGATCAACGCTTTACGTAATGTAAATGTCATACACCCACGTCACGTCTTATCATACACCCAAAAAAAAACCAAGCTGGAGCTAAAATGAGGAAAGCGAAATGCCTCAACATTCGGATTCGTGTGCTTCAAGTTGAAGCACGTCTTTAGCAATACACAAAACAGATACTGAGAATTACGAAATGAAACAAGGCAAATTAATAGAAAAAAACCAAAACAATGTGACGATACTCACGAAAACGAAACACAAATTCACAAAACAAAAATACCGACCTTGATACTAAATTTCCTGCAACACGTGTTCCGTCTTCTCCAGCGTTAGCACCGTTCGTTTTCGTTTCAGTAGCTCCAGATCCAGATCTTCCAGGCTCAAGCTCAACCACATCCGAAGAAGGAGTATGAGGCTTCGATTTGCGCTTTTCACTTTTCTAAAAATAAATAAAGTTGTGAAAGATATATTGAGCGATATTAAAGCAAAATACCGGCCGGGTTTTGAACATCGCGTACGCCTGGTTTCTTATGCAGCATATGCAAATGAGCATAAATACGTAAAAATTCAGTTGTCCGCGATGCGTTTCAAAAACCGGCCGGCATTTCGCTTTAAAAGGAAAAACTATCTTATAAGACAGCTTTCCTTGGACACTTTGCGGCGTTAGCGTTAAGTTCTAATATAGACTCTAGTTTAGCACCAATATGATAATATTAGTGAATAAATAGAACTGATTAGACAGATGACTAAGAGTGGTGTACTACCGAGGAAGTGGTTGTTATTGATTAAATGATAGCGTTGCAGTTGCTGCACGATTATACCTCTATATAGCCATGCAAGAGAAACCATGTTCAGTGCTCGGATTCGCTTAATAAAAAAAATACAATTCAAAAGGACTATACCGTTTTCGATTTCTTCTTCTTTTCCTTTACCGCCACACATGATCCAGGTCTTGTCGCTTCTTCCGGAGATTTGCCCTTTTGAGCACCGGTAGGCTTTTTGAGCTCACTCATATGCCCTTCTTCCGGAGTTGGAGTTGTCCCTGTGCCTGTGCCTGAGCTGATCTCCTTATTCTCAGGTCCGATGGCCTGAGCGAGAGAAGTTCCGTTTTCATCCGATAAAAAGACTTCTTCTCCTTCTGCCGTATTACCACAAAGGTCTGGCACTGGTTGTTCGACAGACGTTTCCACATTAGAATCCCGAGGTACTTCCGAAGTCTCTGCACGCTGAGTATTTTGCATCGGCAGTTCATCGCCCATAGAAGAAGCCGGCTCATCCGAATAGTCATCATATATTGAATTCACAACTTGCTCAATCAGTTCGTCCACCATTGTTTCAATCATATGATGAAGTTTTTCGTCTGGATTTCCCAGGTTACGGTCTTCTTCGACAGGACTGTGAGCTATTCCGTTCTCAACGCAGTTCTCTGAAAAAATATTAGATAAATTCACTCACAAGAAAACGAAGTCGAGTACTACATAAAGATCCGTGTTTACTGCGTGAAGAGCACAACTATCGTCTAATTGTATTGGAAGAACAGGAAATATGTGCAGTGGGCAGAAGCAAACGCGAACATTCTTATTAAAGACATAGTTAAAAGCCTAGCGTTAACTGTTCAAATACTACGAATCGAATAAAACGACGCTACAAACGTCCTACTTCCTCTTCAAAAGAATCTCATAAGAATCTACCTCTGGCTCGTCGTGGCTCATCGTAAAAGTAGTTAAAAGCGTAGTTTAAACTGTTCAAATACAGCAAATCAAATAAAACGACGCCACAAACCTCGTACTTCCTCCTCATAAGAATCTACCTCTGGCTCGTCGTGGCTCATCGTAAAAGTAGTTAAAAGCGTAGTTTAAACTGTTCAAATACAGCAAATCAAATAAAACGACGCCACAAACCTCGTACTTCCTCCTCGGAAGAATCTACCTCTGGCTCATCGTAAAAGTCTGATACCTCACGTGTATGTCCTGGAAGAAACAGAAACCGTGAAATGATGTTGTAAATTATGCATCGATAATACATCATACATTTGCTCGCAGTGAGTAAACTAAACGCCCTCAACTTACATGGAATGTGAAATCAAAATTAGATAATACAAATGAAAGCTAAAGAGTCAAACATACACAAAACATACGAGCTTTACTGGCAGTATCTCCAATAAGTAATTCATCAAGAGCTTGCGCAAGAACTGCAGCAGCCGTACGCTCAGCAGCAATCTGACTCTAAAAAAAGGTTCTACAACGTTTTAGAACAAGAATCGGGTACGTCACAGTTCACAACAACAACAATCAATAATTATTATAGCCACCAATACCTTCGACAACTTTTCCTAATACCTAAATTCCTATACAAAAAGACCACCCTGCACGAGTGCAAGTCGAAGTCCAAAAACAATAGTCCAAAAAGGGCAAGTCCAAAATCCAAAAACAGGCGCACATCCCACATCTATTCGTTTTCTAGCAAAATCAATCAATAGTAGAAATAAAAGGTAAAGGTAACAAAAACGAATCCAGCTCACCGCTAACAGATCCACACCCTCATCTCCTTCCTCGGTACCATCATCCGACATTGCATTATCCGAAGCACAAGCACTCACATCCTCTTCACTTGCATTTGTAACATTATCAACTACTTCTGGTAAAGCACCGATTCCGGAGTTACATTGTGCTGGAGTCTGCAATAAACAAAAAATACGAAACTAAAAACAAACTGAAAGAAAGAACTATAAATAAGGGTAACCTAAGAATTTTGTGCAGAAGTACCGGTTATTTCCCAGGCAACCCGTTTCGAGGCATAAGGGTTATACATATCCTAGGTTACCCTAATAAACGTGTAGCACATGAATATACATACAGTGTAGCTCTCAATAAGAATACGATGTCTTGAATAAAGAAGTGACCTAGTGAACAACAAAACGACAGTATATCCAGTTTATTTCTTTTACAATGCATCATAGATTGTTCCCAAGCCCATACGAACATTAGCGTTTTATAAAAGAAACCAAGAATCTGCGAAAGTAAACGGAATTCAGATTCAACTAACATCTGACTCGTCCACGGCCTCTTCTCTTTTCTCTCCTACTCCTACGCCTTCTTCTGACACACTATCGGTATCCGTATCCGAAGACTCCTCTTCACTTGTGTCTTCATCAGTGTCAGACTGGTCAGCTGGACCATTAGTTCCCTCGTTATCCGATGCAGTACGCTAGAAAGAAGAATACAATTCAACGAAATGCTTGTCAACGTGTCACTCACACTCTTTTATAATCCAATCCACCAATCCCAGCAACTGAGTAACTTAAAGGGCATGTCAAGGGGGATTCTGCGCAGAAAGGCATCTCCAGGCGCAGACTAAGTACATCTCAAAAGGCGCCCAATACAGTAACCCATAAAAATGGCGCCAGAATAAAATATTTGAGATTTTGTCATAAACGTGAACAAAACACGCCGCAACGCAAGCAAACGGGCGCGTTGCGGCGAGCCGGTAATTCAAGCCGTCCCGTGGACAGAGATTTGGCTTAGCTCTGTCCGCATGACTAGAATCCCATACTGAAGGAGTTTTTTGGAGGGGTTTGAAATTGTTTTTCTTCTTACATGAAAGTTTTGTTTATTTTATTTTCACTTTCCTTACCTTAAAAACGCAAGCTTTTTTTGAGCCCAACATGCAAAACCGGCTTGACATTCCCTTTAACCAATGAGCCAAGTAAAATTATGATTACGAAACGAACATTAGACACTAGAGAATCGAACCGATATGGCCAGATCACAGTGAAGTAAAGAAAAAAAACCACTTACCGCATTAACACTATCACTTTTTGTTCGTGATTCCGTATCCGAATTCGAATGTAGCTTCTCGTCACTCATTTCTCCATCAGAACCGGTTACCGCATGTGATCTAATTCCAGAATCAAGGCCTGTCTCCACGTACGCGCCTTTATGTTCTTCAACTCTAGATTCGGTGCCTTTTTGCTCGACTTTAGATTCCACGCGCTATAATAATACAATACACGGAATGATCCAATACACAAGCAGCAAATAAAAACCATCAAAATTTTAAAATCAAACAAATTTTCGGGACCTGAAGCTAGATTAGATGTTATCATATCAAGTTATGTAGAACTATTGTGAAATACGAACTACGAAACTGCTACGAACTACGATATGCGAAATAACGAATATACAAACACATAGAGGAAAATAGAGCTATAATCGCAAAGTACTCCTGGCACAACTTAATTTATAAATTAATAATTATTCACTTCTTACCTGCCGATATTGATTCAACATTTCTGAAGGAATATGTGAAGCCGTCGAAGCCGTAAGGTCGTCCAGTCCCTCGGTTGAGGCTGCAATGTAAAACACAAATATAACTCAACTCCCTCAACATGATGCAGAAATTCCGATTAAAGGAGGAGGCTCACGAGATCTAAGTGTACGATTTCTTTCTTTTTATCGATAGGTGATGGTATTTGCTTCCAATACACATGCCTTATGAAGCAAAATCTTTTAATTAGAAGGAATAAAGCAATATCATGCTTATAATTTTATCAAAATTCTTGACCGTAGCCTTTGTGTCCCGAGGGTATATGGCTCTTTTTGCATGTGTCCCGAGGGTATCTAGCTATAGTTGCACCCTTATTTTGTTATTTTGAGACCACCAGATACCCTCGGGACACACGCAATTACAAAGGCTATGGTAAGGAATTTTGATAAAATTCCTTACCATAGTATTGATTTATTCCTTCTAATTAAAAGCTTTGGGGGGGGGGGGCGTGGTCAAGTCAGTCAAGTGGCAAGGCCCTTGCTCACCGCGCCACCGGTTCGATCCCGGCCGGAACCCCCTCACCCCACCAAAGGTGTAAAAGTTGGTAGCTGGGTAAAACCAGCGGAGATAAATCGACTTCCCGAGCAGATTGGCCACCGGGAAGTTTAAATGGCCAGTATGTCCAGCCTCTGAGCTGGACCCCGGTGCACCGTTTCCGCGGATTCGGTTGATATAACCCGGTTCACTTTATCTTTATCTTATCTTTAATTAAAAGCTTTTGCTTCATAAGGCATGTTTCTTGGAAGCAAATACCATCATCTATCGATAAGAAGAAATAAATCGTACACTTAGATCTCGTGAGCCTCCTCTTTTAAGGGGCACAGAATGTCTTGCAAAACCGATTTAGGGTTATCCGGTTACCTCAAAAACGTCACAGAAAATAAGAAACAATTTTAGACGGGTAGAGCTATGCGTGAACTCTTAACTGATAGGGTAAAATAACCGTAGCTAGCACGGGTTCTCAATTTTTCATTCCCACCATAACACAACTCTTGATGTTTCAATGAGGCCTTATAGCGACTGCGCCTAGCGCCTTTTGATACTTCGTCACCCAGAAGGAAAGTTTACGGCATCAGTACCAGTAGCAACAACTAGTGGTTGTTTGTTTGTTTGTAGTAACACGTACGTTATATGTACTAGACAACTGTTATATGTAAGTTGTGCCCTACCGGTCCTCTAGGGACGAGGGACCAAAAATGCGCATACAAGCACGAAGATGAGGTGTGAAGAATAGATTTCAAAACTACGATTCCGCAGCACGAATTACCTGTTGTGGTCGCCGTTGTTGTAGATATATCAGTTGACGTTTCATTTGTACCGGTAGCGGTAATCGTTTCCTCGTTTCCACACGTCTCCTGCTGCTGTAGATCCAAATAGGCCAACGCCTCTTGAAATTCCGTATCATCGGTATGTAACGTCCGCGAAGTATCCGTCTGCAACAAGCATTTATTTCATATAATGCAGAACAATTAATGTCTCGAACAATTAATGGTTGGATGATGACACTACGGCAGACTGGTATCACGCTTTACAAACAAACTGTGCATGTTTGAGAGATTGATTTTATCAACATAACTATCCCCACAATATGACGGGTATTTGTAGAAGAAATGAAAAAACGTACCTCCGATGAACTGGCGAATAGTGAGATGCGCTTCTCCTTCAATTGTTTAACTGATTCCATTTGTCTCTCATCTGGCTGTAAACCTCCATTCGTTGTCAGAGGCAACTTCGAAATATTATCTGAAATTGCATCACTTTTAGCTCCACTCCAGCTCAACGCTCCAAAGTGAAACTCACTTAACTGTTAAAAACTGAGTATATAGGCAAATTGAAAGGAAAAATACCTGCTTCTGTCGACAGGAAAACTTCATCAAACGCCGGATGCTCAGAAGGCGTGGGGGAGTGACTTATCTGCAAAGAAAACTGAGATATGATCAGGATATCGAGTAATGAGTAAAGATATTGCCATATTTTTAAGCAAATATACACCACCCTAGACTGGAGATAAGATAAAATGAAGAAAACCGACTTCCACAAAAAAGGGAAACTGGATTCTACAGAAACAGATATATTGTATATACGTAATGTAATGAGCGTATCTGTATAAAGTTGTTTTCGTATAAATCAAAAGTTACCCGTTTGTCCAATGGTAAAGCGCGCGGCGATGGAGGCATAGAAGAAATAGGTGGAACGACTGGAAGAACGCACTCCGCAGCAGCGTACAGTTCTGGAATAAGTTATATATAAATTACTTTACTTTACAAACAAATACATGGCACTATTGTAAATATGGAAAAACATATCCTCAAATAAACAGCAGCCTATAACTTGATGTAGAAGAAAAGACATATTACTCATTCATGTTGCATATAAAAAGGTCGACAAGAAACAGTCAGAAACAAACATATGAATAGCTGAGACCTCTTTTCTCCTTCATACGATCTTGATCTTGCTGGCTTTTTAATGGCAACGCAGCCAACTCTTTCGAAGGCGGCAACATGCCGCAGGATATATTCTGACCTAAGTAAATACAGTTTTCAACATACTCAATAAACTTAATTGTACGCGGCCTTAAAAAATAATCTAAGATAAAAACCGAGAGGGAACATCAAGTAGCCTGCCGAGTCAGAGTACACCATCAGCCAAAGTCAATGCACAAGTAACCCTATTCATTTTCACGGTCGAAAACAGAAGTTCGATTAAACGTTGGACAAAAATACATTTAAAAAAAACTAACCAGTATCCAAGACAGATCTACCAGCTCGTGTTTCTGGCTTTACTCTTTTCTCTTCATCTTCTAGCTCATCCAACAAGTCGTCCATTGATGGTACCATTTCCATTTTCTAGCCTGATACAGAACAGGTCTATCAGATTTTATAGAGAATATATGAGTATATACCTTGCGCTTTCTTATGCGAAAACGCGAAATACCACCCTAGTGAGCTGATATGGTCTACAATATTAAAATTACAGGCGACGACGTGCTCTGAGTGCACCTCGTTCTCAGAGTTAAATGGAAATGCGAATATGGATAGCACTTTCACGCTCGATGGACAAACCATAATATAAGTATTTTATCATAAAAACGCAGAGAAGGGACAATAAAAAACATGACATATATATGAATGAAAAAAGTTGCGCAGCAATTATTATTTATGGTGAAAATAATTATTAATCTTAAATGTGTCCAAGTACTGTGGATCGTGTAGTGTGGCCGACTTTGGTCAGCGGCCCGGGTATGAAACGCGGTCCGCGGTCCTGTAGTCTGCGGTCCGCGGTCCGTAGTTCGTAGTGGGCCGCGGACCGCAGAACACTTTAACTTCGTATTTGTTTGAGCTTAGGAACATGTCGAGACTTGGGGCGTACCCCTGTTCAACCCCGAGAACCGCCGTTTCTCGAGGAATTGGCTTGGAGCAGCTTGAGTTTTGACATTGTTTGAGGGCGAACGTCGCATGGTTTGAGCTTAGAAATATGTTGAGACTTGGGGTGCACCCTTGTTCAACCCCGAGAACCGCCGCTTCTCGAGGAATTGGCTTGGAGCAGCTTGAGTTTTGACATTGTTTGAGGGTGAACGTCGCATGGTTTGAGCTTAGGAACATGTCGAGACTTGGGGTGCACCCTTGTTCAACCCCGGGGACCGCCGCTTCTCGAGGAATTGGCTTGGAGCAGCTTGAGTTTTGACATTGTTTGAGGGTGAACGTCGCATGGTTTGACCTTAGAAATATGTAGAGACTTGGGGTGCACCCTTGTTCAACCCCGAGAACCGCCGCTTCTCGAGGAATTGGCTTGGAGCAGCTTGAGTTTTGACATTGTTTGAGGGTGAACGTCGCATGGTTTGAGCTTAGAAATATGTTGAGACTTGGGGTGCACCCTTACCCTTGTTCAACCCCGAGAACCGCCGCTTCTCGAGGAATTGGCTTGGAGCAGCTTGAGTTTTGACATTGTTTGAGGGTGAACGTCGCATGGTTTGACCTTAGAAATATGTAGAGACTTGGGGTGCACCCTTGTTCAACCCCGAGAACCGCCGCTTCTCGAGGAATTGGCTTGGAGCAGCTTGAGTTTTGACATTGTTTGAGGGTGAACGTGTCATGATTTGAGCTTAGAAATATGTTGAGACTTGGGGTGCACCATTGTTCAACCCCGAGAACCGCCGCTTCTCGAGGAATTGGCTTGGAGCAGCTTGAGTTTTGACATTGTTTGAGGGTGACGTTGACAGTCGAGATGCATCTGAGATTTAGTTATTATATTTTGGAGTTTAGTTAGAAGTAGGATAGAGAGTGAGAGTTAGTACTTTGCCGTTTTTTGTTCTGCTGTTCGTTGTTTTCAGTGACTTCGTTGGACGATGAGGCCTCGATGCAGCTTCTCGACGTAAGATCCCATCCCGTTTGTCGCCAATGAGGAATCCCATCCTCTACTGCGTAGTTTTGGTTAGTGTGCACCATTATTTGATTTTATGAAAATTTCTTTGCAACACTGAGTGACACGTTTAGTAGTTCACTTCCAAGTGTGTGGGTTGAACAGAAAGCTCAAAAAGAGCTCTGACGTATTTTTTGAAATGAAATTTCACGATTGCATTACCTTCCTAATAGCAAAATAACGAACTTTATGTTCTGATTGTTTTTTTTTTCATTTAGTCATCTGAAAATATGGACTACCGACGTAAGCGGACTTCGTTTCTCTCCACAGTTCCCTTTTCGAACTTTCCTCCAAAACGGTGTGTTCTACCTTTCAAAAGTAGTCGAATTCTGGACGCAATGTAGTATATTGCATTATTTAAGGTAGAATTGTATATTACCATTTCGGTTTCATTTGGATTTGTACCTGGCTGTGTATTCAACTTATGTTTCCAGAAGGTCCCTCTATCCTGAGCGCTTTATACACTGCTGGGAAAGTACCTGCACTATATTGGCGGAGAAACTCGCACAATGGAAAAGTGAACAAAATCGTTAGGACTTTCGACGTGGTCATGGAATCTGTACCTAGTACATCTTTTCGCCATTGCTCTCTTATTATATATGCTTACAAAAAACTACAATAAACATTTCCACGTATAATTTACCTATACATGCATATATCGCATAGAAATCTATTGGATAAGACATCTAAACAAGCTGTACATCCAAAATTCTGGCCTTCAGTAGTAAGCAGGTCATTATTTGGACACGAACTATATGACAGTTTTTTTTATGGAAAACATTTGACGTCCCGTAGCGATAGTCTTTCCGGGGACTCGGGAAAGTTCATTTTTCTTGTGATATCTTAAATACAGCGTACCGATAAATAGTGAAAAGTGTAACATAGTGGAAATATAAACTATTTTGATACATAACGGAGAGAGACTGGAATTAGATTATATATGTATTTTATTCTATTAAGTTATTAGGTATTGATTCCCTTATTATGAGAAGTGCCTCACACCCTGCATTTCGAGTTCATTCCAGTTTGTTCAATGTGAATGAAACAAAAATGTTTGGGGTCGGCCCCCCATCTGAAGTTCCCTCGACGGTCAAACTACAAACATTTCCTATCAGTACGAATTATTATCAGTACTAAGCGGCTATGCGAGGACAAGGTCAAACGCCTTTTTGTTAGTTTTTATCAAATATAATACGAGCGAATAACAGTTTACAAGATGTTATAAAGTATTCATGCCAAAACACCAGGGACTGCTTACTAGATTACCTTACGACTAATCCAAATTTATAAAAAAAACATATTAGAAGCTAGGATATTGTACGGTCATTTTTGAGGTAAAGCGAAATACCGGACTGTTTTTGAAACACATCGAGTACTCGAGTATACCAGGATTCTTATGCAGCTTATGCAAATGAACATAAATTAGAATAAAAAATCGATCTAAATTCGAGCAAATTAGCATAAATAAGCAAGTATTCAGTTGTCCACGATGTGTTTCAAAAACCAGCCGGTATTTTGCTTTAAAGCGAAATACCGGCCGGTTTTTGTAACGCATCGAGTACACCTGCTTCTTATGCAGCATATGCAAATGAGCAAAAATTAGAATAAAAACTAGACCCCAATTAGACCCCCGTTGCATAAATGCATAGGAATGCAAGTACTTGAGATGCGTTTCAAAAACCGTCCGGTATTTCGCTTTAATATCGCTAGTTGCTTTGTAACCGAGTCGATATTGCCAAAGGCATCATGCTACCCTGCATTAGTACATACGTTACATAGTAACACGGACACGAATGCGGTTTAGTCAACCCAAGTTTCATAAGCCAATTTTCCTTTTATTTTTATTTTATATTTTCTTATGTATAACCGTGATGCATTTACTATACACTTTGAGGCGTTGAGTTTACGTACTCCACACTCATGCTACATAAATGTATACCATACAAATATTGATCTTTAATTCACAACCACATTCTAGTGTCCACGCTGCACTTGCTTATCAGTCAGCTGTTTATCAATTATCAATTATCAATTTGTAAGATTAGAACCGAGAGAGACGAAAAAAGATTGCTGTATAGAAAATCGGACCCCACACACAGAAATGATAGTCAGTACATATATAACACCAAACATTACATAGTTATTACTTTGCGTGAACTTTTTGCAATATGACGTGGTTTTCCAAACTGCCTCATTTCAATTACCTATTGCTATTTCTCACTGTCAGCGTAGGGGTACTTATGTTGTATACCCTTACGTGTTAAGATGTTCCAGTAGGAGAGGTATTCGTTTCCCTTTTTAATGTGTCTCATTAATTGTGTATGCACAGTTATTCGATGTTATTCATCGCAAATTTGTCTTCGCATTAAAGCGGTATAACGGCCGGGTTTCGAAACGGATTTTGGACAATTGCATTATCATATGTTGTATGCAAATGATTATAATTGGACTAAAAATAACCCAGTGTCGCACAATTATTTGCATACAGTACACCGGAAATGCCCAATATTGCTTTCAATTTCAATGGCCGACCGCTATACGCTACACCGATTTAGGCATAAGCAACGCATTATATTTTCACATTTGTGAAAAAGAACATAATATGGGTGATACATATGTATTTGACACAGACAATACAATATTGTCTATGGGAAATCAAATGCATATAAATATAAATATATAAAGCATAGTGACGACTTACGAATATTTTCAACATTTTATCCACGCTTTCCTCATGCAGGATTCAAACTTCTGTTGAAGAACATGCTAAAATCGAGAACATTTTACAATTTTATAGATTGTATGTGGCCGCTTTTTGTTTATAGATTTTGTGTGTGCCAAGCCATTTTGTGTGTGTTTCTTCTTGTATCAATATCAATCTCCTCTATTTGCCCCAACTTGCTATCTGGCCGCAGTCTATTAGAGTCCATCGTTCATACAACGCGAAATTCGGGTGGTGCGCGGCGGAAAAAAGAGGTGTGTCTAAATATAGCCACCTTCCTCGCCAGGTCTTTGCCAGACTCTCACCAAGGTTTCGCTGCACACCACCCGAGTTTTGTCAGTGTAGGCGCGCACGCACCTTTCAGAAAGGTTCCGCTCTGATCTGGCGATGCCGTCGCGCTCTCCCTTCCCTGACGTTCCGGTGGAATATGGTCCTTTTTATGAAAAGCTATTGGAACAAATATGGAAACATCATGTGGAGAATCCCGATCGAAAAGCTTTTGTGGGTATAATACGTTTTTTTTAGTTTCATATAATATTGACAGAGCTTTCTAAGGTTTCTGTGTGTTATGAAAGACGACAACAGTTAGTCTTTGGACTGAAATATACTATGTGATTGAAATAGGGCTTGCAAGTATGCCGAAAATTTACCGTATCTTGGAACTACACGAGAATATTTTTTTTAATTTTTTCATATATGCAGTCGTGCAGAAATACGGTAGAATTGACAGAATCACGCCGAATTTTTTGGGATACTTGTAAACCACATAATGTAGTATTCTACTGGTCCATCTCTGTTCCTCTACTGCACGTTTCCCGCGAAACAAAAATAAATCCCGCGTGTCCTGTCAGGCTAGGACACAATCCCAAGCGATAAGAAAAGTCGCAGGTTTCCTGACAGATTAGCCATTGATGTCCCTCAATTAAACATTAGGCAAGGCCTTGTGTTAACGGCAAGGCCCCTGATTAGCGCTCGCACTAAGAACCGAATCCCGCGTTTCCCGCTTGTTTGGGAGGAAACGTGGGATTACGATTACCGCTAAACTGCGAATGAGGAACATAGCACTGAATTGAAATTTACAAAGAAGTACAGTATAGTATACGACCTCATTTTAGATTTCGGCTGAAAACCCTTCTGATTACTGTACCTGGAAACAATTGTATGTCTATGCCCATTCAATCGGAAAGTTCTTAAATTCACAAGGATTTGGTAGAGGAGATGTGGCCTGTGTGGTGGGTTGTATTTATTGTCGAATCTACAATAAACAATTTATATCCAATCACTGGCCGGAAAACCACTCCGCTTAAAAAGAGAACGAGTGAAAGAGAGTTCATGGGGGTTTAGCTCAGGGGTAGAGCGCTCGCTTTGCATGCGAGAAGTCAGGGGTTCGATTCCCCTAACCTCCAGATTTTTTGCGGTCAAATTTTGTAATGCCAATGTTTAGGTAATTCCTAACAGTTGGCAATATGCAGCGATTTTTCTGGGTACTTCCGTGGCACAGGGGGCCATGTCTGGTGCAAGTGCGATGTTTACCGATTGTGAGTTATTTATTGTGTTAACATTTACTTACAATGCTGAATGACGGGATGTCGCCGCAACAAAGGCGCGCCACTGGTGCGCCATCTTACTTCACTCGCAGATGCACACATTTGGCACCACGCTGTATTAAATTTATTCTGAAACGTGTTAAATTTGTTCGAACGATTTTCAAAAAAAGTAATTATTTTAGATGAACTCGGTTGTCAATTCAAAGAGTCAAAATGTTCTGCAATCTTCACTGATGAGTTTCATTTGGATCGAGTTATGAGGGCGACAAAAGAGCTGGATCACGTCAAAGTAAGAAAATGTTCAGCAAAAAGTAAGCCCGATGCGGGGCTCGAACCCGCGACAACCAGATTAAGAGTCTGGTGCTCTGCCGACTGAGCTAACCAGGCATGAACTTATTTTCTGAGTTGTCCTCGATACACTGTTCACCTGATAAGATTGTTTATTCTACGAAAACGGTAACCTTGTTTACAAATTTTAGTATAACAAATAATAAAAAGAAAATAATTGCAGACGATCATTTGCATTCGTTCTTCTGATAACCTACTGCCCGAAAATGTCGTCGATTTTGCAGAGGTCCTACGAACACTGCCGAATTTCGCGCCTCGACATAACAGTGGATTTCAGTAGGGTTTATTTAATTCGTTGTAAGCGGAGCATGAACATCGCGCCATCGTTCCGAAAAAAAAACGAACCGCCGCAGCGGGCACCCGTTCTAGGGTGCTCCGGAGGTGTGCCATAGGTGCGCGGCGCACCTGCGGCACCATGTGGACAGGTGTACGAGCGCAGCGTGCCCTATAGCTTACATTAACATTTCAGCCCTGATGACCTTCTGATACTTCCATTTTCAAGTGGTACTACGGGTTCACCCAAAGGTGTTCAATTGACACACAAGAACTTTGGCACAATGATGAGCGTCTTTATGGAGTGAGTTTTTTCACTATATTATTGCGTTGCTCTCCGTTACGCAACTTCAAAAGCGGGCCACTTATCTTTTATCATTATAGAATTAAATCGACGTTCGTTATCACAATGAAAGCCTACACACAATGCGCGATCTTTCATCTCTGTGCGCGCCACATATTCGCCAGAACTGCGCGCGAGTAGTGCGGAATATGTTTTTCTTGTCGCGCACTTGTTGCGCCCAACTGGCGCACTGGCAGCGATGAAGGGTTCACGGGCCGTTCGTGGCCAACCGGCAAAGTTTCACCATCGTAACTACGCACCTTGTTAAAACTCTCGTTTAGTTACTTCAAACTCGAGCTGATGCCCCAAGTATTGCCTGATTTTGTGCATCGCAAGGAGTTCATTATTCTACTGCTTCCCTTCTATCACATCTACGGTTTTGGAATGATGATTAAGAATCTGTTGGACGGTACCACCGGAGTCATATTTGCCAAGTTTGAGCCGCCAGTTCTGTTGAAGGCGATTGAACAATACAAGGTACGAGTTAAGCCTCATCTACCTGTTTTTTGTTTCAGTTATCGATAGGTATCTCTTCAGACACACGGAACCCAAATAAATGATATGGTTTTGTACATTTTTTGCTTCTGCGGCATTTGTAGCCTAGTTTTGGGACGTTTAGGTTTCCTTACCTCAACTTTAAGCTATTGTACTGTACCCAAAGCATGGTCTTCTGTTCTTATACAGTAGTTTCTTTCGCGCTACTTGTATAGTAGTTTGGAGTGTAGTTAGACTTAACTACCCTGATGAGACAATTCTTTATGATGACGTAACGTATTCTACAATTCTTTATGATGATGTATTCCTTAATTTGTAGTACCATTGGCAATTATCCTTTCCTAATTTCAGGTCAAGTCCCTCTTCCTGGTACCTCCAATTTCAGGTCAGGTCCCTCTTCCTGGTACCTCCAATTATCATCTTCTTGGCCAAGCACCAAATCGTCGATAAATTCGACATTTCCTCGGTGAGGGCAGTTTTCTCGGGAGCCGCACCTTGTGGCCGCGATATTGTTGAGGAACTGAAGAGGAGGCATAAGAATGTGAAATTCTTTGGACAGGGTAAGCTAAAGATCTAAAAGTCATTTCAATTTCTATGAAACCCTATTTGGGGAGATAGTCGGATACTAGTTGGAAGAATAGTAATGGCCATTTGTGTTAGAGACGACAAGATCCTTGTATTTCTGGAGCACATTCTTTTACGCTAAAGCTGGTCGGTTTTTGAAACGCATTGCGGGCATCTGAATTCTGAATTATTTATGCTAATTTGCTTGAATTTTAGCTCGCTTTTTTTATTCTAATATATGCTCATTTGCACAAGCTGCATAAGAACGATGGTCCACAATCGATGTGTTTCAAAAACCGGCCGGTATTTCGCTTGTCATCTAAATATCAAATCGTGTATGAAAGTGCTCAAAGTACACATATGCATTATATATTTAGGTTACGGCATGACCGAATGTGGAATGGTGTCCCATCTCCCATGTCCCAGTCGTCCGTCTCCTCCATCGTCCATCGGAGTCCTAGTGGCCAATTTTGAGCAAAAGGTAAATCTTCAAATGTTCAAAACATATATATTTACCATATGCATAAGACAATATCTGCCTCACTTGAACCATTTGTCATATATCCTGCCACTACTTCTCAGAATACGAACGATGGTGTACTCGATGTGTTTTACAAAACCGGTCCGCTTTGGTACCGGCCGCCTTGTAAAGCGAAATACTGCCCGGTTTTTGAAACGCATCACGGACAACTGCATTCTTACGTATTTATGCTAATTTGCTCGAATGTAGCTCGGTTTTTTAATATAATTTGTGTTCATTTGCATATGCTGCATAAGAATGCTGATGTAGTCAATGCGTTTCAAAAACCGGCCTGTATTTCGCTTTAAAATCCAGATCATCGACACCAAAACGGGAAAAGAGTGCGCAGTCGGAGAGAATGGAGAGATCTGGCTCCGTGGTCCTTCAGTTATGTATGGGTGAGTCTTCGTTTAAAAAGTCAGGAAGTTTCACGAACTTGAGGAGCTTTGTATTTATATGCGATACAGTTTCATAAAAACGGAGCTTCTTCAAATTGCATTTAGAATTACATAGATCTCTCATGGAATTTTGAGTCTCCTGGAAATCTCGAGGGCGTAGCCAGTGGCCGATGCACGAACAGCGGGAGCCTCCCTGGATGGGAGAATTTGGCACTGCGCGTCTCCGATTCGTGTGATCCCTCTATTTCTCTCACCTCCCACTGGGAGGCTGGGAGCCTCCCGGCGCGTTCGTGCATACGGTCACAGGGTGTCGTCGTCCACTGTGTACCCACACAATGATGCTAAATTTCAGTTATTTGAACCGACCAAAAGAGACAGCAGAGACGATTGACGCTGACGGATGGTTGCATACAGGTGGCCGCTTTATTATTCGTGCTTATGTTTATTTTATCATGCCAATCAGAGAACACCATCGATTCAGTTCGATTGGATTATTCTCGCTTTGCATACATATGTCTATTAAGCCCAAAAAATTAATGCGGACGACGTGATCGTATATTTTGGTCCTCTGTAGAATAAGGGCCCATCCTTTACAACAATGTAAGGTTCGGCCCTTATTCGACATAGATATAGATTGTCTTCAATAAAATTTACACTGTTTATTGTTTATCGCGCACTGTTGTTTATCTTCAGGTGACGTCGGCAACCTAGATGCTGATGGTAATTTAACGATCGTCGACCGAATTAAGGAATTGATTAAAGTGAAGGGATTGCAGGTACTTATTTACTTTTGTCAATTTTTACGAACGATATAAGTATGTAACTTTAGCATTTCGATGTAACGTAACGTACAGGCACAAACAAATAAACAAATAAATACAAGGCTCAGGTAGTAGGTTAATTTTGACCATATAGGTACCACCGTCTGAGCTTGAAGACCTTCTGCTTTCGCACCCGAAGATAAAAGACGCGGCAGTAATTGGAATACCGGACCCACGAACGGGTATGGTATACTTTTTGTTAGGATATTATACTTTATACATCTATAATTATCGAGTCGTCCAACTAGGCCGTTCTAGATAATTCGGCCAGTCACATACTAGCGTAAACATCTATTTCATTTTATTCAACTAGTTCAGGCGAAGCTCCCAAGGCTTTTGTCGTTCGAGCTGCCGACGACCTCACTGAGGATGCGGTTGCATATTTCGTGAAGTGTAAGATTGTCTTCTTTGCCTGAATTTTAATGCATTACGATTGTGTTCCACATGAGAGAGAGAGGGGAGGGGAAGGGAGAGAGAGAGAGATTGAGACAGGTAAAATTACATGAGAGAAAAAAAAACATATGAGAAAACATATGAGAGAAGAGGAAGGGAGATAGAGAGAGTGAGAGAGAGTGTTTTCACTTCGTTAACCTGTCTCGATAGCAGGGACAATAAAAAAACGCTAATTTTCAGCAAAAGTTTCTTCGTACAAGCATTTGACTGGCGGAGTCGAATTCGTGGAGGAAATCCCCAAATCTCCGTCTGGAAAAATATTGCGAAGGTACATATGGTTGGGCTTCTTGGTAGACTGAGAGTGCCGCGCGCTCGTGGCCCACTTCCCGCCCACACCTCCGGAAATTGTGTGCCAGATGCGCGCCATATATTCACGAAATGGTGTAAGATGTTCCTCAACTTCGCGAACTCCTAGCACTAGCGCTCCTTTGATCAACAGGTGGAAGAAAACTGAGAAAATCAAAAAAAAAAACTATTTTTCCAGTGGAAGTTTTTTTTATTTATTTATTTATTTTCAGGTTCCTCAAAGACAGAGAGTCCTCGAAAACCAAGAGTAAGTTGTAGAAAACAAGAGAAATATCCGCGTGGTCACTGGAAAAGTATTAAAATAATATAAATAGTACTTTGAATATGAATAATAAAAATCTCTCTTCATTCTACAAACTCACTTTTCGCACTGTGTGTGTTTATATTGCGTATACCATTCATTGTACTGTACATATCATCTGTGAAACACTTCGTATATAACCTTTTTTTTTTAATTTGTTAATTTTATTTTGCTTTTTTGATTTGATTTTAATAATTTTATGTTAATTCGTAATACATTGTTGAAAAATAGTTGTTCTTTGTCCTTGCACAAGAACAATGACTGCAGTAAGAAGAAGAAAGGCACATAGTGAACGGTATTCGTTATGATAGCTCCAAAGCTTTTACAGATGCCAAGTTTCACAAAATCACAATTTAAAGAAAAGACAGTAAGCTTTCAAATTTGGGATTCTTCAGCAGATCATATTAGCAAAGATCTAATTCGATGAAGCATCTAATTCGGTAAACGAATCGATACTTATTGATTAGTTACAGTGTGCAATTAGGGCACACAACAAGTCATTGAGTGATCGGAAATTGAAAGTTTGTTTTCTTTTTCTCATTTTTTGAATAATTAAACATTTTCCTCTTCCAATGATTAAATAGTGTTTTTCTTGGTTTGGTAATTTCTTAAAGTAGTTTGTGCTAATTGAATTTGTTTTGCCAGCGTTTTGGAAATATTTTGTACATATGTATGCAAATAAATGCCCGATACTTCCCTATTTTTGTGACTTATTAAATTAATTTGCATGCGACATATGGGAAAGCATTTGCCATCATACGTTTCACCAGCTGTTATGCCTCTTTAACTGTAAATTAAATCATGTCCTTTTATGTTTAGTGAGATGCTGGACCCAGATGATGAGGATAATCTATTAATTTTCGCGTGCTCTTGTAATATTTGTGGAGAACCTTATAGTAAGTTGTTTCATAATGTTATATCATAAATATTACTATACAAATGTATAACGTAGCCATAGTCATAGTACATCTAATAATAAGAAGAAGAATCTTGTTCCGTCAGTTGCATCTGTGCGCGCATGGTGTATAATTGCTTGGTTTTTCGAGGGGTTTATCTAACAAACTAACCCTCTTATATAATAATTTATTACGCACAAAGACAATCAAAGAAAGCAATGTAACGTGCAGTTTGTGTTATAAAATACACATAATAAATAAAACATAATAAAGCAGTAGTAAAATGTCTCAGCAAGCAAATTCGGAGTAAATCACAGGAAATTCGTAGCATTCTGTTCAATCATAAGGGACGTTCTATGGACAAATGAATGTTTCCGAACATTTCTTGATGCCCTATTAATAACAATCCTAGAACTACCTCTACGAGAAGAATAATTGTAGGATCTAAATTTAAACATACGTTGTGAAGATAAACCGCATTTACCAGCTAGTATTTTCCTCAGCATTTTGGCATCTGCTTTCTTTCTACGATTCTCTAACATATCCAGTTTGAGAAGCTCATTTCTAGTTTCACTATTTGGCGTATCCATAAACCCAACTAAATGAGATCTCATAAACACACGCTTCGTAAACATACGCTGGATTCTTTGATTCTTTGAACATACGCTGGATTCTTGGATTCTATATGAACTGTGTTACTTCTGTTAATACTTCTGGATACAGCGTAGGATACAAAGTTTTACCAACCTTTTTATCGATAATCATAGGAGTTTAGCCTGCTCACTCTACAGGGAAATCCAACAAAGCAATATTTTGTAATAGGTGTAGCCGGAACTGAACCTGTCGATAGTTGAATTCGTGATCTGACGCTTTATCCACTGAGCTACCTGAAGGGACCAAAATTTAGGTTCCGATAAACAAGCGGCAGTGCTCCCGTGTGGCCATTCTATGTGTTCTGGTTGCGCTTGCTCGATTATCCAACAGTAAGTCGAGTCTACTAATTATTCAAGTCAAGTGTTTGTATAGCCATCTGGGTCAGAATCAAACCCGCAAGGACAGTTATTACTATTACAAGTCGTACACCACTCTATGGCCGTATCATAAGTCAGAGTGCTTCTGAAAAAAAAACAGTTAATTTGTAGATTCAAAACGGCTACATTTGGATAAGAGAACGAAAGGGGCTAAATTTTGGTAAGAGAAGGAAAAGGACTAAAAAGGACTAAAGAATGAAAAGGGCTGAACTTGGGTATGAGAATGAAAAGGGCTAAATTTGGTTAAGAGAATGCTTTTTTCAGCACCAGTCGCGCAGGCTTGTGCCCATTTTGCCAACAGGCATTCTACAATACGCAGAAGAATTATGCCATAATGGAAATTGTCGACGCTATCGCCAGAATGAACGAAACGCGCACAAGGTATGCGTGTTAACATCCTCTCTATGCTTTAAAATTTTATCTTTCTTCACTAAATAATTGTACTACGACGGTAGTTGCCTGTCTCTTTGGACATTGCTATTTTTGCAACGTGAGACTCTGATTGTGCGCGGCGAAAAAAATCAGGTGCGCCTACATATCGCCGCACACCTCTTCATAGCCAGGTTGTCGCATGGTTATGCGTGCCACTTCCGCACAAGTACCGTGCCGCGTGCAACTAAGTTCTATAAGTGACTGGGTGTGCGTCGCAGCCCTCGACTACAGATCTTGGTAATGGCGCCGAGATCCAAGGATTCATATGGCTGTGGTGCAATTTATTTATGAAACAATTTTCAGAATCCAGCAAAATTCGATCTCCTATGCTTGTCGTGGTGCCTTCGAGAAGTGCTTTTCCTGTGCTAAATTCGGCACAAAAATACTAAGTATTCCATTTGTTTCTCTGTTCGGTAGCATCGGTAGACACTCACGTTGTACGTTGTTTCGCTCGCTATTGAGCATGCAATACGCACCCAGCTATCATTTCGGTCTAAGCAATATGGTGGGCTTTGTACGTTAAAGAGGTATGGCAGATGGTTTTGAAAAGTACGCTAGACATGAATGTATTACATGCAAATTCTGATCCATTCTGAACCCTCCCTTCGAAGGCCAGATAAACTTACATGTATTACAGGTTTATGTAGTTGAACAGCATATGTTTCAAAACCATATGCCATACCGCTTTAAACAATGAGCTGAAAGTTGTCGGGCCCTAGCACTAATTGTAAGCCATCCCTGTTTTCCTTGTTTTGAGGAAATTTAAATTTTTGTCGCCTTTGCTTGACCTACACCTAAAGTCAAGGTATTTAGTAAAAGGTTTGCTTTTGGTTTTATTTGATTTTATTTCCCAGAAATCCTTGGAGTATTTCCCACAATCAAGTATGTAATCAAGGTTCTGAGTGGTCGACGTTTACCGAACTGTAAAGTTTTATTGGGATAAATTTTGCACTCCACATTCACAGTTCAAACACAGGAAAACGGAAGAATTGTCGAAACCACAGAAGAAGGGTCACTGGCCAGTCACGAAATGGTTTTCACCAACAAAAAAAAAACATTTTGTAACTGGTCAGTGACCATTTGGTGACGGTTTCATCCATCAAACAGCTTCACCCATTTCCTATGAAGCACCAAGTGAAGCGCGTGAATGCTAGATTTTTCCTGTGAAATTGCTCTCTTTGATAAGTGTAGATAAGTTCATATCATATCAACAGTTTTCCTCAAAGTTAAGTTTATCTTGGCGTATGTCCATCAGTATGTTTACCCGCCGTCGTTGTCATCATACTTCACCCCCCTTTTTATTTGTCAAATAAATGAAAAATTGAGAAATTTGGGGGAACTTTTCGCACTCAATGCGCATCAGATCACACACAGATTGCTTGCACAAGCTGAAGTATAAGAATTTTTTGAACTCTTCACTTCGCAAAACTGTAGACTTACACTTACTCTGACTCTACCTTTTTTGCTATTTTAACAACTTCGTTTTGTTTTTATTAAGACTATTCTATTCGGAACTTAAATTCAACGACCCCCGAGAGTGGAGTAAATTCGGAAATTTAAAGTGGTACTGCAGGCGGTTTATGAGCAAAGCTGCATTTCAATTGCTCGAATTGTGGTGTTCTCCGGTTATAACGCTTTAAAATATCCCTAATTGGCAACCTCTTTCCTTTTTCGATGCACATTGAATGTTGAACAAATCAGAAATGCTTTGCAATTAAAGCTTATCAAAAACGCATAAAATCACACGCATCACTAAGAGTGTTACGCGCAGTTTGCTCATTTTATTTGGCCAATTTTAGGTGTTCTATAGCCATTGTTATTACCTCTAATTGTAACGAAAAATGACTCAAATGAGTTTTTCTGAATTATGACGTCACGAGTAGTCGGTTTAAAGGTAACGAGGCTCACCGAGTAGAGTAGAGTACCAGTTTTACGGTACTTACACTTAATCCACAGAGCAAGCTATGTTCAAGCGCCGGCTGCGCTCATTTGGCGCCCAATTGAGTGCGGCTCCAATTTGGCACCATATCGGCTCATATTTGACAAGAATTGTCGGTGCTGCTCTGAATGTGACCGCACAGCGCATCTCCCGAAAAACTACAGAACTAAAATACAGGACGAAAAAAAAATACTTGAGGATCATGCTGTTGTAAGAACAAACCACTAATAGCTTGTTTTTCAGATCATCCTGATTATTCGCACTATGTAGACAGAATTTTTCAGCATTTTCATTTTTTTTGCGGGTTTGACCCATAACATTTGTTTGTCAGCGTAGAAATCAGCAAAGGTAGAACACAAATCAGAAACCACTTTCTGACCCAATTGAACGCAATTTTAAATAGAGCTCTAGTTCTTTAGTACCTTCAAATTTTCAAAAAGTTCATATTTACATACATAGACCACAAGTCAACAAGTGCTCGTCTTTCAGAAAGTCATTCGAAATTCATTTCGCCTTTTTGAAGTGGCACGTTTGCTTTGATGGTTGTTCACTAAATGAGAAATGATACTATATTGCTTGATCTGTCAATTGTACACTGATTTGCTTTTTCTTCGATAATAGCCACGTTATGTGTTGTTATGTTACTTATGGATTTATGGATTTGCTATGCATTGTCCATCACTATATCATGCTATGATCGGGTAACATGATATGAGAGCGCGGGCAAAATTCCACTTTGCGCGACTGTGGCGCATTTATGGCACACTTTTCGAACTGCTTTTCCGCCCAAAGGTGCGCCGCGTGACTGTATTATCCGTGCTAGCTAGGCAAATGTCATCGGCGCTCTCTCTGAAACGCAGCATTCCATTCCCTTATTTCTTTCAGCTGCTCTTTTCTCTCGTTTTGTCAAGTTACCTTTTCATGTTTTGTTACTTTTCACAAAAAAAAAATAAAATAAAAATTGTTTGTTTTGACAACATTGCACAGATTTCTAGTTTAGCATATTTTTTAATCTTCTTTTTTTCTGTTGCAACCACAAAAACTCCCGCCCCCTGGATTGTACACAGTACGCAGTATTCTACTAAATGGGCGTTTCTATGACAATGTGTTTAGATTTTTCACCTAACGACTTCCTCAGTCCTTAACGACTTATCCTTAACGACCTTAATCAGCCAACTAAAAATCCCCAATTCTCAGCTTCTTATCTAAAAAGTCGTAAACTTTTTTCCTTGTCAAAACACTGACAGTTTGCGGCGGCTTGTTAAAAAGGCATTCAGGAAGTCGAAATTACATTTTTATAACATTTTTTACGCCTCAATCGCACATGGCCTGATATGAAGTTATGAAGTTATGAAGACGGTGAAAGGGAAATTTTCTAAATTTTATGGGAGCAAGATTACCTTGTGTTTTGGTTTTTTCTTGTTCTTCTGTCATTGTGAATATAGTTTGGCATAGCTGATTCATTAATTAGTGATTTAATTAGGGTCTTGATAATGTGATAACAAAAAACTTCTTTTATGTTCAGATCTTGGTCTATTGTAAGATATTGCGACGGCCATATCTTACCCTATAAGTAGCTACGGTATTGCGGCGTCTATATTGTGCATATTTGTTACTTTTTTTGTGCGCAGCCCGGTAACCTGGCTATAATATTACAAAATGTAGAATACTGAAATCACATAGTAACCTTACAACGTGTGTCGTATGAACTAGCCACTGAAGCAGCTACGGTACTACCGTGCTATAGTATTATGCAATGCTGTTGCTTATTTTTGCGAGGTGCAAAAACTGTCCTTCCTTTTTGTTACGAAAAGCTAGCATTGAAATCACTTCGTAACATTATGTATAACAATTCGTAACGATATTTGTAAAGGGAAATCGTTTTTCGGAGACTAGACTTCCTATAAATTTATTACCTAACTATTCTGCTCGAGAATGTGGGTTGAGTCCACTAAAATTACTCACTCGATCTCAAAAGTGTTCCTGTTGACTGATTCGTATTTCTGTTTGTTAAATTCTATTTTTGCGAGCCTAAGCACACAGTGAAGCAAAATAGTGATAGGGATAAATACGCAAGCGTAAACATTTTGAACTAGCGTTAGGGGCGCACGGTAGGCGCACTATTGATACTGGTCAGCTCTGCTTTGGCACTCTTTTTTTATGCTGGCCCTATTCTGGATATTTATTCGCGCCCCTGGTAAAACATTGTCGGCGCCTTTACAGCGCTTGTTGGCGTTCCGGCGCCGCGCGATATAATTGAGCGGAGGAAATGAGTTAGTGGAATTTTTGCTAAATATAAATAATCGCGGCACACCATATACCTCGAGGTGTATTAATAGCTTAATAGAAATGTTGTTGCAGAATGGCGGCGCTCCTGTCTCTGGTAGTATGGAGTTCACTCTCGATTCTAGGGTATGCCCAACTAGAGACCCCGATCAGCGTAAGCACACCAAGGGGAGATCTGGCGGTAGGTTGCAAGCTTGTTTACATATTAGATACAGGTTAAATTTCCATACTTTGCTAGTGATTTCAAAAATATCATGTTTTCTCATACATATAAATATTTTGACACGTGGGCTTGAGACAATATAGTCATACGCATGAACAGGTAGACTACTTCTGGGTCGCCTTTGCCTCTGCATAGTAGCTCTCCTCTTACACGAGTATACCATGCCGTGAGTGAGGACGAAATGTGCACATATGCCCGTACAAGAAGTATATGCATGAGGAAATCAAAGTGAAATTCAGGGCCTCAGGGTAGACTATGGTTCCGACAAGACCAAACTCTATTACGGTAAAGGAGACGTCTTCCTTGGAATACCGTATGCAGAGCCACCGGTTGGAAATATGCGATTTCAGGTAAAACCGTAATCGACGCTTTGGAATTATAGTATCTGTGAGGGGCTGATTTAGCTAAATTATGCATAACTAATAAGAAAGTGTAGCCCAAGATTTGTTGCCTACAATAGACTGATCGCAACCATTTTTCACAACAATGGACTTACAACTTACAAGTACGTGTCACAAGTGTCACCTGTCACAAGTCACAAGTACGAGTCACAAGTCACAAGTACGTGTCACAAGACAAGTCAATGATGATCAATTTTGATAATGCTGAATAAATTTTCAGAAAACTAAGCCAATATGCCAATACCCCGGCGCATCACCATACAACGCTACATACTACCGGTGGGTAAAGTGACTTTCACTATAGGCTCAAACATTGTTGAAGCATGCGTTATTCTGAACTACTGAGATAGGCTTTCGAGCTTCTGCGGCAAAAACACTGAGTTGCCGGAAAACTGAACTATAAGAACACGTAATGAAAAATAGCCTGTCCAAAATTATTATTTGTTTATTATATTTCAAATATTTCGTTGCAGTGCTTCTTGTCCTCAACAAGGCGGATGTGTTGGTGCCCCGATGAGCGAAGATTGTCTGTACTTGAATGTATTTTCTCCTGATGTGAGTTTTTGTCGTAAATGTTCTGGGTAAGCGAATGATAAAGCTTCCCGTCAGCCACGAGCTTCACCTTTTTCCAAAAAAAACCCGATCTCGCCCCGATCAAGGCCCGATTTTTTTTTGGGGAATTGATCGGGGCGAAATCGGGGGTTTTGGTTTCTCATGTAGTTTCGTTTAGCACTTTCACAATTGTCAACTCAGAATCCTCTATATTTACCACAATTTCAGGTGAATTCGGTATATAAATACCCAGTAATGCTTTGGATCCATGGCGGATCGATGAAAAGTGGATGTGCACAACAGTATCATTATAAGGTTAATTTCTAAACTAATTAATATTATTTATGTATCTAATTTGCATATGAATACAGTTACTTTGCAGGACCTTTATCCATTCCCGGGAGTGCAACAAAATTAAAATAGGGAAATTCATTTGTTAGCTGAACAGAGTTTTCCTCTGGTTCGCCAATATGTCGCCACACGTGAGCCGGAAAAGTAGTTTTGTGCCAGATGATAGCGGTGGTATAATAGAATGCGTACTATTTTTAGGGAGCTATTCGTAATTTGGTCTCCCGAGGCGTGGTTGTCGTCACCATTCAATACAGGCTTGGATTGGCAGGTTTGCATCCTTAGTTTATTGTTAGTGGGATCGGCTTTCAATTAGTTTTTTTAATCTGAATATGTCACGCTGTTTTTTAACCTCTTTTCATAACATTGGAAAACTCACCCCTAAGCCTCAGCCTAAGTATTTATTAATGAACACACTATTAGTGATCTTCGACACTTGTTAATCTTGAAATGCAGATCGTTTAGATTATTGATTATTTCAGGCTTTTTCACCACATTCTCCGACGACTTCCCGCCCAACAGAGCTATGCTTGATCAGGTAAATAACGACATAACACGGCAAATGCTTTCTATGAGAGCTAAACTCTCTCTTTCACCACTCTCATTGTCTCTATCTCTCTGACTCCTTTATTTTATTTTTCCCTCTTTCCCGTCTAACTCTCTCTCTCTCTCTCTCTCTCTTCTCTCTCTCAAAAGGTTAAAAATTAAAAAAACTCTCAGGTGGAAGCAATCCGTTGGGTGTCCGACAATATCCAACACTTTGGTGGAAATCCTTATCGGATAACGTTGTTCGGAGAGTCTGCCGGTGCTGCTTCAGTCTCCGCACATACATACTCGCCCCTTACCAGAGGTACGGCACTTTTCCATGAAAATGAACAAGCTTGCATGTTTGTTAGTATGTTAGGATTTGCGTTACGCTAGGGTCTCCCGCGAAAACGCAATCAAATATAACGATTCCAGGTCTCTTCCAACAAGGCATTATGGAATCCGGAGTTGTGCTCACGTGTTTTGAAGGAGCTCTCGGATATCAGGAACTTAGTCAAAAGAGGGCGCAAGCAGTAAGTCCCTTGACTTGAGTACGCTCAGCGAGTGGTCGCAAGCAGTAAGTCCCTTGACTTGAGTACGCTCAGCGGGTGGTCGAATGGCTAGGGCGTTCGCCTCTAAAGCACTCGACGCGGGTTCGAGTCTGGCCCGTGACAACTTTGAAAGCACCACCCCGGCAAGGGAATGATGGGCGAACCCTCTTGGCCCTAGCCCGAAGAAGCCGAGAAAATTGCCATCTTGTACTCGTTGCTGACTGCTCAGGACCTCTGCGGAACAATTCATAAAAAGCTGTGAAACCATGTATTAAATCAACCTAGACTAAAGGAGCAAGCTCTTGATGCGTAAAAGATTATTTGTATATTCAGCTCTGCAACATCACCCAAGATCAATGGCAAAGCAATCAATTGGTTGGGCTCAAGGATTGCATGGCTAATGTTACCCCAGACCAGTGGCTTGATCTTGAAAGTGTTGGTTATTTCTAACTTAGCGATTTTAGCGCATTTCGTATTCATAGTTTGTTTGTTTATTTGTGCGATGTGCGTTACGCTCATTCGATGAAACCTGTTTAGGATAACTTGCTGGGATGGCAAATGGACCAGGACAACTATTTTATGCCCGACGTGCCCAGGAATCTGGCTGCACAAAGACCAAATTTCCCAGTGATGTTGGGCAGCAATAGGGATGAGTGGTCGTTCTTTTGTGGGTTTTTATTTTGTTCTACAATTTTCAGAAGGGTGGAGAAAGCGCGAGACGGTAGCCGCGCGAAAAGGGGCGTCAGAATTCTATGCTGCGCGAAAGAGGAACAGTGAGCATGCAAATATGTGGCGCACCTAATTCGCACATTTTTTCTAGAAGCCCTTATTATGGCTAGCGCCATATGTACGCTAGGTTTTCGTCGAGAATGCCATTTCCACATCGTGTGCACGACGCATGATTCAGGTTGTAAAAAAAATGCTGGTGTACTCGATGTGTTTCAAAAACCGGCCGTTATTTCGCTTTAATAAAAATGATACATGACTTATTATTGCAGGGCTGGAGATGGTCAAACAGGGAATCCTGCCCTACTCATTCTTCTCAAAAGGAACATTTGAACTCTTCTTTGATATGTTTGCTGGTTATTTCAACGAATTAGAGGATGATGTGATGAAGATTTTGGAAGCGGTAGGCGATAGTTTATTGGGGCAAATAATTAGGTTAGGCTTAGGCTTAGGCTTAGGCTTAGGCTTAGGCTTGGGCTTAGGATCCGCTATCCGAGAACATGGCATTGTTTCTCTTTCGCGAGAATGTGAGAGAGTATGTAAAGCTGTAAAGGTTCACTCACACGTCCGCACGTTTATTACGGACATAGCGTAATAGCGTGCAAAGGTTATAACTTGGTAGCAGAGATCCTGTGAAGTTTGAACATAGGTTCCAAATTGCTACATAAAACTCAATAACAGAATAGCAATTCAGACATACCTCCCACTCAATTCAACGATGAACAACGTTGCACAGTGGTTTGTGACTTCAAGTGATGTGAGTTTACTTCCAGTTGAATTTTATTTTATTAACGAATGAATGAATATACACATTTTTATATAGTTTAAACAAGCAGATAATTCAATTATTTGAAGAGATATAACTGTCCTTTTGCAGATTTTCACTGGCGCCGGTTTTACTGGCTTCATCATCCGAGAAGTTAATGCTCACCTAGCCAACGGTAACAAGGACGTCTACCTCTGGGAGCAGACATACGGCTCAAACGTCGGAAAGATCTTGAACATCACGGACCCGGACTTGGCCAAGTACAACCGTGAGTTGATTCGAGTTCACTTCTACCAATTATCAATTACCTATCAATTTCGCTTCAAGTGCAATTTGGTATGAGTAATCCCTAGACTTCTCTGTGACGGTCGCTTTTTGAAGCGTATTGCGGACACCCCTATGCATTTATGCTGGGCTCAATCTTCGGGTGATGTTTTATTCTGATCTTATTCATTTTCCAAATAGGTTTCAAAAACCGGCAGTTAAACCACTTTAAAGCGAAGTGCCGGCCGGGTTTTGAAACGCATCGAGTACGCCAGCATTCTTATGAAACTTACGCAAATGAACATACATTAGAATAAAAAGCTAAATTCGAGTATATTAGCACAAATACGTAAGAATTCAGTTGTTCACGATTCGTTTCAAAAACCGGCTGGTAGTTCGCTTTAACCTCTTATTGACATTTAGCGGTTCCTCATGTGGCCGAAATTTACTTTGTTTGGATGCAGGAGGACGTGTGGATGCGAGCGATAAATAGTGGCGAGGTTCGGTCAACTTTATCGACTTTTAAGGATCCGGTTCATCCATTTTTATCGATCCGGCTTATTGATTTTTTATTGATGACGTTTTAGATCATGCTTATTGATTTTATGCTGACCTAATTTAATTAAACATATTTGGATAATTAATAACATACTATTTAGACTTTAAAAATGACAATTATTTCGTAGCAATTCTAGATCACCGACTTCGATTACCAGCTGGCTGACTGGTACGGCGAGGGATGGACCAATTTTGCGAAATATGGGTGGGTTGAGCTTTTTTCTCTCTATCTCTCTCTCTCTCTCTCTCTCTCCCTCTCGCTCATTTTCTATCCGAACCTTCTTACTCTTCTTCTTTCTCTTCGCGCGTTTCTCTTTCAGTTTGCCTCTCTGCCTCTAAGTCTCTCTCCTCTCTTACAGTAACCTTTCTAGAACCCCTTACCTGGACGGTAGTTGGAAGCCTGTACCAACACTTGGACAGAACGAGTACTTCAGAATAGATAAACCAGATCAAGGAGGTCTGCAGATGAACCAAGCCTACCGCTACACCGATGAAGTCATATGGACTAAGGTATGTTTGAAAATCACCTTGAATAATGAATATATCAATAAATTAATGATTTAAACAATCAATCCATTTTCACGCAAAAATGGTTCAAAGTACAATCTGTGGCGTGCATCTTGTTCTCTAAGGGTACTGCGGTCGGTCGGCGATTTTTAAATAATTTCTATCACTCAACGGAAGATCGGGTGGAGCGCGGCGAAAACTTGGCGCACCTTCATTGCGCGGCGCACCATGAAAAATTTAATTTTCAGGTAATTCCCGCGTTGGCCGGTGTATATCCACCAGTCAATCCGGACTTCAATAATGGAACGCACGCAGGGATAAAGCCACAGCTCAGATGTTTGTTTTTATTCATGCTTGACAGGTTTTTTTGAAGAACTTGAAGCGGTGTGACACGTGATTTATGAAAGAGTTCCACGAAGTACAAACCACGTGCCACGCCGCTTTAAAGGTTCAGGTTCATGGTCGTCGACCATGTTATTCCGGTATTATAGGATAGAAAGCCCCAATTAACTATTTTAATCGTTGTTTAGCTCTAATTGATCTGTTGATGGAAAAGAAAATATCTCCTCATGCATAAGAGCATAAGAAACACAATGCTACTAACAACCCTCGCCTCTTAAACACAGGTCAGTAACACTGAATTTAAGTGGCCCTCTTACCTAAGCGCCCTTCTGCTTTTCCCTCTAGTATTTGTTTATTTCCGCCGCTTTTGCTAGAACTACAGACTACAATAAATATATTACAAACTACATGCTTCAATCTTCAGGCTGCTACCCGTGAAGGTGCTTGGTTAAGTGGGTTACTTAAATTAAGTGATGCTGACCTTGGGCTTTGCTTATTCTGCAAATTCTCAAATTCTGCATATTTTTTATCATGCCTGCTGTCCCTTTGCTTAAACCCTAGCCTATAAATTGATGAGATTCATAATTTGTTATAAAAAATCGACTGCCCCTTGCTAGCTAACGCAGTGTCACGGATCAAGAGAAGCGCCATGATGGAGCTAAAATGTGCCGCTCCCTTTCCCGTGCTAAATTAGTGCGGCACGCGAGCCGAGTTTTCTCGACGTGGAGGATCGCTCATCCTTAGCGTGTGATAATTAAATAATTGCCTAAATTTCAGTCTCCGTGTGCCCCAACGACCATCCGGATAAATGCAATTGCACACAATCATCAACTACAGTAATTACTGGTCCCACGGCGCCGGTGAGTACGGGAGGCTCCTTTAGTCCGACTGCAAACGTGATTAGTACATCGGCGCAATTTTCCCCACCTGTTAGTAGTATTCATACAACACAAAAACGTTCCACACCAACGGATGAACCGCTAGGTGATAAGCTAGCTATGAAAAATAATTTAGCCTTTACTGTTGTGTTTTTGATAATTGTTTCCTTCCTGCATTTATAAACTATGATCTGGTAGCGTTAAAACTGTGAGCCCGGTTATCGATCGCCGCTTTTTGAAACGTATGATGGGCAACCGCATTCCGGAGTATTTATGCTAAGTGAGCGCGAATTGAGCTTGATTTTTTTTTGTCCTAATCATGCTCATTTGCATGGGAATGCAGTTATCAAAATCCGTTTCAAAAACCGGCTGTTAACTTTTTATGTCGTAGTGCGCTAAAAACATTTGAATTTTCTTCATTATTTTCTCCATTGATAGTGAGGCTCACAATTGATTACATTCATAGTTAATGGAAAAAATAACCATTTATTTCGCTTTTGTCTCATACCTCATATACAGTACCAGCCGTTCGAAGAGCCCTACGGGCTCTTCTCCGACTGGAGGAATCGGCCTTCGGCCGATTGTTTCCCTATTTAAAAAAAAGATTGCTGCAATTTAAAAAGTTAACTCTCGTCTCTTTCTCCTCCCACACATTCACACGTCTCTGATTGTGGAAACGTATAATAATCAGTTTGGATCACCACTCGACTAAGGCTACCATGCAAATTTGCTATTGAAGGTGCTGTATGTAGGGCAGAGGATTATACTTGTGATAAGCTAGCATAGCTCAGCAGGTAGAGCGTTGGACTGTGAAGCGAGAGATTGTGTGCTGCTGTGGGTTCGAATCCAGCCAGCGGCAAAGATTTTGTATGCTCTTTCGATTGAAGAATTTTCTTTATGAGCAGCTTTCGTTGTGCACATAAAAACAAACCCGTGACAAACTCTTCTCCTTTATATAATAAGATTTAGGCAACAAAATTGTAAATTTATATTCATAATTAATTTAGTTAATTTTATAATTGACAGTCCTTTATCAAATGTATTTTATCGGGTTTGTTACAGTATTTTAGGCTTTTTTTGCCTAAGTTGTTGTGGAGGATAACTTTTGTCTGCTTACTAGAAAATAATTGAACTAATTTTTAATCCAATTGTATAGTAGTATAGTTATGGAACCAGCCATTTTTTTTTTTTTTTTATACAAGTTTAGTAAGTGTAAGGAATTTGCAGCACACGTAACTTTATGCATTCAACTAATAACCAGTATGCATTTTAATAAAATGTTAGATTTTAATAATAAAAAATATTATAATAATAGTCGAAAAACCAATAACATTTTATTTGATAAATGGAAATAATACAACGCGACTCACACAACATGTGCAACTTGGTTCTGGACAAGAAATGAGGTAATGACAATTTAAAACCATCGGTAAAAAAATAATATAAAGTAAAATTGTCTAATTGCTTTTATTATCACGTAACGATAGAAGAAAGACAGAGAATAATTGAAAGACTGGGAACCCGTGAGCTTTACACAACGCACCCCACAATAAATACAACATAAATATATGTTAATATGTTCTTTCTAAAACAAATAAATTAATAAACAAAATATTAAATTCATAAAGCACAAGCACAGTAATTTAGATGACATCGAGACTGTAAACAAATTAACACTGTAAGTGTTGCCAGGAAGTGAGTTATTTGGTTAGTAATTGTCTCGCGCACCCCAACTTGGGCAACCAAACCGATCAAGCAGTATTCATGTTCACGTCGCTTTTGCGTGGCACAATGTTAACCAAGTATTTTGGCGGCGACACCGTTAGACCGAGAAGCCGTTTAGTGGAGTAGACCTGAAATAAAGTACGGATAACTCGTACACATATCTTGCGACTTTTAAAAGGGAAAATACAGGAGGGACCATAGCACTGCACAACCACGATAGGTGTACCATTATACCTGGCGAACGTATGGCGCGCCTATGGCACGCTTCCAAAAAGAGCGCCAAACGTGTGTCAAGGTGCACCAAAGGTGCGTCAATGTGCGCCAAACGTGCACCAATTGCAGGTTGCGGTAGGTGAAAAGCCACTCACCTCTCCTTCAACAGGTTCAAAGTTAAACTGTTTGAGTAGATTAGCGAATATCAAATAAAGCTCGGCACGAGCCAGCGACTCGCCCAAGCACTGCCGTTTTCCAATAGAAAATGGTATAAACTCGTCGAAACGGCGCAATTTGCCCTCGTCGTCGAGGAACCGAGATGGCCTGAAGAAAGAAAAGGATCAAGGATAATAGGATCCGAACCCCGGACACTTTTTTTTATGAAAACAAAGCATACTGCCACTCGGACAGCTGAGCCAATGCACATCTTCTTAGGTGATAAACTTTAGATAGTAGTACAATTTCGAAATATCCGAAATATCACAGGACGACTTTTTCAAATGCAGCTGTTCTCCTAGTTTTCTTGTAGGTTTTTTATATAGTTACCCTGTTACCCCTAGGTTAAACGTTACGCGATTTCGGTTGCCATTAGCCACTAGCCACACCATTCGTAGAAAGTAACAAAATTGAATAATTAAATTAATAAAATAAAATTATTACTTGAAATCATTGGGATCTTCGAATACTTCCTCGTCGTTGAGTAGAGTACCGATCTGTGGAATGACCATTGTTCCTAAAATAATACGTTTCAACTTTTTTATATATCTATTGAAACAACTAAAGGGATGCTTTTTTTTCTCAAATTTTTTTTTAAAGCTTCTAATAAACATTTGTAGCACAAATAACATGAGGTAGTTGTGCTCAATTAACCCTTTTGAATGTAATTTCTAGGTTTTTAGTTTAATAAAAGTCACCAAATGCAAACAAACCTTTCGGAAAGGTGAAACCGTCAATTTCTACAGTTTCCGCTACCGTCCGTAGCAAATTGATTGGCAAAATGTTGGCGATTCGTTGAATTTCCTGAATTTTGATTGGGAAAAAAATCATAAATCATATAGATATAAAGAGATATAAGAAAAAACTAACATATTGACAACTAGAACAAATTTTATATATCGAAAACGAGAAATAAAAAAATTGCAATCAGGGAAAATTGGGAGAAAAATCAATTTTTAGAAGTTTTAATCAATATTTGAAATCCGCCACTCACATTGATCGTTGCTTGCGTATAAGGTGTATTATTTCGATCAGAAAGCAGAATTTCCTTTGAGCCGATGCAGTCGAGTTCTTCCTGAAAATATATATTAAATGTATAGTTTCCCGGGTAGTCAAAACGAAAGTGTTTTTGTAAGAAAATCTTCAAAATCATACTACACGGGACTTCAAGACCTGCTTATGTGGAGCGCCATAGACTACGAGATCCACTTTTGAGGCCGCGTATATTGCACGAAATACGATGTTTTATGTGCTTCATTGGCTACGTTCTCGTCGCTCATCAGCGCAACTAGAGTTCGATTTCTCCCGTTTGCAGGATAGCGAAAAATCCCATCCGGGGACGGAACAAATTCCGTACATAGAATTAGCAAGCTGTATGGAATATAAGGATTTATGCTAACCTGTACTTGTCGTTGTACTTCCGGGTGTCTAATTATCATAACAATTGCCCATTTTAGTGTTGTCACTGTGGTTTCCATACCGGCAAAGAAAAGGTCGAGAAGAAGCATTGTCAGTTGCCATTCACTAAACATTCACATAGCCAATCAACAAATACTTCACACAAAAGAACCCGTTCTGGATTGTATTGAAAATTGGATTGTGACAGTTTATAACCAGATAGCGGCAGCTAAACTTCTTTCTGTATGCTCACACTTCAGTTTCAAAAAATATTTGGACGACATGCATGTTGTATTTATTGAACAAGAAATAAAAAAAATGTCCGATACTCCATAGTTTATAATAATTTAATTACTGTGAATGTGTGGCTTAAAGAGAAAAACTGGCCGGTTTTTGAAACGCATCGTGTACTCGCTGCTTTCTTATCATTCATATGCAAATGAGCGTAAATTTGAATAAAAAATAGACCCCAATAGACCCCTTTTAGCATAATTGCATAAGAATGTGGATATATGAGGTGCGTTTCAAAAACCGGCTGGTATTTCGCTTTAAGTTTTCCTTCACTTTATTTTGACGTTACCGCTAATTTTTAGAAGTTGCCTAAGAATAAGACGTAAGCAAAACAACATCAACATCAGTTCACCCAACCTGAAATGTCCCATCGAAGTACCACTCGTCTGCCTCGCATCCATTTCTGCCAAGTATGCATATGTGAAGTCATCAATTGAGGAGTGCCCCTCAGAGAACTTGTCTTTGTGCTCCTGAAGGAAAGTTTTCAATGTATCAGAGTCTGACACATAAATGCTTTTTTGGAAACCAATATATGTAAATGAGTAAGGCTGTGTGCGCACACTGGGAGTTCACGCACAGCTGCTCCGTTGGAAAAATTTGAATTAACTACAGTACGCCGAAGCGGGAAACGGACTACGTGAAAGAATACCGATTACTGTAGTTTTCCTAGGATTCCGAATTACTGAAATTGTTCAATGATACCGTTGCTGCTGTTTTTAGCGAAAACGGTCTTGAAGATGCAGAAAATATACTGAAGAGAAAGAGGATATCTGGATATCAATAAATTATGCGACTTAGGAAATATACGAGTAATTCTACCTTGACTTGTTTCCGCAAGAATGTCCACAAATAATCTCGTTGTCTCATTAGCTGCTTCCATTTTATATTCAACAGTGGGATGCGGGTAGTTATTGGTAGAGCAATGTAGAGGCCTGAATATCGAATTTTGTTGATGAGCGAAGGTAAGGCGGTAGCGCCGCGCACTTGTTTGAAAAAGAGGTCCGCGGCGGCGATGCGGCCGACAAGCGGACATGCGGCGCATTTTTTGCATAATTTATCAATAAGAAAACAATGTATAGAACATATATACAAAAATAAACGCACCCATTATCGGATTAACTACCAATCTCGATTGCGCATCCAAAAGATGATGCAGATGCTGCATTTCTGGGGAGCCCTAAACACGAGGGTTTTTTAGGGAAATAGGTTTGATAAGACCGAAAATATAAAACGGCGTTTCGAACTATCTGTAAAAATATTTAGTTAATGTTGAGTATTCAGTTACTAGAATGTAAATAATGTAAACTGCACGAAATGTAGTCCCTTAGAGCCTTAGAGCCCGCTTTTCTGCCACTACAACGAAATTATTGCTCCTACCACTACTGTATATAGAGGCGTTTGCGTTATGAGCATAATCGAATAACAATTATCTATACGGACAGGGTCAAGACAATTGTATACATAATTTAAATTTAAATAGGAAACAAGCAAGTTACCTGTGGAAATGTGACACCGAAAAGCATATCGTTTATGATATTTCCGACGCAAACTGCGAGTGGTGTAGTCACTTCACACGGTCCTTCTTCTCTCTCCTTCAGATAGGAGCAGAGATTGCGAACCTTGAACAAATATGATGTACCAGACGGCTATCGCCGCCTGAGGCGGCATTTAAGTTTAAAGTTTGCTTATCATATGCAAATTTTCCAAAGAGGCTAGCATTTCGCTCCTATTGTCCTATTGTGCACATTTTGTAAATGTGGAACAGATGCCTACTTATACCATATGTCTGAAACGTAGAAAAAATTGGTTGTGGTCGTAATCACCAATAAATTCACCCGGCCACAAACTCTTCTCCTTTATATAATAAGATTTTTGTAAATTTAATTACCAAAATGACTAAAATAATGTATAAACTTGTCCAGAATCGGGATCATGGTACAAAATGGCACTGAATGCAGCACAATTTGCTTGTTATGGAATGTGGGAATCTGCAGTTCTGTACAATGTACGACGATTCCCAAACCGCGTGCCATAACTCACCTCGCCAATAGTCAAAACCTCAGTATTCAAAACCACACCTCGCCAATAATTTTCCTTTCCATCATCGAGCGTCCAACGCCAAAGTCACGAAGCACATGTAAAGCGAATCTTCTCTGCTCTCTCCATTGATCGCCGTCTATCTGGATGACACCGTGGATGCCACCTAGAAATATTAAATCGGTATAACAGCCGATTTTTGAAAAGTATGGCGGACATCTGCATTCCCCATTGTTGCATGAAAATGAATATGATTCGACTAAAAATCGTACATATCGCGTAGTTATTTGCATAGACTTCATGGGAATATAGCGACCAGTCCGAGTTTCAAAAATCGGACGTTATACCACTTTAATGTACTTCCCTCCTCCCAATAAATTTTTAGGTGAACGCACCCATGAACGTGTCCGTCACATAGTTTCTCCATCTATTGCTGAAGAGATCGGCATTTTGTACGAAGTACCTAAAAGGAAGTTAAATGATTTTTATTATTATTTACTGTTTTTTTTTATCCTACACCCACCTAGCGTCGTATTTACGTTTACAAATATAAAAAATATATTGTGCATCGTACATCCTTACACCATGTTTAGCGGTAAAGAGGAGCGTGGTCTGGAACCGGCATAAGCACTTTTGAGTGCCTAGTGTAATTTATCGTCTAATTTTCGACTCACTTCTTCATGATATTGATGTTGTTAACCATCACCAGAGGGAAGGGGCCGATCCAAACTGTATAAATTCCGCCGTATTTTCGCCTCCAAATGGCCATTATATCATCGAAATCGGCTGAAAGTCACAGTGAATTCAGGGACTGTGGGAAAACATAATGTGCTGGCATTACATAGGAAATGGAGGAATCTCCATTAGGTGACGGTTCCCTGGGGCGTCATCACATTGTCACCAAATGGTCAGTGATGACTTACCAAATCGTTTCCTCGGTGAAAAACATTTGCTAGCCGGCCCATGCGGTTATACTATAGACTATAGATAAACTGCTTTGTGAAGCCATACACTAATTAGGATTGCGTCATTCTGTGAGAAGTAATAACTGACAACGAGATAAAGAAAATTAACAGACCTGTGATTAATGAGATCATATTCCCAATAGCAAGTAATGGCAAAGGCCCCGGAGGCAGGTTACGACGTTTCCACCAAAAATCGTGTGCTATGTAGCACACTAAACCGAGGAAGAGCATCCATGTCTGAAATGAAGTAAAACTTTAATAATACAAATACGAAGCCAAGAGACAGGGGGTTTGAATGATGCGCTTTACCAATGAATAATATACCAATATACGCGCAGCCGGAAAGCTAGTTTCCCCGCGCTATTTACTCTGACGAAACTCCTATGGTGCGCGGCGAAACCCTGGCAAAGGGGTTTAGAGCATCCATACTCCATACGTCCATACCAGTGCATAATGCAATAAGGCTTATTGTATAACGTACAGTAATATACTATAACGCAATAACCTACCCAACTGAATGCAGCAAATATCCTGACCAGACGTGGGAATAGTAGTCCTGCGGCAAGAAGAATACCTCCCAGTCTCAAACCGCTCAACCAGGTCTGCGGCGCTGACTTCATTCTGCATACATTACACCTGCAAGGGTTTTGGCTAGTGAATGGTTAGTATATACAGAACGAATTTGAGCATAAATGAGGTTGAGTAAAAGCCATAGCCCGAAGATTTGTCGTCATCTGGATCTCGAGCAATTTTTCATCGTTGCCTAATGCTCAGGACCACTGCGGAACTTGTCATACGCAAACTTTGATTACTGTATTGTACAACATTGAATAAAGGAGACCGCTCTTGTAGCTTAAAAGATATATATTTTAAAAGCATTCTATTATATTACACTAATACAGTAATAATTTCTGTAATGAGCAATAGGGGTAGGTTTAAAAATGTATTTTAAGTGAAAGTTGGCTGAGAAAGAGTGAAAGTCATTCGCTAGCAATGGAGAGCCTGCCCGCCGGCAAGATTTAGGTCAGAAGGAGAAGGAGGAAGAGAGGAGGGAAAGGGATAGAGAGAGAAAGGGGATGGAGACAGAGGGAGAGAGGGGGATAAATAGAGAGAGAGAGAGAGTGAGAGAGAGATGACACAGAGACTGATCCAGTCACATAAAGGAGGAACACCCGGGGATGGGGATCAAGAGAAATCATGGATAGCAAACTACAAACTACAATATGCAGCTTATAGTAAAACTGCGTTATTTGTCCGTTAATTTGTCACACCCCATCCCTTTAGAGGCGGCTATGTTACATCGACCCAAGGAAGGGTGTGCAGCGCATAAATGGCCACTATACCAAGCCATAGCAAGCGCCAGTGTTTTGGAAAAGAAACTAGAAACTGGAAAGTTCAGTGGTTAGTAGCATACAATTAACCAACAGAGTTCTGATACGCCCTGCATTACCAAGTATATTGAATGAACAGGCCTAAATACTGAAACTGTACGGTTTGACATTTACACAATGAGGAGCGGAGCGTACATTGGACAAAGGCACTGCCAAGTGTTACATGCAACTTGCCCCATTGTGGGGTGGGGGTAACTACGGTATACCGCGCGCATGGCCTAACTTGGGTGCTGCCTATGATGTGGTAAGGCCTGAGTGCTTTGAGCCTTTGAGTAGTGTTGCAGGCTTGCTGGTAGGAAGTAACATTTCTCCTTTCTCGTCACTCTGAGGCACTTTGCAACTGTTATATCCTGGTTTATCTCCTCTCAAATCCACTCAGTTCCACTGTACATTTAAAACCGGTCTTGCTCTCGCTCTTGCTGACTCTCTATCTCTCTCTTATTCCCGTCTTTCTCTCTCTATGCCTCTCTCCCTTTCTCTTTCTCTCGATGTCTCTCACTCTCTCTCTCTGATTCTCTCTCCCTTGGCTCCCTTACATACAGTTTGTACATAATTACATAAAGTTAGTGAGGCGTGTGACCGTTGTGGAAAAGCTTTTGACTCCTAAAATCGTTTGTTCCGCAAATTTTATGGGGGGGGGGGGGGGGGGGGGGTGGAAATGTGCACAATACATTAATAATAATCAAATAAGGCGTACGTTGTATGAAAGATACTTACAATTAGAGGCAGTTGAATCGTATGGTTGCTCTGTTTTATGAGTTGGTTGTTGGTACCAACAAAGAGGACGAAGTCACCGCGCATCATTTTTGGCCTGGTTGTCCAATTCCCCGAGAAGACGCGGTTCTCGGAGTTGAACAAGGGAGCACCCCAAGTCTCAACATATTTCTAAGCTCAAACAAATACAAAGTTCACCCTCAAACAATGCCAAAACCTGAAGCTGCTCCAATGCCAATTCCCCGAGAAGACGCGGTTCTCGGAGTTGAACAAGGGAGCACCCCAAGTCTCAACATATTTCTAAGCTCAAACAAATACAAAGTTCACCCTCAAACAATGCCAAAACCTGAAGCTGCTCCAATGCCAATTCCCCGAGAAGACGCGCGGTTCTCGGAGTTGAACAAGGGAGCACCCCAAGTCTCAACATATTTCTAAGCTCAAACAAATACAAAGTTCACCCTCAAACAATGCCAAAACCTGAAGCTGCTCCAATGCCAATTCCCCGAGAAGACGCGGTTCTCGGAGTTGAACAAGGGAGCACCCCAAGTCTCAACATATTTCTAAGCTCAAACAAATACAAAGTTCACCCTCAAACAATGCCAAAACCTGAAGCTGCTCCAATGCCAATTCCCCGAGAAGACGCGGTTCTCGGAGTTGAACAAGGGAGCACCCCAAGTCTCAACATATTTCTAAGCTCAAACAAATACAAAGTTCACCCTCAAACAATGCCAAAACCTGAAGCTGCTCCAATGCCAATTCCCCGAGAAGACGCGGTTCTCGGAGTTGAACAAGGGAGCACCCCAAGTCTCAACATATTTCTAAGCTCAGACAAATACAAAAGTTCACCCTTCACTCAGTGTTGCAAACAAATTTTCATAAAATCAAATAATGGTGCACACTAACCAAATCTATGCAGCAGCAGATGGGATTCCTCATTGGCGACAAACGGGATGGGATCTTACGTCGAGAAGATGCATCGAAGCCTCATCGTCCAACGAAGTCAATGAAAGCAAAGAATAGCAGAACAACAACGGCAAAGTACTCTCTCTCTCTCTGTCCTACTTCTAACTAAACCCAAAACATAATAACTAAATCTCAGATGGATCTCGACGGTCAACGTTCACCCTCAAACAATGCCAACACCTGAAGCTGCTCCAATGCCAATTCCCCGAGAAGACGCGGTTCTCGGAGTTGAACAAGGGAGCACCCCAAGTCTCAACATATTTCTAAGCTCAAACAAATACAAAGTTCACCCTCAAACAATGCCAAAACCTGAAGCTGCTCCAATGCCAATTCCCCGAGAAGACGCGGTTCTCGGAGTTGAACAAGGGAGCACCCCAAGTCTCAACATATTTCTAAGCTCAGACAAATACAAAGTTCACCCTTCACTCAGTGTTGCAAACAAATTTTCATAAAATCAAATAATGGTGCACACTAACCAAATCTATGCAGCAGCAGATGGGATTCCTCATTGGCGACAAACGGGATGGGATCTTACGTCGAGAAGATGCATCGAAGCCTCATCGTCCAACGAAGTCAATGAAAGCAAAGAATAGCAGAACAACAACGGCAAAGTACTCTCGCTCTCTGTCCTACTTCTAACTAAACCCAAAACATAATAACTAAATCTCAGATGGATCTCGACGGTCAACGTTCACCCTCAAACAATGCCAACACCTGAAGCTGCTCCAATGCCAATTCCCCGAGAAGACGCGGTTCTCGGAGTTGAACAAGGGAGCACCCCAAGTCTCAACATATTTCTAAGCTCAAACAAATACAAAGTTCACCCTCAAACAATGCCAAAACCTGAAGCTGCTCCAATGCCAATTCCCCGAGAAGACGCGGTTCTCGGAGTTGAACAAGGGAGCACCCCAAGTCTCAACATATTTCTAAGCTCAACACAAATACAAAAATTCACCCCTCACTCAGTGTTGCAAACAAATTTTCATAAAATCAAATAATGGTGCACACTAACCAAATCTATGCAGCAGCAGATGGGATTCCTCATTGGCGACAAACGGGATGGGATCTTACGTCGAGAAGATGCATCGAAGCCTCATCGTCCAACGAAGTCAATGAAAGCAAAGAATAGCAGAACAACAACGGCAAAGTACTCTCGCTCTCTGTCCTACTTCTAACTAAACCCAAAACATAATAACTAAATCTCAGATGGATCTCGACGGTCAACGTTCACCCTCAAACAATGCCAAACACCTGAAGCTGCTCCAATGCCAATTCCCCGAGAAGACGCGGCGCGGTTCTCGGAGTTGAACAAGGGAGCACCCCAAGTCTCAACATATTTCTAAGCTCAAACAAATACAAAGTTCACCCTCAAACAATGCCAAAACCTGAAGCTGCTCCAATGCCAATTCCCCGAGAAGACGCGGTTCTCGGAGTTGAACAAGGGAGCACCCCAAGTCTCAACATATTTCTAAGCTCAAACAAATACAAAGTTCACCCTCAAACAATGCCAAAACCTGAAGCTGCTCCAATGCCAATTCCCCGAGAAGACGCGGTTCTCGGAGTTGAACAAGGGAGCACCCCAAGTCTCAACATATTTCTAAGCTCAGACAAATACAAAATTCACCCCTCACTCAGTGTTGCAAACAAATTTTCATAAAATCAAATAATGGTGCACACTAACCAAATCTATGCAGCAGCAGATGGGATTCCTCATTGGCGACAAACGGGATGGGATCTTACGTCGAGAAGATGCATCGAAGCCTCATCGTCCAACGAAGTCAATGAAAGCAAAGAATAGCAGAACAACAACGGCAAAGTACTCTCGCTCTCTGTCCTACTTCTAACTAAACCCAAAACATAATAACTAAATCTCAGATGGATCTCGACGGTCAACGTTCACCCTCAAACAATGCCAACACCTGAAGCTGCTCCAATGCCAATTCCCCGAGAAGACGCGGTTCTCGGAGTTGAACAAGGGAGCACCCCAAGTCTCAACATATTTCTAAGCTCAAACAAATACAAAGTTCACCCTCAAACAATGCCAAAACCTGAAGCTGCTCCAATGCCAATTCCCCGAGAAGACGCGGTTCTCGGAGTTGAACAAGGGAGCACCCCAAGTCTCAACATATTTCTAAGCTCAAACAAATACAAAGTTCACCCTCAAACAATGCCAAAACCTGAAGCTGCTCCAATGCCAATTCCCCGAGAAGACGCGGTTCTCGGAGTTGAACAAGGGAGCACCCCAAGTCTCAACATATTTCTAAGCTCAGACAAAGTTCACCCCTCACTCAGTGTTGCAAACAAATTTTCATAAAATCAAATAATGGTGCACACTAACCAAATCTATGCAGCAGCAGATGGGATTCCTCATTGGCGACAAACGGGATGGGATCTTACGTCGAGAAGATGCATCGAAGCCTCATCGTCCAACGAAGTCAATGAAAGCAAAGAATAGCAGAACAACAACGGCAAAGTACTCTCGCTCTCTGTCCTACTTCTAACTAAACCCAAAACATAATAACTAAATCTCAGATGGATCTCGACGGTCAACGTTCACCCTCAAACAATGCCAACACCTGAAGCTGCTCCAATGCCAATTCCCCGAGAAGACGCGGTTCTCGGAGTTGAACAAGGGAGCACCCCAAGTCTCAACATATTTCTAAGCTCAAACAAATACAAAGTTCACCCTCAAACAATGCCAAAACCTGAAGCTGCTCCAATGCCAATTCCCCGAGAAGACGCGGTTCTCGGAGTTGAACAAGGGAGCACCCCAAGTCTCAACATATTTCTAAGCTCAAACAAATACAAAGTTCACCCTCAAACAATGCCAAAACCTGAAGCTGCTCCAATGCCAATTCCCCGAGAAGACGCGGTTCTCGGAGTTGAACAAGGGAGCACCCCAAGTCTCAACATATTTCTAAGCTCAGACAAATACAAAAGTTCACCCCTTCACTCAGTGTTGCAAACAAATTTTCATAAAATCAAATAATGGTGCACACTAACCAAATCTATGCAGCAGCAGATGGGATTCCTCATTGGCGACAAACGGGATGGGATCTTACGTCGAGAAGATGCATCGAAGCCTCATCGTCCAACGAAGTCAATGAAAGCAAAGAATAGCAGAACAACAACGGCAAAGTACTCTCGCTCTCTGTCCTACTTCTAACTAAACCCAAAACATAATAACTAAATCTCAGATGGATCTCGACGGTCAACGTTCACCCTCAAACAATGCCAACACCTGAAGCTGCTCCAATGCCAATTCCCCGAGAAGACGCGGCGCGGTTCTCGGAGTTGAACAAGGGAGCACCCCAAGTCTCAACATATTTCTAAGCTCAAACAAATACAAAGTTCACCCTCAAACAATGCCAAAACCTGAAGCTGCTCCAATGCCAATTCCCCGAGAAGACGCGGTTCTCGGAGTTGAACAAGGGAGCACCCCAAGTCTCAACATATTTCTAAGCTCAAACAAATACAAAGTTCACCCTCAAACAATGCCAAAACCTGAAGCTGCTCCAATGCCAATTCCCCGAGAAGACGCGGTTCTCGGAGTTGAACAAGGGAGCACCCCAAGTCTCAACATATTTCTAAGCTCAGACAAATACAAAATTCACCCCTCACTCAGTGTTGCAAACAAATTTTCATAAAATCAAATAATGGTGCACACTAACCAAATCTATGCAGCAGCAGATGGGATTCCTCATTGGCGACAAACGGGATGGGATCTTACGTCGAGAAGATGCATCGAAGCCTCATCGTCCAACGAAGTCAATGAAAGCAAAGAATAGCAGAACAACAACGGCAAAGTACTCTCGCTCTCTGTCCTACTTCTAACTAAACCCAAAACATAATAACTAAATCTCAGATGGATCTCGACGGTCAACGTTCACCCTCAAACAATGCCAACACCTGAAGCTGCTCCAATGCCAATTCCCCGAGAAGACGCGCGGTTCTCGGAGTTGAACAAGGGAGCACCCCAAGTCTCAACATATTTCTAAGCTCAAACAAATACAAAGTTCACCCTCAAACAATGCCAAAACCTGAAGCTGCTCCAATGCCAATTCCCCGAGAAGACGCGGTTCTCGGAGTTGAACAAGGGAGCACCCCAAGTCTCAACATATTTCTAAGCTCAAACAAATACAAAGTTCACCCTCAAACAATGCCAAAACCTGAAGCTGCTCCAATGCCAATTCCCCGAGAAGACGCGGTTCTCGGAGTTGAACAAGGGAGCACCCCAAGTCTCAACATATTTCTAAGCTCAGACAAATACAAAATTCACCCCTCACTCAGTGTTGCAAACAAATTTTCATAAAATCAAATAATGGTGCACACTAACCAAATCTATGCAGCAGCAGATGGGATTCCTCATTGGCGACAAACGGGATGGGATCTTACGTCGAGAAGATGCATCGAAGCCTCATCGTCCAACGAAGTCAATGAAAGCAAAGAATAGCAGAACAACAACGGCAAAGTACTCTCGCTCTCTCTCTATCCTACTTTCTAACTAAACCCAAAACATAATAACTAAATCTCAGATGGATCTCGACGGTCAACGTTCACCCTCAAACAATGCCAAAACCTGAAGCTGCTCCAATGCCAATTCCCCGAGAAGACGCGGTTCTCGGAGTTGAACAAGGGAGCACCCCAAGTCTCAACATATTTCTAAGCTCAAACAAATACAAAGTTCACCCTCAAACAATGCCAAAACCTGAAGCTGCTCCAATGCCAATTCCCCGAGAAGACGCGGTTCTCGGAGTTGAACAAGGGAGCACCCCAAGTCTCAACATATTTCTAAGCTCAAAAAATACAAAGTTCACCCTCAAACAATGCCAAAACCTGAAGCTGCTCCAATGCCAATTCCCCGAGAAGACGCGGTTCTCGGAGTTGAACAAGGGAGCACCCCAAGTCTCAACATATTTCTAAGCTCAGACAAATACAAAAATTCACCCCTCACTCAGTGTTGCAAACAAATTTTCATAAAATCAAATAATGGTGAACACTAACCAAATCTATGCAGCAGCAGATGGGATTCCTCATTGGCGACAAACGGGATGGGATCTTACGTCGAGAAGATGCATCGAAGCCTCATCGTCCAACGAAGTCAATGAAAGCAAAGAATAGCAGAACAACAACGGCAAAGTACTCTCGCTCTCTGTCCTACTTCTAACTAAACCCAAAACATAATAACTAAATCTCAGATGGATCTCGACGGTCAACGTTCACCCTCAAACAATGCCAACACCTGAAGCTGCTCCAATGCCAATTCCCCGAGAAGACGCGGTTCTCGGAGTTGAACAAGGGAGCACCCCAAGTCTCAACATATTTCTAAGCTCAAACAAATACAAAGTTCACCCTCAAACAATGCCAAAACCTGAAGCTGCTCCAATGCCAATTCCCCGAGAAGACGCGGTTCTCGGAGTTGAACAAGGGAGCACCCCAAGTCTCAACATATTTCTAAGCTCAAACAAATACAAAGTTCACCCTCAAACAATGCCAAAACCTGAAGCTGCTCCAATGCCAATTCCCCGAGAAGACGCGGTTCTCGGAGTTGAACAAGGGAGCACCCCAAGTCTCAACATATTTCTAAGCTCAGACAAATACAAAATTCACCCCTCACTCAGTGTTGCAAACAAATTTTCATAAAATCAAATAATGGTGCACACTAACCAAATCTATGCAGCAGCAGATGGGATTCCTCATTGGCGACAAACGACAAACGGGATGGGATCTTACGTCGAGAAGATGCATCGAAGCCTCATCGTCCAACGAAGTCAATGAAAGCAAAGAATAGCAGAACAACAACGGCAAAGTACTCTCGCTCTCTGTCCTACTTCTAACTAAACCCAAAACATAATAACTAAATCTCAGATGGATCTCGACGGTCAACGTTCACCCTCAAACAATGCCAAAACCTGAAGCTGCTCCAATGCCAATTCCCCGAGAAGACGCGGTTCTCGGAGTTGAACAAGGGAGCACCCCAAGTCTCAACATATTTCTAAGCTCAAACAAATACAAAGTTCACCTCCAAACAATGCCAAAACCTGAAGCTGCTCCAATGCCAATTCCCCGAGAAGACGCGGTTCTCGGAGTTGAACAAGGGAGCACCCCAAGTCTCAACATATTTCTAAGCTCAGACAAATACAAAATTCACCCCTCATTTTCATAAAATCTCAAACCCAATCTATTTAAACAACACTCGACTAATAAATAACAAAGGATTTGATCCAGTCAAAAATGTCTGAAATGAGCACAGAGTACGGAAGTCCCAAAAAACCTCAAATCCCTATAAGGACAGACAGAGTACGGTATCAAAAAGAAACTCACTAAGTCCATGTCGTCCAGGAGTCGAGTTTCCCACCGAGGCATACACTTCAGGGTCCCACCACGATGCGGCTGACGATTCATCAAACACACGGTAAGTGGAAGGGATTTCAAAAACAGAATCATCAATGGTAACTCGAGGCAGAGATGAAGAAGCCTGCAACAGTGAAAGCTTTAAAGCGGTACGACATGTGGTTTCTAAGCGCATTCTTTCTAACTACACCCCAATGTTTTCCATTGCGAATTTCTATTCCATCACAATTTCTAACTATATTTCTAGGACATTTTCAACTCAACTAAATGCTTATGTTTCAGAAAGTGTTTATTCACACAAATCTCTCGCGATTGCGTTCCTTCCTCTCTCTCAGCAAGGTTATGCATATTTTCTGTGCCTATCTGAACTTGGACTGGACAACGGACAATACACGATAATACATTGACTTTGCTTTAAGAAAAAGAACTTGCATTTGGATTCTAACCAGGGTCGAAACAATTTGAAAAACGAATTGCAAAGAACTAGTTAGTTTTTTTTACAAATAAATTACATACCTCATCATCAACAAGTGGTACCACATTCGGGCCCGGCTCATTCACTTTGCCAAAGGCAATCTTAGCGCTGACCTGAAAACAAATCACGGATTCAACTGGAGAAACTAGAAAGAATTATCTAAGAATGAGCCTGATTGTTCGAGACTCTTTTTGCAAGACATAGGACAAGCGAATAATGATTATTATAACATATAACCACCACGACCCGTGAATTATCCTATGACCAATAAAGGAAACAAGTGAACTAGTGAAATGAATACAATTCTTTTTACATCCGACATCGTCTAAGACACACTTCAAAATCCGGCTCGGCTGTTATCCAGCTTTAACCACAAACCACGTTTCTGTACTGTTACTGAGTACTGAGATAAATGAAAATCTGCCAAACTGACCACATGAAAGAGTGGGATTTCAATTTTCACCGGAAATCCTGAAGGCCGTTGCATGCGGATGAAATTATTCAATCTCGCAAAGTGAGCACTGTTGGAGGCCATCAGATCCACGATTGGAATAACTTGTTCCTGCAAAATGCCTTTAATGAACCAAATGAAACAAATGAAACTAAAAAAAAACATCACTTTACCTTACCCTAGTTAGCTACAGTTCCAACGCTAAGCTACATCACTACGTTGTACGTTAAGCTACACCGTTGAGCTGTAAGTTAACATACGGCTTTTGAAAAGTATACACGCCAATTGCGGACAGGTGTTCATAGAAAATGGAGAAGAAATCACGAAGAGGTTACAAAAGCTCTTACCTGTAATAGTAGAGGATAATCATCAGCTAACCACAACGTTGCTTTAAACGTATTCGACTTGCGGCACTCTTCACGGGCTCGGCCTGGATTAATTTGAATAGTTAAAGCGATATAACATCTGGATTTTGAGACGTGTATGTTCAGCGTTGTGTTCCTATGTAGTATATGCTGCGCGATTTCAGGTTAATTATATTCATTTGAATATAGCATACGGAATGGGGTTCTCTACCTGTTTCAGAAAACGTGGCAGTTACACCGCTTTAGCTCTAAACGCCAATCAAACACAATGTTTCACCAACAAGTGAAGACTTCTAGGACACGGTCAGCGACAGTGTGTCTACTTCCTTTCGATGTGGTCTTTAATTTGTTCTTCGCTGCATTATGTTTTTCTTTTGACACTTTAATTTAATGTCGTTGCAAGAAAGAACCTGATCCCTAACCATAATTGCATACATGCCGAACCGCAACTTAGTTACTCTCAACATACAAGATGACCGTAGTTAACAAGGTACTGTAGGTTCTATAGAAGAGTAGGCAAGGGCAAGTGACGAACCTTTAGGACTCCTAATGAAAAACATATTATAATAATTCTAGAAATCCTAAACGCCAGGCACATGCTCACATGCATACTGTACTTTGTTGAAATTCACAAGCGCACATAAGACACGATACTTCAAAACACCTACCAATGTCGCACTTGAGCTCAAAATCTTTATCGAGGTATTCAGCAACACCCAGTCCACCTGAAATGTCTACTAATTACGTACTCTGTAATTCTGCACTTATATTTGTGCAATTCTGCAATTTTAGGGATAGTCTGTAGTAACTACATGTTCTGTACAAATTACAAATTCTCTACGTAGTTTGTATTCTAAACATTCTCAACTCATACTTCAGTCTCAACGGTACCTACAACCTACGGCGGCCAGTCAAGGTTAGGTGGTAAAGTGAACATACAACATATTATTGTTTTTCTGACAATTCACTTATAAAAAAACGCACAATCGAGAAACTATAACTTACCGAGTTCGTCCGATGCCGAAGGTACAACGTGTTGCGTTTCCGTGCGTACCATATTGAGCACAGAGGCCATTGGATTCGAACCTTCCTCCTAAAAACCACGTATTAGGTATTAGGGACAATTTTAGGGCTAGGGCGGCTTTGCATCAGCCTATTTGGTCCCTAGTAAGTACCGCGCGTTAAGAAACGCAGTCTTAGGGTCCCCTTTGGCCAACACTCTCTCATTGCACTGATTGATGACCAATAATCCATTACAATTAAAAAAGGCAGTGCAAAAACTCATGATAATCTCACGCATGAACTATGAACTGGTTTCCCTCAGGGAACACCTCCGGGGCAATGCACACGCCCTTAAACACATGCCCTTAAACCTTTACAAAAATACCACAACAATTACCTGCTTTATTCGTTCTTTATCCTCGGCACTCAAGTGCTCAGAACGTGTCTTCGTCACCAGGTCAACATTACACGCGTTGAACACCTAGGAGTTTGATTTTAGAGGTTATATGGTTAGATCTACCTACCTATAATATCTGCACGCCCGTGCCGCCAATGTTTTGTGAATACCACTTTATTCAGACATACAATCATCACACATAGACTTAAGCATGTAGAATCCAGGGTCCCGTTTGCTCTCGAAGTCGGGGATCTTCATTTTTAGCTCCAATCCAAGGCGGTGTCTCTTAGCCGATGTGTCCCATAGAGTGAAGTAGACGGTAGAAGACGGCACAGAAGATAATACAGAGCGAAAGGTCCGTCATAAGGCTAGGCAAGGGGAGCGCCTTAACTTTATTCCCGACGCCGTGGCATGTTTGCAAGATGGTAGCACTGGGCGGGATTCGAACCCGGGTCGTATGGGTGAGAGACGAGAACTTTGCCAGTGAGCCACGACGCCCCTAAAACGCCCCGTTTTGAAGGGATTCTTCACATCGGGCTTGAATCGTATTCGTATAAAACATGGAATTACTAAATTACTTTCTTTCTTGAAATTACGCCTCAACCGAAAAAACCACAGTTGTTGACCAACACGATGTATTTACTGATTTCGTGAAACATCGCGTAGTAACCCCTTCAGCCCGGCCCGGACCATTCATAAAAGCTGCCAACTTATGATTCGTGTTTCCTACAATTAACTGGGAAAACAATTTAATCAACCATATTTTCACATTTTCATTATCCTTACAGATCAGCAGTTTAACTGAAAGGTACAACCTAGGGGAACACTTGTAGCAATCCAGCAGTTTCATATTAAACAAAAAAAGTTCGTTTAGCTCACCTTACAACTAAATCCATTCACGTTCTCCGTGTGCTCACTATTAGAAATCCACGATAAAAAGCCTCCACGAGAACGTTTGAATCCAATTTTATCCACATCAATATACGTACTTGAGATGGGAGTCGTCAACCTGAATCAGGGCATATAAAACCATAAACCATATCCAGTGTTTCCCAAAATTCTATATATTTATGATACGTTTCTGATTTATTTCCGGTATCACCATGTCTAATATTCTAATCGCGACGGTGCTATGGCGAATAATAGCTCAAAACCAACATCCAAATGTATGCAGTATGTTAATTTGGATGGTGGTTTGGTCACGAGTTTATGATATGACCTGCATTTTCGCCGTCAAACTGTGTGTAAACAATAAAGACAGTGGTTCAAACATCCCTGGATCCAGGGCGAACTCAAATCAAAATATGCTTTCGTTGAGAAGAAGATATTCATAATGAAAGCCCCTCTCCTTCATGCAAAACGGGTCTGACTCTGGCTTCAACTACAAACTACAAACCATTAGAAATTATAACCGGGTAATACTACATATCACCATACCGTTGAGCAATCGCTTCCTCTGGTGGGTCGAAATGAAATCATCAACGGATTCCTCGCTTTGCATCGTTTGCACGGTTGCCTGCCAAAGAAACTAAATGATAGGCATAGGCTTAGGTGTAGGCTTAGAAGATAATCTGGTTCTCATATCCACTATCCATGTTTCCATGTACTTTCCTGTCAGACCGTATTTGGCAAGGCTTCGAAGTTTTAAAGCTTTGCTCAGTTAGCCGAGTGGACTTAAAGACTTACACTGGTAAGTAATAATCGTTTCATCATAATTATGAATTGCTCACAATTTGGCATCGTGATTCCTACAGAAATTTACATACTAAATAAATAAAGAAATGGGACGTTATAACTTTACAAGAAAGATCAAAGAAGGCCAGAGAGCCAAAGAAGCGTAAAACCACTAGATTTCAGTCCTTTTCCTTTCCGTTTAAACGAAATGATATAATAGAACATACCGATTTTGATTCGTGATCAATAATGATGATTTGCGGGCGTTCTTCACCACTGTCTTCGTTGAGTCTGAAAACAACTGATGTACACTGTACAGTACCACTTTTGTAAATCTGAAATTGAAACTTAACATAAATCGTTTCTACGTGGAAAACAGGCAACAGGTCAAAGACTATTAAATCAGGAACTTTTCGCAAAACACAAAATTATCATAGTGGAGTAATCGTATTTCGTATGGGCTTACTCTATCGGACACAGCGGAAAATCATCCGCGAATCTCAAAGCGAAATATCGCCCTGTCTTGGAAACACAGCGAGAACCAGAACACCAGCATTTTTATGCAACATATGCAATTAACATAACTTAGAATAAAAAAAAATCGAGCTAAATACTTACCAGGAACTTTATTCGATTAGCATAAATACGCAAGAGTGCACATGTAAACGATGCGTTTCAAAAAGGCCGGTATTTCGCTTTAATATTGAATATAATTTAAACAAAGTCTATAGATAAAAAAAAGTGTCTCACCTACCTAAAAATAAAAGTTTGCCTTCCTCTTCTCCACGAAGATCCTTCAAAGCCAGACAAAGTCGTGTCGATGCGAACTGACGTACCACTTTTGTAGATCTGAAATTGAAACGAGGTAAACATAAATAGTTTCTACAGCGTAGTATAATAATAAAATATAATGTATTTATGACAAAATCAGAAAATGGAAAATCACACATGAAACAAATACGAAGTACTTTGATAAATTCTTGAACATACCTTGTAAGTATCCGAAGGGCACATTTTGCTCACAAATGGAACCCAAGAGGAAAATTCCCAGCTCATTTCGGCGTAGAAGTCGGGTGTATCCTAAACAGGCAATAACAGCATTGCAAGACATTAGATTATGAAAATCTTAAAAACACACATGGTCGCATCTCCCTGATGTAATAAACTATAATAAGCAAAAAAAATTCATTTGTTTTTGAAACATTTTACTCTGTGTTGGCCATATCCCTGATGCAATAAATTATTGTTATAGCTCCTAGCCCATAGGAGCGGATTTAATGGAATCGGCCGACAGTTAGTTGTTAGAAAATTGTAGTACAGGTACAAGTAATTGCACGGAAAATTCGCGATAATCGTCTTTAAAAGAACTTACAAGAAGTTGCTTAAGCTTGCTACTCAATGCTTCAGTGCATCGAGTATTCCTCTGCCAATCTCGGTACTTGATCACCTCACGGAGGATATCAGGCTCACCGAGAGAGACTGCCTCGTGACTTACGCTCCACATGTCTAAGATACACGGAAGATAGAGTCACGATAAAATATTACCAAGACCATCAATTGTAATTAAGGTCAGAAGAAAAACTGTATTCCTCTTCCCTTTCCTTTGAACAAGAATTGCGCTAATAGCCCGTATTCTCGGGACGACGGAAATGTCTACTATCTAGACTCCCTGGAGGAAAAATTTGCATACGAATGAGTTCCCCAACGGAACATTTCCGTCGACCCGAGAATACGGGCTAATGTGTGTTAGTGAATTGATAATCAACACTGACATATAACAATAACACGTTATTTTCGATGCAAAGCCCATGTGAATTGTATTTTCTACGCGACCTAATCAACGTCGGTGAGAAGCAGTAGACTAACCACAAAATAAAACCGAAATATAGCTCAAGGTTGACTGACTGAATACCTTTGCTCTGGGCATCGGCATTTGCTCCATGCTTTAGAAGTTCAAGAACACAATCGCGGTGACCAAGGCAAACGGCTAGGAGGAGTGGAGTTCTGCCACGCGCGTCCAATTGTTCGAGATTCGTCTAAAGCTTACTATTTACACAAAATCTCTAAAAAGGTGGCAAATCTCGCCGCCATCAGTGGAGAATGGAAAATTTACAATTCATAACATACAAAAAAAGGAATCCATTTGAAAGCATACCTCATCATTCTTCAATAACTTCTGTAGTTCTTCCAAATCATTCGTGTATATAGAAGTGAACTGGATAGACATCCTTCAGAGGTGACATAAACAGTGCTCCTAAAAAACAAACTGAAAAATGATAGTCTAATGGAACAGAATAACAAGTCGGCAAAAGAAACAATAGGTGTCAGTCTTATTATACGAAAGAAAAACGGGAGGGTATAAGCCGCGGTCCGCGGTCCGCGGTCCACCAGCCTGCGTCGCCGTTGAAATGCAATTTTTCGATTTCAATCAGTTTTTCTCCATTTATTTCTGTTTTGCTATGGCTACTACTACGAACATAGTTATTTCTCTGTTCGTCTTAGGCGGATCGCCAGCTGAAATATTTGCACCCGCGAACGCGCCACCGAAAACATTTCCACAAGGCAAACTACATCCGTAGGCGGTAGATTGCCTTGTGGAAATGAATTGTTCGAGAATACAATAAACTCAGAATAAAAAAAAATTGCGCTTTGGTCCGATTGCGCTTCGCGGGTTAAAAAAGGTTGAAAATTGTGTGGATATACTGTAGTTTCGTGCATCACAGAACAATATTTTCACAGAAGGGCCGGAGCACATACTTCGCACAGGGCCTGCACGAAGTACGCACAGAAATCGCACATGTGTGCGCACAAACGTGACTTCTGTGCTAAACCTGTGCGATTTTTGTGCTGGCCCTGTGCGATTAGCCCCCTATTCTGCCCGGATTCACCTCCCAATTAGTTACTAAAATTGAATACAGCCATCATAGAACAGTAAAACAAGTTCATACACACACGTATAAGATATAAAACATATTTATTCCGCAAATTGAGCACATAATGAGGGAGAAAACTGTAGCAGTCCAATGGCAGCTGCTCCAATGCAAATGCATCGTAATCCAGATTCGCATCCGCCTGTTTGGAAACCTCTTCAGTGGATTCTGTCTCAGAATAACACGACGCTGATCGAGCTGAAAAGGAACAAAATATATTATTTATCAGAGAAATTCAAATAAAAGAAAAATGAAACAAAAGTCGAGACATACAATCATCACACATAGACTTAAGGGGCGTCGTGGCTCACTGGCAAAGTTCTCGTCTCTCACCCATACGACCCGGGTTCGAATCCCGCCCAGTGCTACCATCTTGCAAACATGCCACGGAATGATGTAATGATATGGAATGATGGATGCACCGTATGGAATGATGGATGCAGTCGTGTCAGCCCTCGTGTCTTCGGAGACTTCTTCGTCCGTGACGCAGTGATCTTTCCGCACGTGCCAAGGTTCGCCAGCAATTGTTAATTATATATGGCAAGCAATTGCATATGAATAGTTTCTCCGCAACTCGTAATTTGCCTCTTATTTCTCTCCATTTAGGCTCATGGACTGTTATATACAACTACGGAATTCTTTCTTCTATTTACTGCCCAGGTCAGGAGGCTCCACGCTTCTGTGCCAGTGCCATGGTGTGTTTTCATATAGTGGGGTACTTTTTGCTGCCATATCTTACACATTTTACTCTTTACTTTTAGCTAAGAAACTAATGGGTTTAGTGTTTCATAAAAGCGTGTAAGGAACGAATTAGTGATTGTGAATTTGTAGGTTGTCATATTAGTCATATATCATTAAAATTTAAAATTTCTTTTACGCTTCAAGCGTGTGGACCTTTTTTCAAGGCAGTTCAAATACAAGGTTTGCTTATGACATGGTCCGCAGAGGCCCTGAGCACAGACGACGAGTTCAGATGACAAATTCCCTCCCTCTCCGTCTCTTCCTCCCTCGCTCTCTCCCCCTCCCTCTCTCTCTCTCCCTCAGCCTCAGGCTACGCGGATGTCTTCGGGGTAGGACTTCGGGCTAGGATCCTGGGTCATTCATTTCTTGATTGATTTCAGAAAGTAACGCCACAGTACACTTCACCGGTTGGTTGGAATTCACATACGTTCTATGACGGAAAAGAAATGGAAATCCAAATGGAATCCCAAGCCTATGTGCCAGAGCTGTTGGATGTGGATGCTTTGAAAAAGACTTTGCGTATGCCCCGTGGGAAAATGATACCGATTGATGACCGATTCGAGACCGCGCTCAAGGTGATTAGTTTTCTTTATTATAAAGTTTCTTTTCGTTACTTGATTAAAGCGAAATACCGGCCGGCTTTTGAAACGCATTGCGTACCTGCTTTCTTATCCAACATATGCAAATGATCAAAAAATAGGAAAAAACTAGACCCCAATTAGACCCTACTGTGCATAACTGCATAAGAATGCAGATATTTGAGAAGCGTTTCAAAAACCGACTGCTATTTCACTTTAACCATTACAACTTTCACCAAGTTCAGTGAACAATAACTTGTGTTGGGTGACGTTGGTTGTTTGTTTTTAGTAAGCAGAAGATGTGTCAGCCCCCTTTATGCCTTTTAGAAAACACGTGAAATACCCTTTTGTAAGTTACAAGTATACGTTTTTAGTTTAGGCTACAATCCGATGCTGTATAGTCCACTTTGTGCTTGAAGGATGGACGATTTATCCTTGGCTAGTCAGGGAATGTCATGAAGTTTAATTACTGTTCTTTCTCTTAGCCGTTCTATCATATGTAATAAATGAGGAAATAAAGATTACGGCATTTTGTGTATTTTTGGTTTGTCGTTGAACACATTTTTGGAAAATTAAGACAATGGAAGGCTTGAAGGGGGTGTTTACTCATTCCTTACGGCGTGCAAATCCCTTTTGGCAACGTGGCGGCGTGCAAAAATGCACGCGAAATGGAAATGGCGTGCAACTTGCCCTACGTTATCACGCTGCTTGCACGCCAAAAGGCCGGGGTGAAGTGGCGTAAGTACGGCGTGCAAGCGGCTACCTGACTTCTTTACGGCGTGCAGGTGGCAACGTTACGGCGGGCATCTTACACACCAGAACCCAACGTTCCCCTTTTTCCACGCCGCATGCACACTGTTCCGTAACATTGCGGGGTGCACGCCAATCTTCACGTTGTGAGTATGTGTTATCTCCACAGAATCTGTAAATATCCGACTGTATTACGAGTTACTGTAGTTATGTAAGTTAGGTACACGTACAGTATGTTTCCGCCGTTTGCAAAAAAATGTTATCCTGCCAAGAAGGTACTGTATCGAAACAGCTTTGAATTATTCCCTATGGAAGATATTAGGTAAAAAAGGCGATTATTGATCGATCTTCCTATAAAATAGTACTACAAGATAAACCAGGGAAGCTACGAGATATGGCTGAAACACACTGTTTTGAGCAAAATAAACTGTAGTTTTCATCGTTTACTTTACTTTACGACTTTACTTGTTTTACCTAATATCTTCTCTAGGGAATAATTCAAAAAAATATTTTTTATGTTCTGTGTTTAAGTGTACCTTTGTACACTCAAACGAAAGCATAAAAACAAGGTGATTTTCTAGTGAACCCATCCCTCATAATGAGGCGTCATAATGAGAATAATCCAAAAAAATATGAGTAGATTTTTATTGACGTTCGTATCTAACGCAATCGACCCGAGTCCGGTCCTTGAGGAAACCACTACCGGCGAGGGACTCATGGGCGATCCCTCCTGGCCCTAGCCCGAAGACATCGAGCAATTTGTCATCTGGAACTCTTCGCTTACTGCTCGGGACCTCTGCGGAACATGTCATAAGCAAACATTGAATCTGCATTTTCACCCTTGCATAAAGGTGCACGCACTTGAAGCGTAAAATAATTTTTATTTTAAGAAATGACACTAGCAACATTGGGCTATCAAACTTTTACCAAACTTATATGCTCCTTGAACGTAACTCGAATCAATTCCAAGAACTCTGTCAAATGTAAAAAACACCAAACGCCCAAAAAAGTGCGACCACGGGGCGGCGCCTCCCTCGCCTCTAGTATATGCGGTCAGTGCCGCACAGGTGCGCGAAAAGGATTCAATTCCAGTTGGCTGACTGGCGGCACATTTCTTAAGTCATGTTCGCACACGCACGGTCCGTGTTTCACTTTAGACGAGGGACCAGAGGTTATAAAATACAAGTGCAAATAACGCTGGAGTGATAGAGAGTTCAGCTGATATTGGTGATAAGAAAAGTTGAAAGGGAGAAAAAAAGAAAGAGAGAGATGGGGAGAGTGATAGAGAGAAAGAGAAGGAGAGAAAATTTCAGTTCTTACCAAATTCGTTATTGTTTCTTTCGTTTTCTTGTTATCTTTATTCTTTCAAATATGTGAAAATCGTTACTGACTGAACGCACTAATATGAAAACGGTTCCAGGGAAACCCTTGTCCCGGCAAACCAACACCATGAAACTATAATGGTGCGCGGCGAAAAAACTGCACGCCAATCTTCCGCCTAGCACCTCTCTCAGCCTTCACATTGCGCAGGCATCGCGCCAAGTTCGCGCCGTTTCCTAATGTTTTGACCGCTTGCTCTGATGCTCTAACCCAATAATTATTCACAGTTGTAACTTGTTATCATTTAGTGATCATACATCCTGTTTGATCAAAATTTGAATAATTTTTTTATGTTTTGGTACAGATGTACCCTCGTAAATAAGAGGGAAATAACGCTGAGAAAGACAGAAAAATAAATAGAGAGAGAGTATTCAGAAAGGAAACAGAAAGAGAGAAAAAGACAAATATATGCATCGGAGGGGGGGGGGGGGGGTAGAGAGAGAGGGAGAGAGAGAGAGAATATTGATGATAAGACCTGGCCGCCAACAGCGCACGTATCTTTCTAATTTTTTTGTCCTGCTCCCACTATCATGTTTCATGCGTGTGCGTATTTGCATAGCAAGACGCCCGAGTACCCTTTGTCGGACGAAAAATTAAACTTTCTCCTCAAAAAAAGTGGTCCACTTTCAAGTTGAATTTCAGTTCCCGTCTCAACGTTTTAATATAATAGTACCGTTGGGTTTAACACAGTATTCAGAAAGGGTGATGCGCTTGCGAGGAAACGGCGCTCACATATCATATCATTTGACAACGTGGCGGCGTGCACAAATCTCGCGCCGCTTTTACTCCACGTGCGCGCTAACTTTGACGCAGGTCTTAAAGCGCAATACCGGCCGGTTTTTGAAACTTATCAGTTTTTGAAACTCAGCATTCTCATGCAGCGTATGCAAATGAACATAAATTAGAATAAAAATAGAGCTGAATTCGAACAAATTAGCATAAATACGTAAAAATTCAGTTGTCCACGATACGTTTCAAAAACGGGTCGGCATTACGCTTTACTCCCGCTTGGTCTCGTTTTTCATTTTACTATTACAATTTATCATTACCCTATCGGGACAGAGGTAAGTAACGACATATAATATCTAGCTCTATCCTCATAAGAATAAAATTTAATTTCTGCTAAATATTAAACTTATTGTGGTGTTACAAACGAAGAATGCGTGTTTTATTAATATAGCTCACAGTCAGCACAAAATTCCATTAAACTTATAAAGCAAGTATATATATATATATATACTACCTACAAACATCCCTACAAAATCAACACACACCCGAACTTGCTTTCTATCTTACATCCAGCCAAAAGTACTGTATCCTAAGTACATTTTCTTAAAAAGTACACTTTTCCTCTTTCTTCCATGGGAAATATGCATAATGTTGTGCTTAGTGATTGGAGTGACTCATCCCGTTTTGGCGCTCCTTTTTTCAGAAAATATTATTGATTCTTCGTCATTCACTATGCATTTTCTTATATACAATAGAGAGTCTTTTGATTTTGGTATTCTAAATATTGGATTCTCAATATTTATTTATTCATTTATTAAATGCAGAGGGGGTAAATCAATATATTTACGCTCCCATAAGATAAAAAAGATTAGGAGAGATTAGATTAGCAGCTTATTTTATCTATTCTGAGCACGTAATGTTTGCAGATCGAAAAAAATACTATGATTAATTTTAATAATTATTCTATTTTCATAATTATCATAATTCTTCTTTATTAACTAAATATATATGTGTTTCCCCTCATTGTTATTGTTTTGACTAGACATAATATGCCTATTGCCTTCGTGTCTAATAAAATATTAATCTCATTCTACGATTGAGAAAGAAATGACACACTCTTATTATCTTCTTACTGCTACGTACTATTAAAGGGTCAGGCCCATTTCAGGTAACCCCTATGTTTGACTGACCGATATTTTTTAATTATACCATTAATTAAGAAAGATATCTACGCGGATTTCCAGGAAAGAAGCGCCATTCGTATAAATATTTTTTATTATTCATACCCATACACAACTATATACCGTAGATTGTAGGCGTGCAATATAGAATGCAAGTGGTGCAAACATGTCACACACGTGCATGCACCCGGTCCATTATTAGGCAACAAGATGTGGAAAACGAAAAAAGCGGTGATACGTGGGGTTTAATGGAAAGCTTGGTAAATCAAATTTCTAGTGACTAGTGAAGTAAGGAATAAGGAGCATATTAATATGGGAATAGAGCATTAACTGAAAACATTTATTATTTTCCCATTATCCACGAATTGTTTTCATTTATAACAGATGGCTCAAAAATGGGGGCGACCCGGTGATTTTACTTAGCAAACCAAAAACATAACACGTGATTATATATTAAGCAGCACATAATACCAGGTAACATAAGACAGTAGGAGAATAGTTTATTGAAGAGAACATGTTTACAAATACACATAATAAAAAATTTGATTGGAAAACACAATATAACCGATAAGAAACGGCATCAGTGGGAATAATCGACCGAAAAGCTGGAAGGTATAATAAAATAAAGCTGTTATTATAATATGATACATTACTTGAGTATAAGTTTGTTCCCTAACCATAACGTGGGCAGAGTACTTTTAATTCATGTACGAAAGTTGTAAACAACCGAAGATAAAATCAGGACTAAGAACTAATGGACAATGATTCCCGGTCGGATTGCTAATAAACACAACGAACCGATATCCCAACACAACTAAAGATGACAAAAATGTATAGTTCAACTACCTCTGACAAAGACATGAAAAGATGGAAATACGGTTGTCTATCACAAGTTTTAAAATACGGCCAGTGTTTAGCGTTCAAGCTGCGTTCAAGATTAAAAGTAAACTAGTGTAATTATACTTGTAAAAAAAAATCACAAAAAAAAACAGTATTTAGATTAGTATATCACGGCACGGATACCTTCCATTGTCCAACTCCTTCCCAGTTCAATCAATTTCACAGCATTCAGGATGACAAGAGTCGGCTGCTTCCAAATCGATCCTACAACGATACATACAAAAACTACCTAATAACAACTAAAAACATTCCTTGTTTGTAACGCAACTTGCAAAATTACTGTGCTGTGCAAATGTCTATTGAAAATCGCTCCGGATTTTACGTTGAATACATGTGAATATAATTATCTAACATGCGGTTCAAAGCTTGATGAATGTTTAAAAACTGAGGATAGTTCTCAAATTGCAACAAGCGGCTCCTTACAAACATCATCCCAACTAAAAAAAACAACAAAGGACCACATACAATTTGAGGCTTATTTAAAAAGATTAAAGCGAAAACCGGGGCGGTTTTTGAAACGCATCGAGTACACAAATATTCGTGCCTTTGTAAATGAACATAAATTAGAATAAAAAAGCTAGCTAAACTCGAGCAACTTTGCATAAATACGCAATAATTCAACTATGCACGATGCATTACAAAAAAGCGGCCGGTATTCCACTTCAATACATGTTTTGGTTTAGCAGAAAAAAAAACAATATTTTTGAATTCACACTCACCTTGTTCTACTCGGACGACATATTTCGTTGTAACGCCAGTAACATTCCTCAATTCCACTCAATCGTCGTCCGGGGCCAGTTTCAATTAGTGTCGTTTGTCTAAAGAAAACGTTTGTTAATCACTAACTACTAACAGTCTCCTTATATAAAGGAGAAACGTTGGTTTGTAACGGATCCGGCAAAGAAAATCAGAATAGCTCAAGAGGGCTTTCGGGTATAAAAGGAGAGGCGCTGATCAATGTTGAACAAGCGAAAGAGCTCCGCAATTACTTTTTCTACGTTTCAGGCCTGGGTATAAGAGGTGTATAAGAGGTGTGATAAAACAAATCCACACAATTTTCATAAAAATGTAAACAAAAATTATACAACCTCAAATAAAACCGGTTTTAGAAAGAAAATAATCCAACCTGCATCTCGTTGTTAATGTTCCATCATCTAGCAACATGAGTATTCGCCATTGCCGAAACGTGCATACCCCCTGCAAGAAGCAACAAAATAACTAAATGTAATAAAATGAGGGAAAAGGAATACAAAAAGCGGAGATGGTTAACAGCGAATGCAACGATTCGGGAACTTGCGTGTAGTCACATCCAACATAGTTTCTCAATAATAAATAAATAAATAAACAAACAGACACGAGAAAAAACACAGAACGAATCAGAGCGCAAACAAACAAGTCAAAGAAAAACGAAAAAAAAATCGCCGAAAAAATTGGAGCTCGTGCATGCACGTTTGTCCATACTTGCATTCTATATTGCACGCCTACAATCTACGGTATATAGTTGTGTATGGGTATGAATAATAAAAAATATTTATACGAATGGCGCTTCTTTCCTGGAAATCCGCGTAGATATCTTTCTTAATTAATGGTATAGTTAAAAAATATCGGTTAGTCAAACATAGGGGTTACCTGAAATGGGCCTGACCCTTTAATTTTCAACCACCCTTATTCTTTCCACCAACGACGTGAGTCGTGCTACCGCAGGCTACTACCGATGCTACCGACACACTAATGAAACTCGAATGAAGCTGGCGGGAAAATTGTTTTTGAAAAGGCACGCCGCGACCTTGCTTTCGTCAGAATATGGCCTAGGGAGAATCAAAGAACTCACGGCAACCTGACGAGAGTCTGGCAAAGGTTGGACGAGGTGCGCGGCGAGAGGTATACGCTCCCGCTTTTCCCCGGGCACAAAATTTCACGTTCAAAGTTTCGCATTTCTACGTTTCACGTCGAAACTATCATCGTACAATTCAGTAATTTGCATATTCTCACGCAGATCACACGTTTTCTACAGTCGTCTTGGCACGCCTACCCGTGGACAGTTTCTGTTTATTCTTCTCTCTGTTTCAGTGTTTGTCCTTTCAAAAAAATATCCTCCTTCTCGCTAGAGATGCAGAATGTAGAATCTCTCTCTCTCTCTCTTTTTCTCGATGTATCTGTCTTCTTTTACTCCCCTCCCTCCCTGCCCTCTTGAGGGAAAATGCATGATCAGTCCCAAACTCCACAGCGAGGTTAAGCTTGTAGTAGTAGTAATGCTTCAACTAACACATACACCTTCAAACCAAGATTGTACAAACTAAGCATTATACTATTCGTCATAGTGCAGTATTTTTTAATTTAGTGTGTCTAATATTTTTAAGAACACCTTTCGTCTCATTTTGTGTAATTTCACGCAAAAGAAATCTCCATAGTCTTTTATTGTGGATCTGCATCCCCTCAGTCCGCACTAACAATAAGACTTATATGATGTTTTGTTGAAGTTAGTGTGTCATTTTTCGCGTAATAATTATATATCTAGTGTATTCTTTTGATTGTATTCCCTCTAAAAGGATTATAGGGTTTCCAAGTATATGCTTAAAAACCTCCGTATTTTGGAACTACACGAGAATATTTTTTTAATTTTTCATATTAAATATGCAGGATTTGTGCAAAAATACGGTAGTTTTGACAGAAACACAGACATTTTTTGGGACACTTGGAAACCCCACTACCTGATGTATGCAAATTTGCAATACGCGCATTTACACGTGTGACATATCTCTTTGAAAACCCAATAAATGGAGCGGGAAATATTTGTATTTATATCCCTCTTTCCTATTATTCCATTCATTTCGAATTTCATATCATATGCACACTTTTTTTGAAAATATACTATTATTATGCATTTGACAGTCAATTAATAGTACATTGGAACCGGAGGAACCCATGTGTCGACTTTTCCCCGTTTTTTTCGTGAGTCAAACCATTTGGTGACCTTTTGGTGACCTTTTGATGATCAAAATCCGTCGTCAACTGATCACTATATGGTCATCAAATGGTCAGTGACCGTTTTTTGACCGGCTAAAAAAAACATTTCTTGACCGGCTACAGACGGTTTTTCTATGGTCCGGGCAATTATTCCGTTTTCTCGTTAATTTGGTCTGGCCATTAGGAAATGACTTCGTTTTCACAAATCATTTTTCAGATATGCCTTCCAAATACTACGAGAAGGGCGAGTATTTTATTTCGGAAAAGGAGATCGTCAATGGGGTGGTGAGTGAAATTATGCTAATTTAAACTTTGCAATGTTCAATTCATCATGTAAACAAGGCTTCTCTTATATCTCTCATTCTCTTGCTTTCTCTGGCTTTCTCTTTCTCTCTCTTTCTGCTCCTCGTCTTCTTAATCTCCATCTCGCTCTCTCTCTCTCTCCCTCTCTCTCCCGCTCTCCCTCTCTCTCTCTTTCTCTCGTTATCGTTCTGTCATCCCGGAATCGGCCCTTATTTGATTCTATTCTTTTCTCTTTCTGTTTTTACTCTTTTGTCGTTCGACCCTCGTTAGCGATGCACACGAACAACCCCCAACTCCTTGTTTTTATTTTCCCTCCAACCATGTCAATTCAAGCGACATGGCACGCCGTATACGTAGATGCGCTGGAATTGCATTCTCTTGTGTTACATGCTAATTTGCCCCATTCTGTGCCCTTTCTGTATTTACAGTCAGAGAAATTTGCATATTATGCATACGTGGTAATGCACCATGTAATAATACTTTTTTGCGCACGCGTCCTGACGCTTTCTCTATGGGGCCCATCACATGATGATTTTTGTGTCTGATGCTCTTATCCATATTGTTAGGTGTAATTTATACAAGAGATTAAAATTCAACATTTAAGTTAAATGTAAGCTAAAAGAGAGAGGAGTCAATGGTTTCCTTTGTGAAGAGATGTTTCGCGCAGAGTCGAGAGTGGGAGGATTCGGAGGAGTGGCAGAGAGGCAGATCAAGGTTAGACAACGAGAGGACGAGAGAGCTCTGGATTGACAGAGACCCGTGGGCGAGCAGGTACAATACTTACAGCTTGCATATTTTCTTCCAATTATAGCTTCCAATTAGAGATCGTCTCCCTACGCAGTCGGTGTGCAAACCTGGCCTCCTTATGGCGGACACCCGGCGCGTTTCCCGCGCACCCTAACCTATCTTTTCCAGGTTTCCACCAATCTCCAGCTGCTTTCCCACATCAAAACCCATCAGCCGTCTCGAGCCGGAGTTGAGCGTAAGTATTTTCTTTGCCTTTGCGTACGGATACCTTTCGTAACTCTGCCGTTACTATCTATGTATGGTTGCAAATTTCCACGCTAGCATTTGAAGTCGAGTCCAGTTGCTTAGTTTAACTGCGTACCAAGCGAAATATCGACCGGTTTTTGAAACACCGAGAACACCAGCATCCTCATGCAGCTTATGCAAATGAACATAATAAATTAGAATAAAAAATCGAGCTAAATTCGAGAAACTTTGCATAAATATGTAAGAATTCAGTTGTCCACGATGCGTTTCAAAAACCAGCCGTTATTTCGCTTTAAGGTACATTTCCCTTTTACTTGTAAATTGAGCACTTTACAGCGCAGATCATTTGACACCCGTTCACCGCGCGAAGCTGAGATACGCCGTCCGCTGACCGTGGAACCGATGTGAGTGACTTCTTGACTTACTTCACTTGTATTTACTTGAAGTATGTACTTATGAGTTGATTGGGCTAAGGTACCAGTTCGAGGCCCGTTGCTTTTTCATTTCCATTTCACTCCGTTGCTTTATGTAACCTTTATTGCACATTTGAAGTATTTTAAAATACCTAGTTTCTGTTATTTTCTCTTACGTTTTCCTATTGTCGTTGTGTACTTTCTTCCTCTCCCCTCTCCCATCTCTCTCTTTCGCTCCCCTTCATCTCTCTCTCTTTCTCTCTCTCTCTCTTTCTCTCTCTCTCTTTCTCTCTCTCTCTTTCTCTCTCTCTCTCTCTCTCTCTCTCTCTCTCTTTGCCTTCTGTAGTTTTTATTTGTTTTTCTTTTCTCTTGCTTGCTCTCTTTATGTCCCCTTCCCCGTCTCTATCTCCCTCCCTCCCTCCCTTCCCTCCTTTCCCTTTTTTTTTCCTCCCTCCCTCTTTCTCTTCTCTCACTCTCTCTCTCTCTCTCCGAGTCTGGTTCTTTCTCCCGCAGGCCTGTTTTGTTATTTCCTATTTCGCGAGCGTGGTTTGTGTGTGTATGAATTGGGTGTCGAATTGATTCGTCTTCCTTCTTCAACACTACTTCAAACCTGGTTCCATAAAAAGCAGTCTCACTTCGGACACGAGAGGCCTCCAACTTGAAAGCCCAAACTATAAGCCCTGGGGCGTAAATCCAAAGAAGCTATTAAATCCGATCTACTATTCAATCGGGGCCATTACTGCCTACTTATCCTAAGCCTAAGCCTAAGCCTAAGTCTTAAATCCTCCTGGCCCTCGCTAACTGTCAATCCATGTTCAGTACGCAAAGGGACCCCTATCACTCTACTTCTCCACAACAAGCCCACTCTCCGTATTACAGTGTCCAGCAGGTTCGTTAGTTATTTTATTTGTATCTCGTTATATAAAGCAACCAGAAGAACCAACAACTCTAACTTTAAACTGTTCTTCACGATAAAAAAATTGCTTGTTTGTTTGTAGCTGTACGTTACGCGCGCACTATTAACCTTCTAAATTCTCTATCGACTTAAAGGATCGCAGTCACTACAAAATCGTCGTTTTTCTTCGAGTTTACTTGTATTTAGTAAAGAATAGAGACAAATACTTTACCAAAACCGAATAATTTGAATTCCAACTCAGGGAGTGAACAAGTAGAAAAGAAGTTCTACTTAACTACCGCAGGATCACGAAACGTGTTCATACAGCTGCTTCCCGATCGGGAGCATGCAAATTATTTCGACAAATATCTGCATATTATATCTTTACATATACTGCAAGGGTCTGCAGGCATGTCACTACACGTTTCATAATCCCGCGGTAGTTAAGTAGAACTACTTTTCTACTTGTTCACCCGCTGAGTTGGAATTCAAATTATTCGGTTTTGGTAAATTATTTGTCTCTATTCTTTACTAAATTTAAGTAAACTCGAAGCAAAATGATGATTTTGGAGTGACTGCGATCCCTTAAGTTATAGAGAACCACGGCAACTTGCTATATATTTTAGCGAGAGCGCGGGTCGGAGAACGGTTCTAGACACGAGGTTCGTCATGTCACGGTATGTGTTATTTTTCCTTTTTATCTTCGAATTTCCTTTATTATTATCTTTTGTCTTTAATTTTGGATGCGGTGCGTAGCTCAATATTAAGAAACTCTACTTATTTGTGTGGTATCACTTTTCACATCTATAGCTTAACAACGGAAGATATAGCTTATCATCCGCAATTCCTCTATTTATCTCTTTGTTGGTATCTCTCTCTCTCTCTCTCTCTCTCTCTCTCTCTCTCTCTCTCTTATTTAAACACTGAGTAAGGGGTTAAAGCCCGGGTTAAATCGTCCCGCCGTTCGTTTTTTTGATGTTGACCTTTAGCGTGCAGGGCACGCTGTTCAAACATACAGAAAGAACCTGGGAACGTTTCGATAAAATCGGGAATTTTAGAGATAAGCAAAGTCTTATTACACAAATGGGCACAGTTTGTTACGTTTGTTTGTCGGTGAGGATTCGCGTTACGCTCCAAATCCTCAATCTTAGCGTCGATGTTAGACTAGTTTCAAAATAAATAAATATGCAGCCTGACCCGGTTGTCTCCCGTCCTGGATCTCCTGGTCCCGTGGCAGGTGTGGGCGACATCGTAAACACTGATCACGGATTCACAATTCAACTTGACGTCAAGCACTTCCGACCCGAGGACATCAGAGTAGGTTTCCTAGTCACTAAGAACTAAAGTTGATGTTTACGATTAAGCGGCTTAAATATACGGTAGTCGCACCCCACACAGTTTCTTCTGGTGACGGATGTAATTTGTTTTAAAACCTTGTCCCATAACAGAGTAAGCAAGTATGCTAATAGGCCAAGCAAGCACAACTCTAGGCCACAAAATTTAGCGGCAGAATGCAGAATAGTAATGTACTATCACGTTTATGCTCGATTCGTGTAATGCGGACTCAGCCAAATCCTTGCCGTACAACATGGCTCACAAGAGTAGTTTTCAAGTGGCATACACGCCAAATTTCCTGAAGATAAAACGAATCTAGGGCAACGGTACATTTCAGGTTCTTCTTACCGGTGAGACTCTTACCGTAACCGGCGAGAGGAGCGAGAACGCCGGACAAGGTCAGACACTCAGAAGATCGTTCCAGAGGAAATACTCCATTCCAAGTGACATCAGACTCGATTCAATCACGTCACACCTCTCCGACACCGGATTCCTGGTCATAAATGTGGGTGAAGTTGGTTAAAGCGGTATAACACGTGGTTAAAACTGGACGACTGGAACACGCAACGTATATCGTCATTAGTTGTTGGGGGGTGCGCCTTGGTGTGCCATGAGCGCGCCAGAGTTGCGCGAGACTTCGAGAGCACCTTATTATATATTTTCATGTGCCTGACCCTCTTAAAGGGTGAGGTCCACCTCAGAAAACAAAAAAGTTATTATTTTTATTAGATTACCCGTATCTGTATCTACCAGAATAACTAAAATAAATTTGGCAGTAAATTATTTCCAACTAAATATGGAGCAAAAAATAGCCCTCCAGTACCATTATTACGATAGGCGTCGATGGGGTGTGGTGCGTGATAAACCGCGCTCTCGCTACCGTTGTTTGGGGACAATGAAAGGGCGGGATTATGGCTGTGCGT